>CM031242.1:1029603545-1029913545 GCA_018340775.1 Taxus wallichiana var. yunnanensis
TGATTAGTCCCTTAAATGCCATGTCCATGGCTCTTTGGAAAGTAATGACATTGGACAATTTGAATGGCATTTTGTTGTAGGCATATGTGCCCCACTTGGTAGTGAAATCCATTTTGGAATTGGTGGATTCTTGGACTAGAATTTGATTGTAACCCGAATATCCATCAAGAAAAGAAAATCTTTGAGCTCCTGCCACCATTTGAAGGATTTGCTCCATCGATGGAAGAGGATAAGGGTCTTTTAACATCACGATTCAAATCCACTGAAATCTACTGCACAAACCGGATCTCTCCTGTTCTTCTTCCTACGGGCAAATTGGCTACCGCATGAGGAATGCTTGATGGGAAAAATTATACTAGGCCTCGATGAGCTTGGTTAGCTCCTTTCTCATTAGTGGCTCCATTTTGGGATTAATTGGTGCCTTTGTTTTTTTGATGAGCTGGCTTAACATTAGTATCAGTTTGATGGTATGTTGTGCTTGGACCCGGATCAAAACCACACAGTCTTTATAGCTCCACTGCAAAAATGTCATGATACTCTTGAAAATTTTGATGAAAGCTTCTTTCTCCTCATAAGTACACACTTTTCTCGATCTTCAGAAACTTTGCATTGATACTTCGACTTCCTCAAAATATTCTTCTTTGACCACCATGTTAGGGCTTTGTCTTTTGGCTTGATCATTGAATTGAAAATGGATTCCAAAGTGACTAAAACTTTTAGTAGTTGTTGCTTTTCAATTGGATAATTTTCTCACCATATGACTCTTGTAATTTATCTTGATTTTTTTGCAAGCAAACTCCACTTCTTCTTATAGGAAGAGGACAATTTGTTTCATCACTATCGAACACTTTCAACTACTCACATTATCGGGGGACTACAGGTCAAACCACCATTTTGACAAATTTATGCCCTTCCTCTTTCATGATATCAACATGGTATGTTGTATTGTGAACCAAATAGCTTAAGCCTATCAGCATCTTGATTTTGATTTCTAGGAACTGCATGGATTCAAAAGCTTCGAAATCTTCAATCAAGTCCTAGAATCGGTTCTTGTATGATCTTAAAAGATCATTTTGGATGCACTACATGCCGAAAATTTATGAACAACTAACTCACTTTGTCTCAAAATAGTCGAGGGCCTTGATTCCCTTCTTTTGGGCTAGTTGAATTCCTTGCACAAGGGCCTCATATTCAACAACATTGTTAGTGCAACTAAATTGCAACCAAAAGATGAGAAGTACTTATCTCCCTCTGGAGAAATTAACATAACACCAACACCGGATCCATTCTTACTTCTTGAGCCATCGAAGAACAATTTACCACAGTCCTTTAGAATCACTTGGTGTTTTGACAAGTTGTGGTATGATCGTATCTTCTTCATGAATACAATAAGTACCTAATCTTCATTTCTTCTAAGACCAAAACTGAAAGCTTCTTCTTCTACCAAATACATTAGCGTAGGGATTGTACTGATGATCTCCACTTACTTCATCTAGACAAAGTATCAGGGACTTCTTCAACAAGAGTGGTTGGTTCATGATCAACATCTTCTTCTTCTCGGATCGCCGATGGTGTAATTTCCATTTATAGGACTAGCAGTGTAGGGTTCTACATGATTATGGCAGATTGGTTCTACCCTTATAGTTACTTTGGTTCTATATCGAGTCCTGAGAATCATATGTGACTAATCGGATTTGATAGATAACCACCCATCTTGGCGGTGAAATCCCGTGATAGGTAGATGGCAAAGAGGGGAGGGAGATCAATGACCGATATGTCTTGGGTGAATGAAAAACTTGGGCATGCATGAATGGTAAGTTGAAGTCCTTTGATAACCCCAACAGTCTTAATAGCTGTGCCATCTAGCTAAATAACCCCTCTTGCAACTGGTGCATATTGTATGCCTAGTACATCTGTAATTTGTTTAGGCATGACAGAGCTACTAGCACCAGAATCAATCATGTAATTATGTACTGGGTGGTCTCCAATGATTAGGGAAATGTAGAATGGTAGTGGTTTGTTTTCCGTAGGAATAATTTTCCCTTCCGGTTGACAAAAACTTGTAGTAGTTGTCACTCCATGCCTGATGATCCGCTGGTTGTACTAAAACTGTTCAGAGCTTCTCGCAACAGGTTTCTTTGAGAAGGGATCGAGAGTGCATCCCACATGGTAACACTCAGATTGGTTTTCTTCATTTGTTCTACTATGCTGAAGGGAATCACTCCAACTTTGATGACACTTTTTTGGGCATTAGGGTCCTCCCTTGGAAAATGTTTGTTGGGTACTGTGATGCCTGGAGAACCATCTTTCCTTATGGCATGGCTAGCTGGTGTTTTTGGTGATTTCTTTCCCGCATTTTTACCAACTGCCATTTGTAACCCAGGTTGAGAAGTGGATGCTAGATCAACTTTGGGAGGTTGAGGCTCCATTGCTCTCTTCTTGGAATGAGTGTTTTCTGCCACTAATGAAGAATATGTATTCAAACCGTAAAAATCTTCTGCTTGCCAGTTTAGCAAAGTGGATTCTTCAGGTGTTTGCGGTTGATCTGCCACTTCTTGCGTAGATGAATTTTTTGTTAACTCTGAAGGGGCAGATACACTTTGAACCATAAGGGCCTAGCTAAGAACCCCATTAGGACAAAGATTTTGATTTTGACGTTGAGAGTAAGGATAACACCATTTGTAGTCTTGAACTAGATTATTTTGAATAGGTACTATAGCTTTAGATGAGCTAGCTACAAGAGGGTTCCAAAATTTCAAAGGCCTGACATTTGTAACTTGACTTGTAGTTTGATTTTGAGGCTGATTGTTCCCTTGAAAAGGAGACGATTAGCCTGATACTACTGATTTTGTGGCTGATATGGATGATTGTATTGAAATTGTTGCCTTTTGAGTGCAATGAGCTCATTTCCAAAATTTTACAATAGTGAATTGACTTCAAATAGGTCATTTGAAGAGGTAGGGGAAGATTGAGATGGTTTCTTGGAGTCTACTAGAATAGGAGAAATGATAGGTTGATGATTCATAAGATCTGGAGAAAAGGGCATTGGTGGTCATGGAGCTATCTTTCCAGCCTGAATCAAAGAATTCTCTGCACTTATGGCAAC
This sequence comes from Taxus wallichiana var. yunnanensis, assembly GCA_018340775.1. Lineage (NCBI taxonomy): Eukaryota > Viridiplantae > Streptophyta > Pinopsida > Cupressales > Taxaceae > Taxus > Taxus wallichiana. The sequence continues at coordinate 1,029,606,652 of CM031242.1, forward strand.
TTCGTAAGCATCAGGAAGTGTAGTCCCTCCCATGGACTGGATCATAACTGCTACATCGCTATTCAAGGCTCACAAATAGTATAAGAATGCATTATGTAGAGAAGGCTTTTACATTTGGAATCCTATTCCAAGTCCTATGGAATCGGAAGTTGAAATCACTCATGTATTCTTGGGAAGCTCTCTTCATGGTAGTGAGTTGTTCCAAAAGTGATAGGTGATCACTTTTGTCTTCGAACTATTTACATATCTTTTCTCCCAACTCATCCCAAGTGGTTATAGTGCTAACACCTAACCCATGAAACCATTGAAGTGCTTTTCCCTTGAAAGAGGTAGCAAGAAGTCTAACCGTAATGTTGTCTTCTGTGATATTATGTATTACACATGATGCTAGCTACATCAAAGATATGTTCCACTTGAGTAGCGCGTGAGTTTCCCCCATGTGAAGGGTAAAACTTTTGAGTGCCGCAATAGGTATCGGGTCACGTTGAGCCAACATAAGAGGACTGCTTCCATTAAAAGGGGGAAAACTTGGTTCCTCACCATAACAACGAAAGGTTGATTGTTCCTGGGTGGAGGAAACCTTCCGTAAGGAGGAGTCGAATGACCCCTACTAGGTAAATCTATAACTGGGGATGTGGAAATGCCTCTTCTTCTCCTCTTTGGAGGAGACAAGGAAAGTTTGATATGCTGATAGTTTCCTTTCTTTGAAGAAGCTATTGTCTGAATTCTTCGCATAAGTTACCGCACTAAGATTTGGAATCCAAAGATATAGAGTCGCCAGGTACTTTGACTTGTGTAAGCGAGAAGAGAAGTACCAACTCTGTCCCACCGGGCGTGCCAAAAACTGTTGTCGCCAACCCTCCGAATGGCTAGGATGTGAATATGATATTTGGTGTGATTGGGACACATGGGAACACCTCTCAAGTTTGTGGGACTTGGGCTCAAAGTGAATCTCCGGAGAAGGCCGGCTTCCTCTTCCTAAACTAAGTCTTTGTACTACTCCTAGTGTAGCAAAAATGATTATCTAATCGTATGCTAACATTTTCATGGGTTTTAGGGAAAGAGATTTATAGAAACAAAACTATACTAGGGATGGTGATGCACCAAATAAAGGGTGTTTCAGGACTGGGAAGGGTTAATTTGAAGAGGGTGTGTGCACCACAGTAAACTTCACCTTTGCTGACTTAGAGAGGGTACAAGATACCACAAACTAAGAGACATGCGTTCCCTTTGTTAAACTTATCAGACTAAGAAATATACTAGTTTCCCAGTGAAGAAGGATGAACTCAAGAAGGGTGAACAGACACCACAACTCAACTGCATGCAATACTCCACCACTTGATAAGCACAAAACTCCAAGAACCTACAATAGAAACTTAAACTTGCACAATGTACCTGCAAGCATGAGAAAGGCACAAAGAAGCACAAAAGGATGAAAGGACCAAGATTAGTCACAAAACACACACTTTTATTGCTTCAATAACATGCACAATACATCATACATTCAGAAGAGGCAATAGTTGCCATTACAGTCTTGAAGAGGAGCTTGAAAATTCTCTCAACACACAAGGACAACTTGCAGAAGAGAGAGGACTCTTGAAAAGCATACACTCACCTAAGATATCTAACTGTCCAACTTGTCTGAACCTATTGGAACCCTTTGAAATGAGCTTCCAACTTACATTTATAGAAGAATATGTGAGAAAGAAGAGGAAAGGTCATAATTACATTCCTAAATTGAAGGCCCATGATGTATTTATTACAGTTAGTTGAACCACTTGAGAAGGTTCCATCATGGGTCATTAATTGCCTGATGACCTAGTCTTCTCAATTAATTAAAAGAATATTTAAATAATAATAATAAATATTATTATTAAAATATTTTAGTTAAAATATTAAATTAATTAACATAATGTCGGGACCCCCTGTTGACCCATTTCACTTGAAGAGGAGGGGGTCCATGTGGATAGAGTCTGGACATAGCCCAACTCGGTGCGTTTCAAATCCTCTAACTCGGTGTTGCACTCGATTTTGAACCCCACACCAACTCTTTCCTTACCTTGGAAATCAAGCTCTTTTGCATTGAGTCCTTCGAATGGTGAGCTATCAAACTTGATTCTTATCGTTTTGCTTGGTTAACTCGAGGCCATTTATGCATTCCACATTGCCTTTGTGAAACATATGTGAGCTTCCCCATGAAGTCACCGAGCTCCATTGGTTAGTTTTATCCTTTCCAAGTTCCATTTTTCCACGAGCTTGGTTCATTCTCTACATGCTCATCCTCTATAAGCTTGACCAGAGCCAATTTACCCCACCATCATGGCTTTTTGAACACCTTGTGAGCTAATCAAAATGAACTCAATTCTCCACAACTCGTCTTCCACTAGCTCTTCTCGATGCTCATGCATAGGGTTCCTTGACTGAGTTGTATATCTTCCTCATTAAGCCAAAATGCATGTAGATCACTGTGAACTTGGCCTGACAAGTTAAGACTCACCTCACGAATGCCACTACTATGGTCTTGCTTCAAACTCCAAATCGAGCCATTCTGAATTACCAAGCCACCTACATGCATCGTGAACATGAAGCTTTAAGCTCGAAATTGAAAACCTCTACAAATACATTAAACTTCGACACCCATGAGCTTAGTCTTTATCTCAACTTGGTACCAACGTTTCCACAATATGAAAAGTTTGACTCTAAATCATACTTCATGGCTTTGTTCTATAATACATTGGTTGTACCCACAGAGGTTAAACAATTCAATGAATTTAAATTATTTCACTCCTGCATGTTGCACCATTTAGAAATGATTTTTGAGCTATGAAAATTGTTAGGGACCACGTCACGTGGCCTTGTCAACACTCAATTGATTGATTTCTCTATGATAGCTCTAACTTGACTGAGATAGAGTTATCTCTTCTCCTTTTTAGACTCACATATTCACATGCATTCCACGTTCAAACTCCCATGAAACAACACCACGAGATCCCTCGAATTATCATTCATGCTTTCTCGAGCCAATTCTTTCCAACTCGGTGAGCTCTACACGAAATCTACCGAGTTGTCCTAGCATCAATATCACAAGTGTGTCCCTTCATGAGCTCTTCAAATGACTTGTCTGGATTTTGTTTTACATGTCGAACCAAGCACCCTGTTGGCTCAACTCTGAATCTCACATGTCTATGTATTAAACTCATATTTACCATCTTGCACATCCGAGTTCCTTACTCCCCTCAAACCAACTTCACTAGATTGCTTTAATGCAACTACGTGCTCATAACCCAAAGTGCCTCTATGAGCTCGTGTTAGTGCCACATTCATGTGGCGAACATCAGCTTACAAATCCAACCCCATGATTTGAAGCTCGGACACAAAACATAATGATTACATCATGCCCACTTGCTCCATGCAGCATCTACCGTATTGATATATAAACCTTTTCCTTCATCGATTTGAGGACAACATCAAACTCTCGCTGCCAAACATTTCATTTAAGTAGCTTGTAAGGTGTGATAATTCCAATAGAAACCTTTATGTCTACCAAGTTAGTGACTCATTGAAGATGCTCATATAATTGGAAAGTAAATTGTGCTTCATGAACATTCGATATGAAATAGATCCACCTCTATGAGATTCACTTCCATGAGTTACATCGTAAAACCAAGTAAGGTCTCAATAGATAATCTTTGTAATAAATTTCTTCAGTCTCTTGTAACACTCTCACCTGTCACTTAATCAATTTTGATAAAAATATCTTAAAGGAAAATCCAGAAGTTGAGGATGCATTCGATCTTCCGAGCATGATAACAACATAGTTGGACAACCTACTTCATTGGAAGCACTAAAAAGGCTTCTACTTATTCGCAACACTGCTTTGCTGCCTATTTACATACTCATCAACCGGATGAGATCTCACCATGGTTTCAACAACTCATCACTGTCGGCACATGTTTTTAAGCTCGAAACTGAGAAAATCCCTTTGCTACAAGTTTCACCTTCCATACATCAGATGGTTCGCTCACCTAAACTCCTTTCTGCAACACTTCTCCAGTGATGGGTCATTTCGCTCCATTCGACAGTTTGATCATTAGTAAGAAGAGCTTGTTACATTGTTACCGCTATCAGTGAGCAACTCGGTCTACCTCCTATTCTTCCGCCATGCTTCATATTGATGAGCTTGGTATTACCTCCTTACGTCACATTGTTTTCCCCATGACCCGCTCCAATTCACAACTGTCCTATTAATCCTCCTGGTGACTCGCACAATGACTCGGACCACTCCAAGCTGCACGGAATTCTCATGATGGATCACCATCGTATGATCTCCACTTGGCAATTTGATCGATTTCTCCCATTCGAGAAGTATCACCATGGTTTACCAACCCAATATTTCCACTTGGGAATGTATTCCCTGAGTTCCCCTATTCATGCCTTAGCGTGGGATTTATATATCTCTTCCGACTTATGTTGGCATATTGCTCATAGCTCATCGACTAAGAGGGGAAAGTTTCTCCACCATTCTAATTGTCAGCTCGACTCGATACAACTCAACCTCTATGTATGGTGATCGACTCGTTCCTTTAACTATGACTCACCATGAACTCGCCATGATTTCTCTGGGTTATCTTATCAAGACCGGGCTCGGTCATTTATGCTATTGTCTCCTCGAGTCATTAAATATGAGTTCATATTCCAACGAGGAAGCATCAATCTCTCCATGTTGAATTAAACCGAGTTGAGCTCATCATTTCTCTACCTCAATGAGCCAACCATCGAAACATCCTCCACTCCTATCGAGATTCCTTTACGACAAGCCAAACTCAGTTACTGAGCTTACATTTCCTACTCATGAACTCATCTAAGGCTTGTGATCTAAGTTATGACCGAGTTAGGACAAGGCACAAGCTCCTCGATGACTCATCTCTTTATTCTTGATTTGACACTGTTTAGCTCAACCGAGTGAGATAAGCTTATCGAACTCCTTGATGGCTCGCATACCAAAAAAAGAGTGATCTCACCTGATTTGCATAACCATTTAGCTCGATCGAGCTATATGAAATATAAACTAGTCTATCACCTCGCTTCATCTTTCAACACTCAGGCCCATATCATGCCGAGTTGACCTCTTAACACTATGCACTAATCTCTTTATGCGTGGATCGAGCCCACTATGAATAACCTGATCCTTTGACCCCGAGTCACTCGCACCGAGCTATATTCTAAGTTTTCCACTGCGACTCAATTTTGAGCTCTGTTCTGAACTGACCATGGACTGAACTCCCCATTGAGCTCTGCACTGAGTTGGCACTGGGCTACGCATCGAGCTGGCACCGAGTTGAGCCCGAGTTGGGCTAGGTGAGATCACTTATCAATTTATTAATTTTTTAAATTGTTTTATCTCCCTGATGACCAGAAGTGGGTCCCTAGGACCAATGTCGTGATTTGATCGTAATAAAGCCCCATTTTCCAATTTTTCCATGTGTGTAAAATTGGATAACAATACCATTGAAGGAGTATGTGGCCCAAAAGAGGAACGACCACCGTGGTGAAACCGTGCTCTGCAGGGGGAAGGGAATGTGCTTGGTAGAAACCAAGGCACACACTAATGAACTAAAATAGGAGAAGTATATTAATATTTAATCTAATATAGAAGGACGTAAGCAACGTAAATAAATACTCTAAAGCAATATAAAATGACTAAATAATTAAAACTAATGGAAATAAACCCTAATGTGCAAGAGGAAGGTGAGGAAAGAACTCAATTGATTGTAGATGGCTATCGTAGAGTGTCATAGGTTTGACTAGAAATTCTAGAAGTAGGAATGATTGTACATAGGTCCCTGAAAAGGGTGTATCTCGGAAGATTTAAGAAGACTAAAATACCCGGGGAGGGTACCGAGGTGCCTTGGTATGGTAGAACAAATGCCCTAGTTTTTGAAAAATCTCAAAATATGGTTCTTTCAAGGTTGGAAGATGACCTATAACCCTCATTGGTCGTCAGACCTTTGGATTTGCTGAACTACACCAAATGTACCAAATGAAGCAAGATGATGTTGAAGACCTATAAAAGATAGATGAAATATCAAAATCCAAAAAATAAAGATGCAAAATGAATGGGTCAAATCTGACATTAGCTGCCACAACAATGGGCTTACTAAATTGAGCGTTGTACTACATTTAGGACCCAAATGTAGTTTTGGTGTGTGTGTGTGTGTGTGTGTGTGTGTGTGTGTGTGTGTGTGTGTGTGTGTGTGTGTGCATGTTGCAAGCATGCGCATGTCGTGTCTAGGCGCTCTAGTTCTGGTCACACTATGTGAAGTAGCAAGTAATAACTAAATGTAGAAAATGTAATAACATGTGTGCATGAAGTAGAATATAATCCCCCTATGAAGTGTGTGTTGATGAAAATATCCTAGCTTTGATGCATAGAAATATGTGGATGGAAGTGATGCAATGTATGTAACTCTAGATAGAGTGATAGTAGTAAGTGATGGTAGGACCCTCATTACGGTCTTATAACTTTATATTTATAGGGTTCTCTTCATCTAATTTCATAATTAACCGACATGGCCGAAGAGGAAAATGATAAGGATGAAAAATGGCTAGAAAGATCCCGAAAAGTGTGGGAAAGTAGAATAATGATCGGGCACCCCTGGAGCACCCTAGTACAGCCCGAGTGCCCCAGTTTAGGCTAAAATGATGGTAAAATTTCAAACAGCTGGGCATGTATATTAAAATTTGAGGGAATGACGAAATAAAAGGAAAATAAGATGGCCAAAAGATTGGATTAATTAATACTTTCTTTACTAAAGAACCTTCTAAATAGTAGTATGAGACCGAGGCTAAATAATGCCTAATGTGCATGATTTTTGACTACATTTTTCCCCCACTTAATGTTAGTGAGTTGAAAGCTTGGTAACATAAAGTAGATAAAGTGCATACCTGATGTCCATGGAGAGTGTAGTAGAAATGTGCTAAAGGACTACACTCAAGTGAGAAACGACAAAAAAAGATGGAGGAGTGTGGAATCTAAAGATGAAAAATGTGCAAAATAAAAAGTGATGAGAGTGAACCTGGGGGCGGAACACGTGTGTAACCATTGCAATGTGTAGTGTACCGAATGGTTAGTAAAGCATGTGCTATCGTGGAATGTTGTTGTTGTTTCCCCTAATCTGACTGCTTGTTTCTCATACAACTGGACCTGCAAGGAGAAAAGGATCAAGTAGTGATATATGTATGTATGTAAAAAAGCTTTATAAAATACGCATGTGCATAGAAATGTAAAATGCAAATGTAAAATATGCAAAATGAAAATGTAAATGGAACATGTGTACCTAATCCATGTCGAGAGAAAAGGGTGTAGAAAGATATCTTATACTAGTGCAATTTTTTTGGGCGATCTCACGCCACCCGGCTGAAGAAGTGTAAGGAGGAAATGCTCTGTATCCTCCAAGCTCTAACCGGAGTTATATTGATGTGCCAGGGAACTTCCCGGGAGGTCACCCATTTTCAGCCCTACGTGCTTAACTCACCCAACTCGCCCCAGATCTTCACAAGCACATGCATGCGAGGTCGTCAACCCCAACCCATGCACGGCCAAGACCATTTTCCTAGAGTCCCTCCGGCTCCTGGATAGCGCCTCGTGCACTACCCCTACGCGGATGGAACCACTTCCGCTGAAATGTGTATAGAGATATTTGTATCTTGTCTTGGTTTTTGGGAAACATGCCACCGTGGATCAAGTATTATGGGAAGGCACACCCATTGTAACCTCCAAGCCTGTAATTACTTCTCGAAATGCTAAGGACACCATGTCCTATAAAAGCCATTGTGTATGGGGTTCGTAGACTGGTCTAAACCCACTCGTTGTATGTAAACCCACAATGCTAAGGGCGGAAAGTGCATTGTATCTTGAACCAATGTAAATGTGCGACATGTTATTATGTAAACCCCAAATGATTCCCCCTCTTTAGGGGTGTATGCAATGTCGCTGATAGGAGAATGCGACCCCAAAAGAGGACCAACCACACTCTGAATTGTGTACCCTAGAAAGTGCTTGGTAGAAACCAAGGCACACACAAACAAGAAGGCTAGCCAAAGATAAGTGTAAATCAAACAATGCATGCATATAAAAAACATGTGTAAGCTATGCAGAAAATGTAGTAAATGTAAACACGCAAGAAAACAAGTAAGCCACACAAAGTGGGTTGCAAACATGGGACATCACTCATGATGTCGTAAGACACGCAAGGCCATCATGGCTGCAAACAACAAGCAAGTGTGCATACAAACATAGGGCAAAGCCCACATACAATGACAAACAATAACAGACAAGTAGAAACAAACAAACAAGTAGTCATGGAAACATGTAATCTTGAAAAACAAGTGTTGCACATGGAACACCCGTTAGCATGTTAGAGAAATAACCAATATGTCAAAATCATGTATGAGCAAGTAATGTAAGATGCTAAGTACAAAATGAAACAATAACACCTGGATGAGATGAATGTGGATGCCCCCAATGACCAGTATGGGAAGGGTATAAGGTGAGCATCCATGTTGCGTGTAGAGTCTTATATATGTGATCACTCTAAAAAAAGCATGAACACGCATGTGTGTATGATATAGATAATGACATATAAGAAATCCATCTAACATGTGTAATAAAGTGAACATGTAGAACACTAGCAAGTAAAAATAAATGCCCCCAAGACAAGCATTATGTTGTGGATGGATGTAATGGAATGCAAGATGGAATGATAGGAGCCATGTGCCCCCAAGTGAATGAAAGTGTATGTAATGAGGTTCATTTTGTTTCCCCCTTAATTTCAAGAATGAGCCGTAAACAAGAGTATGTCATCAAGAAATGGTCGAGTAGTGTTTTTGTGTCTAACACATTGTGATGGATGTGTATGTGTAATGATGAAATGTGACATGTAGAAAGGATGTGCGTGAACCCTATAGCCAAAGCGTATATCATGACTTGTTGAATGGATGAGTGATGATTTGGCCTAAGCGTATATCACTATATGATTAATGGATGGGTGATGATTTAGCACTAAGCGTATATCACTAGAAGATGAAAAGATGAGTGATGATTTAGCCCTAAGCGTATATCACTATATGATGAAAGGATGAGTGATGATTTAGCCCTAAGCATATATCACTATAAGATGAATGGATGAGTGGTGATGTAACCTAAGGTGTATACCACTACAAGATGATATAATGAAGGTGGTGATTTATCCTAAAGCGTATACCACTACTAGAGGAAATGATGGAGGTGGGTGATAATTTAGCCTAAAGTGTATGTCATGAGCCTAGGAATGTTACATGATGAAATGTCACATTGTGAATGTAATGTCCATTTGATTTGTAAACCCTCGGTAGTCAAGTATGGACTGAGGAACTAAAGTGCGTCATAGGGTGGTGAGTGCAACACGTAGAAGACAACATAGTATAAATGACCAAGTGATGAATATGGTATGTAAATGCGTGTGATATGTATAATGGAATGTAGGAGATGTAAGATGTGTAGGATGTGTATAATATGTAATGTAATGTGTGATAATGTAGAATGTATGGATGAAATGTAAATCTAGGCTCATAGATAATGTAGACTAGCGTAGTATGTAGAATATAGATGATGTATAAATGTGTTGTGTGAAATAGCCTAATGGCGTATGTAATATATAGAATGACTAATATGTGCATGATGAGAATGTAGTATAATGTAGAATGTAGACTAAGTGTAGAATGGATGGTGTATGATGCATGATGTGTGTGATGAAATGTAAATGTGTAGTGCCTATAGTGTAGTGTGTGGGGTTTAGTGTAATGGTAATCCCTCAACAGTCAAGTGTGAACCGAAGCACAAGAGTGCGTCATCGGGTAATGAGGATGCCAAAACGCATGAAAATGTAGATAGAAAGATGCGAAGATAACAAAGGGATGATGGATATGATGAATGAGAGGGGGGAATGTGTTAGGTGTTGATCACCCTCGGTAGTGTGTCGATAGACTATACAAACTTTTCAAGGAGATCTTTATCCTCTGGGTCAAAATCGAATGGACACACATTAGTAACTTGGTAAGTTATAATATTAGGTTGATCATGTAATGAGCCATTGAGACGTAAGCGATACATGCCCATAACATATTCCTCATTGGTGAATGGAGGGAGTGGGCAACCATGTGCGTACTAACGAGTGAGATTATGTGTATACCCTAGGAAAGAACTATTGTAGATGATAATGTGTCCAAAATGCATATGAAAGGATATATCTGTATGATCTGGATCTAGGGTGCCCCCAATATAATCAAGCCAAGATTGTCCTAATGTGAGTGGGGAAGTAGTAGGAGTGCATACAAGAAAAACATCAAGATGAAATACACGAAGCCCATAGGTGGCTGTAACATGGACCAACCCATGATATAAGTGAGGGTGATATGGTGGTGGGAAAATATCAGCAATAGAAAAACCTAAGTGAGCTAAACCATTGTGTGTACATACAGTTTTGGGTGAAGTAGGATCTAATAAAATGTGTTCCCAATATGAATCATGTATGAAAAGTGTGCAAGTGAATGGTGGGTGAATAGAAGATGAGGATGTAGATGGTAGAGTGATGTCCATGGATGGGACATGCCGTTGATATGGGATAATATCAACATTAGTAAGTGTCGTAGAAGGGACAACATCTAGCAAACAAATAACACCATCAAGTGGTGGTAAATGCGGTGGTTTGTCCATAGGTTGGGGGTCATTTGTAGTATTAATTCGTGGAATAGGAAGACTAGTGTTTCAAGCCCGATCAAATCTTGAAATGGATCATGGTTGTGTAAAAAAATAGTATAATCCATGCCCTCATGTAAGAACTTAACGCAATTATGGAAAATAGACGTGACAACTCTCATGGCATGAAGCCATGGTCGATTAAGTAAACAATTATAAGCAATTTGGAAATCAACAATGAAAAAGACCATGTGGACAGTATTACGACCAACAGTGATGGGTAATGTGATGTGACCAAAACATGGATGAGTGGAACCATCATAAACACCCAATGAAATACCAGAGGGACTAATGTCTTGATCAGTGAGACCTAAAACTTTGAGAAATGACATGGTACACAAATTAAGTTCAGATCCATTATCAATTAAAGTTTTCTTAACAATGACATTATGAATGCAAGAGATAATATGCAAGGGTAGATCATTTCCAATAACATAGTCATTATGAGGAGCAGATGGGAAAGTAATATGCTGAGAGAATGTGTCCACAAAAGTATTATAGACTATGTCTGGATGAGTGTTGTTAGGAATATGAGTAGTGAGTAAAATATTAATAATTTTAGCTCGTAATTTAGGGTGAAGAAGTAAAAAGTCATGAATGGAGATATCCATGATGAAGGAAGCCTAAGGAGAATGTGGAGTCGGGTTCACCAAAATGATTAACTAAAATTAACTAAAATAGGAGAAGTATAGTAATAGTTAATCTAATCTAGAAGGACATAAACATTGTAAATAAATACTCTAAAGCAATATGAAATGACTAAATAATTAAAAAAATGGAAATAAAACCCTAATGTGTAAGAGGAAGGTGAGGAAAGAACTCAGCTAATTGTAGATGACTATCGTAAAGTGTGCAGGTCTAACTAGAAATTCTAGAAGTAGGAATGACTACATAGAGGTCTCGAAAAGAGTGGATTTGGAAGCTTTTAAGCTGGATCAAGTGCCTCAAGAGGGTACTTGGGTGCCATAGTATGGAAGAACAAGCGCCTGGTCTCTAAAAAAGCTCTCGGAATATGGTTATTTTAGGGTTAGAAGATGACCTGTAACCCTCACTTGTTATCACACTGGATTTGTTGAACATAGTAGAATTTACCAAATGAAGCAAGATGATGTTGAATACCTGAAAAAGACAAAAAAATATCAAAATCAAAAAAATAAAGATGCAAAATGAATGGTTCAGGTGACCTCAGCTACCACAATAGTGGTCTTACTAAACTAAGTGTTGCACTACATTTCAGACCCAAATGTAGTTTTGGTGTGTGTGTGTGCATGTCGTGCTCTAAGTGTTATTGTGCCAGTTGCATTATGTGAAGTGGTGAGAAATAACTAAATGTAGAAAATGTAATAGCATGTGTGCATGGAATATAATAGAATCCCTCCCCTATGAAGTGTGTGTTGATACAAATCTCCTAGCCTTGATGCATGGAACTATGTGGATGCAAGTGATGCAATGGATGTAACTCTAGATGGATTGATAGTAGTAAGTGATGCTAGGACCTTCATTATGGTCTCATAAATTTATATTTATAGGGTTCTCTTAATCTAATTTCGTAATTAACCCGACATGGCCGACTAGGAAAAAGATAAGGATGAAAAACAGATAGAAAGAGCCCAAAATGTGGCGGGAAATTAGAAAAAGAATCGGGAACCTCGGGTGGGACCAGGGCACCTGAAGACAGCTTGGGTGCCTGGTTTAAGCTAAAATGATGGGAAAGTGCCAAAACAAATTGGGCATGTATATAAAAATGTGCGGGAATGACGAAATAAAAGGAAAATAATATGGCCAAAAGATGGGATTAATTAATACTTTCTTCACTCAAGAACCTTCTAAATAGTAGTATGATACCGGGCTAAATAATGCCTAAAGTGCATGATTTTGTGACTACACACATAAACAACGTGGCTAGAGACAAGTGTTAGTACAAGTAAAGACATATACACATATATAAGACAAAATGTAAGCTAAGTAGAAAAATGTGTAAGCTAAGGCACACGTAAACATGTAAGAACCCAATGTAGATGTGAAAAGTATGTTGCAAACATGGGATATCACTCACGATATCACAATTCAATTAAGTCCGAAGTGGCCGTAAGTAGACAATTTTGCACACAAGACAAAGGGTAAAGCCCACAAACAATGGAAAACAATGAAAAACAATGTAACATAGAACCATGAGAGAAAATAGACATGAAAAACAAATGCTGCACATGAAGCACCCGTTAACATGTTAAAAAGATAAAATGTATGTCAAAACATGTATAATATGATAAAGTAATGTGTTATGAAACAATAACACCTATAATGTACGAAAGTGGATTTCTAGAACCTCTCGTGGGACAAGTAATAGGTATTGTGCCAAACATCGATGTTGTGTGTAATAGATCTCGTATAATTTGAAATCACAACTAGAAAAGAAAGTGAATGCACATGTGTGTATTATAAAAATAATGACATACAAGATATATATCTAGCATGTGTAATAAGATGAACATGTAAGTAGAAGTAATCAAGAGTAAATGTAACCAAGATATGCACACGGTATGCTACGGATGAGGAAAAATGGAATGCAATTTGGATGATAGGAGCTGCATGGCCCTTGAGTGGATGTGTATGTATGCAATGAGGCTCATTTTTATATGCCCCTAAGAAGTCAAGAATGGCAGTAAACGAGAGTGCATCATCAAGAAATGGTTTGAATGCTGTAATAGATAGATGTGATCATCAAAGAACAAAGTGTAGAATGTGTGAATGAGTGATTGATTGAGTAATTGGATGATCGAATGCGTGAATGTGGTGAGGTCCACTTGAGATGTATACCTTAAGCGGTTGAGTACGAACCGTGAGACTAGGGTGTGTCATAGGGTAATGACCACAACATGTAGGAGTAGATGTAAGAGAGATGTAGTGCAAATATGTGTAATGAATGGGATGTAAAGTGTATAGTATATGCTAATAAAGAATATGTCCTGGGATGCGTGAGATGTGTAATGTGTAGGTTGACTAAGAAATACTAGAGATAGGTGTGGTGAATATGTCTAGTGTAAAATGTGTGATATGGTCAAGTGTGTGAGAATGCATGGTGTGTTCAGTGTGCATTGTGTGAGGTTCATGTGTATAGTATGCCCTCAATAGTCAAGTGTGAACCAAATCATGAGAGTGCGTCATCGGGAAATGACGATACTAGTGTATATTGAAATGTGCATGATGAATGTGTTAGTTAATGAATGATGTTTAGTGACAGATGATGAAAGAGTGTATTGGATGTGCAAATAGATGGTGATAAATGTATGCATGTATGAATGAGTATGTAGTAGATATATATAATGGGTAGGTGAAACAAGTTCTTATTGTATGATATCCCTAAAAATGGTTGTGGAAGAATCATAAGAACATGAGTGTGTCATTAGGGAGTGGCGATATGAGCGTGTGTCAAGATGTATATGTCATATGTGAAAGTATAGATGTGAAGTGATGAGACGATAAGACACTTGTTAAATGTTAGGGGGAATAGGTGTGATGCCCCCAAGTGTGTGATGAGAAAAGAGATCAAGTAATGTCATCTAGGAGGTTGTCATTGTCATGATCAAAGCTGAAAGGTAAAGCATCTGATACATGATAAGCAATAGTATCGGGTTGATCACATAGTGAGCCATTACGATGAAGGTTGTACATGCCCATTGCGTATTCTTCATCAGTGAAAGGGGTAGTGGACAACCATGTGCATACCAAAGCATGTAAGATTTTGTGAATAACCAAGAAAGGAATCATTGCAAATGAAAACATGACCGAAAGGCATAGGAAATGAAATGTCAATATGATCAGGATCTAAGGTTCCCTAATATAGTCAAGCCAAGACTGTCCAAGTGTAAGGGGAGCATCATGAGGAACTCATGCAAGAAACACCGTGAGATGAAAGATGCAAAGCCCATAAGCAATAGTGATGTGGATGAAACCATGATAAAGATGAGGAGCATAGGGTGAAGGAAAGATGTCATCAACCACAAAGCCTAGCCAAGCCAAGCCATCATGTGTGCATATAGTGTCATCACAAGTAAGATCAAATGGAATATGCTCCCAATAAGAATCATTCATGAAAAACATGCATGTAAAGGGAGGACGTGCTAATGGTGGATGCACATGTGATAGTGAAGTAGGTGGAATGACATTGGATGTGTGGGTAGGCCCCTGATAAAGTACCATAGCAGCAGTAAATTAGTAGTAGGAGGTGGTGCTATAGATGGGACTACATCTAGTGTGTAAATAACCCCTTCAAGTGGTGGTAAATAATCCACAGTATCCATGGGTTGTGGTTCATTAGTAGTATCATATCGTGGAGTAGAAATTATAGTATTGCAATCACAATCACACTATTTGAATGGGTCATGATCACTAGGAACCTGTAGATTCTTCTCTCATGTAGGAATTTGACATAGTGATGGACTATAGAAGGAACTTCAAGCATGACATGGAGCCATGGCTGAACAAGTAAAAATTATACGAAACCAAAAAATCAATGAAAAAAAAAAGCGTGTTAAGGATTTTGGGCTCCATTTGTGATAGACATAGTAATATGACCTATGCATGGATGAATAGATCCCACTCTAAGTTCTCAAAGATTCCTCGTGAGACTTCCCTTCCCCTGACCTAACTCAGCATTAAGTAACTCATATGAATCACTAGCTTACTCCAAACTTGTTGTCCCTCCAACCCACCTTCTAGCTTGGTGACCCGGCTTGCCGAGCTCGCCCCACCCATCTCACCCCCACCTAGCTCACTCCCATCCTTCCTACAACCTCCGTCCGGCTTGCCATCCCTCCCAACTCATTGTCGCTCACTGTAACTTTCCTGCCCACTCATCACTTAGCTCTCGACTCACCCATGTCACGTTGCTTCTTGACTCGACCACTAATCTCATTCATCATCAACCTTAATCAACCAACTTGACATGATTTACCAATGCTTCCATACACTCTTGTACATACTCGTCATGTGGTTTTATTTTACACATGATTGGGGAAGCCCCGGCCTCATTTTTAATCATCATACCTTTGCAAAAGATCAATTTTTGTATCGTCTTCAAGCACCACTTTTCATCCCACGTCATGCTGGGACATCCTGTAGTTTTGAAGATTGTCACTTGAGGGGGAATCATAAACAACCCTTATCATTCGATTCCATGACACCCAATCAAAATTCTTCAATCAACTAACACTATAGCCTCTACCTTGCAAAATCAATATTTTGATCCCTTCAAATACTTTGTTTGAAGTATCCCATCAATTACATTTGTAGGATTTCTTCTATCCAGTCAAACTTCTAAGCCCGCTGCTCCGTGATAACCACCATCATAGGGTTAGACGACCCTCATCTTGTCTTCAATTTTTATGCTGCATCTTTCTTACTATATCATGTAGCTAAAAAAGAGGTAAAATATAGACACTATAAAATGCACCTTGCGCATAAGGTCCCTTATTTGAAAATAAAAAAACATTATAAAACAAAAAGACCAAAAATCATAAAACCCCATAAAGTGGAGCTAAAATACAACTCACTATTCATTTATGAACCCTCACCCACTCACATTTAATTCTGTTCGATCACACCTACCCATGTGTATGCCCAATGCACATTGCACCCATGTGTGTCCCACTCCCTATGCACTCCAAATCTATTAAAGCACCCTCACCCCCTCATTTCAACCCCGAATCTTAGTGCACAAAGACTATACTTGAGTTTTTACTCTCTTGCTTGTATATCTCGGTTTTACAAGTTTTGAAGAAGGAAAGGTGAAGTGTAAAGGATATATTTAACTTTTTGTAAAGTTTTCAGCAGAATATCAATACAGGAAGAAAACACAACTATGATTGGCTTATGATCTCAGTGTGATTTTTAGTGAAACAAAATTGCGATTGTTCCGTGATCTCGAGTCGTATACTTGTCATTTCATTTACTATTTTATCATTTTACATCAATAAAATGTCTTTTATCTCCTTAAAAGGGTTAGGGATCTGACCGAGGTAGGTCCCCTAAAAAAAAACAACTAACATTTTCCAAGTGTGCTTGTGTGTAGGTTTAGATTTAGATCGAAGAGTCTTACCCACTTTATTCAATGAAAGAAACCACAATTATCCCTCTCTTAACAATGACATCATAAGCCCATTATGTTTTAATAGAATTTATTTGGCATTTTCATATAACTAATCCATATTGCAAGTGATCCAAATATAGGCATACAACTACCGACCCAGGTAGCAAAAATAATGCTATCAACTGGTAGCATAAAGAATGTTACCGGTTGGTAACATATGATATGCTACTGACCAGTAGCATTTTTTAGTGTCGTCGTTAAAAAAAATATGGTGTTTTTTTTCTTATGCCATATTTTGTGATTAAAATTTTCTCATTGAGACAATCATTTTAACTACTAACATCAAAAAATTTGAAAAAACAAAATTCCCATACAAAACTAGCGAGATCTACATTTTTTTCACAAAAAAATCATTTTTGAATTTTTTTGTTTGTATCATATTTTGAGAGGAAAAACTTCTCTTCGAGATAGTCTTTTTAAGTACTATTGTCAAAAAAATATTTTTAAAAATTACATATGTTGTTGGCCAACAACATATACTGTCGTCACCGACAACATATTCTATCAGTTGTAAATTGCTACAATTTGAAACCATTATCAAATGAATCTCCAAACCATTTGAAACCCTGTTTCCTTAAGATTCGCCATCATTTTGAAATTTATTTTCACATATTTTCCAAGTAATATCTACGAGTTTTTTAAGGGGGTCTTAAAATTTACCATGTATTGAAGATACTAATGGCACTCCACTGCATAAATTTTCCTCTCATGATCTCAAGAAAGGTCATTATCAAAAATACATTTCATATTTTCTTTAATGTTTTATGTGTTTTATTCACATAATTCATGTTGACCAAGAAAACATTATTTCTTGTTAGTTTTCATTATGTCATCATTATTTTTAATGGAATAGGTAACAACACATTACATTGCTGCCTAAAAAGATAACACCATAATTTGTTGTTACCTTTTTTGTCAAATTACCATTAGTTCTTTGTAAAAATGAACACTCACCTTATTTAATAAAAATGTATGTGAAACTATATGGTGAGGCATGTGGATTGTGATACAAAGGTCATGAGGTCAAGGCTTTGTGATAAGATCATATTTTGTGTAGGTTTGCAATGTTAAGCGCAAACCTATGTGATGGATAGACACCACGGAAAAATAGTACCATAATTTTGTGAGGTGGAGGGCCAATACCATTCATTTTTCTTCAATGTCCCAATAAATCTCGAACCTCTATTTATCCAGTTGGAACTTCCACATGGATAGTCCCAATGGCAAGCTGACCCCCTACAAAAAATCAATGGGAAATGATTTGTTTGATGATATCCTCTTCATTGAAACTGTTCCAAATGTATGTCTTCCTCTAATGTTTTTAGAACATTGCATTGTAGAATGCGAAGGCCCAAACAAGGTCTCAAATTTTTATCCATCACATAGTCAAATAAATGTTATTATTTAAATAAATTGTTAATTTTTTAGATATCTTTAACTTTGAAATTTACCATTTTTAATTTAAATAAAAAAGGACTCTTTTGGTTGGATCAAACATGAAATATTAATAACATGTTAATAAAAGTTGAAGACTATAAATATCTTACGATGCATATACTAACAAAGAAATTTATTACACACACACACACACACACACACACATGTACACATATATACATTATACATATATGTACATATACATGCACACATACACATACAAACATACACATATGCATACAAACACACATGCACATGCACATGCATGCATGCACACACACATAAGAGTAATTGAAATATTATCGCTAAAGTTTAGTTTTAAAAATGAAAGTTTTGTGATGAAGTAAATAAAACCTTAAAATTTTAAAAATAAATACTTTTCTTCAAATCGTATTACACTTGACATCATGATATATCTGGACCATACACAATGATCCTAGAAAAATGGAAGCTAAAAGATTATGATGTGATAGGATTATATTCTTCGACTCTAGGGCTCCAAAAAAACCCACTTTGTTTTCTTGAACTTCACACCGATCATTGGGAAATGCACTTCTTATCCTTATCTAATTAGCTAACTATATCTAAAACCATATGGAAAACATTGTGTTTCGGGTATGTTATACTCAAGAAATAGAAAATCTACCTTAAATTCATCAAATCCCTCAACATTTTAGTATAATATTCAAAACAACACACTAATAATTCCGATAATTCTTCACTGATGAAACCAAAGTGTAATGAAGTGTGTCTCTAACATGATCTTCCTCGCTTTAAATATTTCCAAACTTCTCCAAAATTCTTTGAAATTATCAATGAATTATTGTGAACAAAAATGAACTAATTTTATTGCATTTCAATTGATAAATTCATAAATGAACTTGGGTAACTATGCATTAATAGAAAATTAAAATTCAATTAGGGTCTTATTGATGCACAAGGCAACATAAATAATGAACAAAAGTGAAAAGACAAGACTAAAACCACATGTGTGTCCTAACCAAAAAACCAAAATATTATATTGTTGAACATTTGCACTCCATATTTTTGGCACACTAATCCAATAATGTGTGCTTCTTATTCCATATATACCAAAAACATGAAGTGCACATGGTTAAAGTATTTTTAGTGAAACTCCATCGCAACTAGGAGAATAAAGAAAGGGAAGAGAGAAGAGTGGGGGAGAAAGAATAAAGAGGAAACATACACAATGAATGATCAAATTATGTGACAATAATACCTAATATGTACCAATAATCAACAAGCACACGAGAAATCTATAAACATACAATTAAAAATTCTTTTTAGATGCTATGTCACCCACAAAATATGAGCATAATTTTTTTTTGCTAACCTCTAATCTACACTACAACTATCCCATGGTGAAATAAACAAAACAATTATGAAAATTATTTAATTTAATTAAATTATCCAATTCAATTTACTAGCGACCACTAGGCTTTAGTTTTGCTAATGTGACCAAGTAGTTAGTCACTTAAAATAATTCATGATGATTCCGGCTACTAACTTCTAAGTGTTACAATCTATCTTTGAGAGAATTCTATTACAAGGAAAATCACATTAGTTGCTTATGGTAATCATAATGATTTTAAAATAGTTAAAAGTTAATCTACCAATTTATAATTAATCCATACTTGTAGGTTATCCTTATTAAAATCAAGCCCAAGTACTATTGTTCAATTTTACTTTATTTAATAATCTTATTACATAATGTCCCTTATAATATTCCTTAGGGATAACAAGAAGCTTAATTAATAGATTTATCATAACCTGCAAGGTCTCCACATTCATTAAGTTTAATTTCATTTACACATACCTAGACATGGGTTAGTTAACCTAGTTTAGTTAGTTAAATTAAAATGACTTAGGTTTCTCACCCAATGTAGGATTATATCCCATCCATAAGATTAAATCAATTTGGGCCTTAGGATTTAGGGTAATCCTAGTGTTTCCCTAATTTCTTATTGAGAAATTACAAAAATTATATTATGGCCTCCATTCCCCATTTGCAAGTTTGAGAAAAGGGAGTGGAGAAGAGATTGAAGGAGTAAACTCTCATGAATTTTTCTTTAGTTTTTGTTTGAGTATGATTACTAAGAGGATATTTCCTACCTCTCACCCGAATGGGTATGGGGTTTTCCATTATATCTTGTTTATAATTTAGTTTTCATGTTCGATCTACAAGGTTTCTTCATTTAAATGATACCCAAATGGGTGAAAGATCTTCATTGGGTTTCCCTAATAGAACTTATTTACTATTTCCTTCTTGTTTGTTATATTTATTTAGATTGTAGAGATGAGTTGAATACATGTATATACATACATATACACAAAATGTGTTTATATATGTATATACATACATGTTTAGTAGTGTAAGAAGATCTATGAAGCTACATTTTACAATTTTACCTACGGATTTATAATGGAAATACAAGATTTAGGGGTGGGGTTTGACCCCATCATTTTTGTGTGTTTGAATTATAATGGAGGGGTGGCACAGCCACCCCGCCCTTGCCAAAGTTGGTGATGAGGTGGCCATGCCATCCCCTCCCAACCAAGGTAAAGGGGGAGGGGAAACATGGTCATCTTGCCCATATTCAAGCGATGGGGGTGGGGCAAGCCATGTTGACCACATCCCCAATATAAAGTATGATTAGCTGGTCCATACCAGATGACCTCAAGCATACTTTGATTTATTTTAATATTTACTTTTATTTTTCTTTCACACCATGAATATGTTTTATTATGTTTGTATATATACGTATGTATGTATACAATATACGTACATAGATGTGTGTGTGTGTGTGTGTGTGTGTGTGTGTGTAATATAGACACACACACACACACACACACACACACACACACACAAGAACACACACACACACATACGAGACACACACACACACACACACACATACATACATACATACATACATACATGTGTGTGTCTATTACATACACAGATACACACGGACACATATACACACACACATATATGTAGGTATATGTATGCAAGCGCCCCCACACACACACACACACACACACACACACACACACACACACACACACACACACACACTCTGTGTGTGTGTATGTGTGCACGCGCACATGTGCGTGAGTGTTTGTGCGTGCATACGTGTGCGTGTGTGTGTGTGTGTGTGTGTGTGTGTGTGTGTGTGTGTGTGTGTGTGTGTGTGTGTGTGTGTGTGTGTGTGTGTGTGTGTGCGTGCGCGTGCGCGCGCGTGTGTGTGTGTGTGCGCGCGCGTGCGCGCGCTGCGCAAAGCGTGTACACGCATGCATGCATGGGCATGTGTGTGTGCGTGTGCGCAGTGTGTGTGTGTGTGTAGAAATTAATGGATTTGATTTAGATATATTTTTTTAATGGAATACATGTCAAATGTTTATTTATAGATATCAAAATTATAGGTATCTATATCTTAAGTTAATTATAGAGGTATATCTATGTGTATATGATCTAAATTTATATACACCTACATATACTTTGCAGATTTACCAAAATTTTAGATCTGTAAAGTCATACATACAATTAAGAAATAATATAAACTAATGTTTAAGTTTCCACTATTTTGTTTTGTGTACAAATATGCAGATTTATTTATCGGGACTAGCTAAATGTTTTCCATGGCTTGGAATGAAATATAGTCACTTTGTTGTATTCTCATTTCCATTTCTATATAAAACACTGTTTCAACAAGCTATTTTTTTAGTGTGTTTTGAAAGAGGAATAATATAATAGTAAGAAGCTATTAGTCAAATTAATATATTGTAGTATACATAAATAATTGTTCCATTATTATATAAATGTAGTATAAGCTTTCAATCCACTCTTAACATTTTGACATGTTTCCAATAAAGAAATTTGCAAACATTTTAAAGCAACATGTACCATAATGATATTAACAATGATGCATATTAATAATCTTAAATTTTATTCCATGTTCGTTAAAATTTTTGTACAACTCTCACTCATAACACGATTACATATTTTCAACACCATAAGGACTCTAAGAAGATCCCAACTCTCTAACACCCATAATAACACATTCTAAAGACATCCAAAAATGGGAGAGACAACAACATTAACCTCTCGCCTCTTAGTATGGGCATGATCTCTTCCATATTGAACAACAAATTTTCTCAATGCAATTGGAAGATCACTCAACATAAATATAGGCTCAATAGTAAGATAAAACATGTACATTAAAAAATACTACATTCTAGTATAATTTGAAAACACACATACACATAGGTTGCTTGGAAAATAACTACCAAAAGTAAGAATTCAACTCTCTTTTCAAAACATCACACACAATGCAAACCTACATTTTTTTACGAAGATGAATATGTAAGACAACTAAATTATTGGGTCCTTACATCCATACATCGGTCATGGACTACCTCAAGGTGACATATTAATCTTCCTCAATGAGCTCCTACATCCACTCCACTCGTGATGCAAATGAAATGTACATTCTTATATTGAAAATGAAAATTAACTTTTGAATTCTAATCTAATTAATTTTTAAAATTGTGTAATAAAATATTTTTCTAAATTTCATGGAGGAATAAGCCGATCAATATGTGGTTGTTGAACCGGTGATGAAGAAGGCACATTGGGATAAGTTGGGTGACCTCCTATGAAGGTGCTATTGGATGTTGGGTGGCGATGTTTGATTAACATTCAAGGGCACCATTTGTGCGTTGGGGCCAAATTGAAGGTTTACGACGGGGAGGAGCTTATTGAGGAGGGGGAGGAGGTGATGGCCCCTATACTACATTATGAGTCAAGGGATCTAGAATATACACAAATCTAGTGGATAGATATTGTTGAAGCAGGGGTTTTGGATTAAGAGGTTTCAAAACTCATGGAAAAAATTAGATGACTGGAAGATCCGTAAATAAATTCCCATATGGAGGGTGGTGTAAAAGGTGGAATAAATTGTGGTTCATATTGTTGAAAGTGAGGTGAATCCTAGATGTTCACCATTGTATTAGATAGGGGTACCGTTGCAGTAGAGACAAATGTGGATGAGTTAAGATTTCAAAACTTTTAACGAGTTAAAACAATGTACAAGGGGAAAAAATAGAAAAATAAAAGATGGTTATTTAAAAAAAATAAAAAATCAATAAATGTATTTTAATTATCTTGATTAAGTTTAAGATGTGTTTAAAGGACAAAGTTGGATAGCGAATGTACCTAAAAAGCATTTTAAGGCTGGTTTCAGGTAGTTTTGGATGGAGTATTTGATATACCCGAAGGTACGTGAGGCCTGTATTTGTGATGGTTACCTATATGTGGTGTGGTATAAGAGCTTACCTCCACACTTCATGATCTCGCAGAGATAAGGGTTTCGAGTGCTTAGACATTATACCGATAACCAAAAAATTGTTATACTCATCCAGAATACCAAGTCAATTTCCTTATTGGGTGATGAAATACCAATAATTCACCGGGAGGAAGATGTTTAAGATGTGTAAATTGTGTAAGTGGTTTGGTTGTGTGTGAGAAGGAAGAGGTGAATGCAAAGTGTTTAACCACCTAATTAAACTAGATTATCAAAAAACTATGTAGATTCAATTTTAATCCCAAAAACTAAATGTTTGTTGGATGAAGAAAACATAGAATAATGTAGAAATTGAAAGAAAAATATGAAAATGAAAAATCACAAGAAGAATATTCGGAGTTTCAATTTTTCCAAAATAAAAATTTAAGCTTATTTTTTAAATCCAAAAGTAACAAACCCATAGTAGAGAGACTGTAGGGTTAGATGAAACTAAAAATAGAGAAAAATATTGACAAAAGGAAAATTGATCGAGTAATAAAAAACAATTCACAGGAATCATTGACAATTGCATAAAATCGCGATTTATTGAAATCGTTGGAAATTATATAGAATAGAACTAAATAAATGAAAATTTAAAGAAAACAAATGGAACCGATCCCACCGAGCATGCCAAAATGTAATAGTGTAGTCTAAATTCAAATTAACTTAATGTAAAGACCACTATACCTCATTCAAGACAGGGTTTAAGACAACCTGTAAAGGATGGTTGATGCGATGATATTTTTTCCACGTATGGGTGCTCCAAACTCCAACGGGGGTCCAGATCCTGCAAATCAAAGACACTAAACAAAAATATATTAGATAGATAAATAGTGAGATACCTTGCAAAGGCCAGTCCCAGGAGTCAATGGAATTCCTTACATGGGTTTCAACTTACGTATCACTTAAGATTTTGATAATCGATAAGTAAAAAAGCATATAATATCTTAAATGTCTTATTACAAGATAATGATATGATGGGATTAAAAATTAATCACCAAGGCTAATTTCTAGGTGGAAGAGGAACTTCTGGCCCATGTAGAAGGCGACCAAAGTTGGTGCACAGCTTATGTCGATTTGTTTCCAAGAGAGAATTTACTTCTTCTTCAACAATGATAAATTCTTCTCAAATGATTTCAAGTTGATCTTCTATGTCGTTAGGGTTCAATGTAAACATGATCAAATAGATGTTGAGCTCGTGGGCAATGTTGTATTGTTCCTAATGGAATGGATGTTGGACAATTGGTAGATCATAAACTGTAGTTATGGGATGAGAAATTCTAGGTAGAAACATCTACACAATGGCCATGCTTAGCAAAGAAGATTAATAGAAAATATTTTTTTACAAATATGATTAAAAATATATAAGGAAAATACAAAAGGCGGGAATTGTCGATGATTGGGGAATCATTGGCGATTTCTATATAATTTGAGTAAACCGATTTATTTGATACAGAAATGATTAATTGATTGATTTGAATAAACTAACAATGAAGCGATTAATTGATTAAAATAACAATGAAAAAGAATGATACTAAGAAAAAATTTCCAACCAGAGAAATACCTTGGCAAGATAATCAAACGTACTTGTGAGAAGAAAGGAGCTTGATGAATGTTGAAGTGCTTGCGGGGAAGAGTATAACTTCTCAAGTTGTGAATATGAGGTCAAGAGAATATCATTTGGCTATTGCTTTAAATTACAGAGGAACAAAGTTTTTATATCATGGATTCCACTTGCCAAACCATAGGGGTCGAGCTATGTATATAGGGTAGCTAGCGATTATGAAAAAATGAGCAACCTTCATGGGAGAGGTTTCAACCACCTCTAAATGGGGTAAGGTTAGGATAACTTGTACGAGATCAGCTATAGGACGTGGCTTCAAGGATAGGGAAGTACAACAACTTAGCCAATTTAGGATTTTGGGATAGGATGGAGGTAAATAAGTGGTTAAGGAGATAACTTAGATAATTATGGGGGATGAACTAAGGAGTAACGAGAGATAAGAAATAATAAGGGACGTAAAACTTAGGATAGGGATTAACTAAATATTAAATTAAAAGGATCATATGGAAGTATAGGCCACCAAAGGGTGTGATACCAAGGGGTGTCGTAAGTGGGTGTTTATAACTCTCTGAAATATTTGTAACTATTTTATGGTGAAAATCACGAGAAAATGTATTATGGATGTATTATTATTACAGAGAGACATTTTCACAATTTCTTCTGGATAATTTTAGTTTTTGGTTCCATGGTTGTCCATTACTTCGGTATAGATTAAAGAAATTCACATTTTCATCACATTCACTAGTGTTTACTTTTGTATGATTGGTAATTTGTGAATATCTCTGTAAAATTTGTGAAGGCGGGACCAACTTGTCACAGGGTGTTTGAAGGGCCCTTAATTTTTTATGAGCCTATGACGTATTTAACAAGAGAGAAGAAATGTTAGGGTGGAATTAGAATTGGGGAATTAATGGCATATAGAATGTGAGGGGCATATGGGTTTTCCAGAGAGTGTGTTACTTAAATGGGTTGTTTTCCATGCTTTGGATCTAGAGAGGAAAAGAAACTGAATACATCGAGTAAGGAAAAGAGTTTCAAAGAGGAACAATCAAATTCTTTCAACGTTTGTCAGAAATGTTGGCATAACCTTTGGGTAAACTATGAGCTCTATTAGAAATATAAATGCATCGTATTTTAGGTACATAGAATTTGTAAGATGTGTAACTCAAATGTTGTAGTAGAAGAAATTGACATTGCTTTCACTTATCTACTACATAAAAGTGTTTCCTTTTAATTGGTCCTCTTAGTAAATGGGTGTGTGTCTTGAACGATGCAATAGACGAAACATACCTTCATGAGAGTCTTCTAGCTACAACTGCATAGTGTTTTTTCCAAATTTAAGGTACATGTAGATCGATGACCCATAATTTAAGGTTCTTTAATGTTCTCCACAGCTCCACCTCCATCTGTCGATATGCATACAATGTTGTGTGATTGAAGATGTTGTGGTGAAGCCCTCTAAAAAATTACCACGTGTTTTTTTGGTTCATAACCTAGATAGAAGTAGCATACTATAATTTATACACTCGTTGGTTGAACATGACCGGAAACAAATTTTTGTAAGTTTGTCATATTGGAATTTGTAATATTTACAATGTAATGGATTTACCACTTGACACACTGTCTAGATCCACCTACAAGGTGCCAAGGGAATTACACCTCTGCTGTTCTCATTAGATAAGTGTTAATGGTGGGGATGAAAGGAAAATGACTTCTTGGCAATAGCTTATGGGATTCCAAGATACACTTTCAGTTTTAGGTGCCCCCATAGCCCGCTCTCTTTGCACATACACACATATGAGGCATTGTTTAACAAGATTAGGTTGAGCTATTTGTTCCAAATGGTCTCTGCTAGGGCAAGTAGTCATTACTTTACTTTTATGGCCTTTTGTATATCATGGTAAAACATTTATTTCAAATGTCTTAACAATATTGCATTTTCATTGAAGTGGAGAACTCTTGACCACATAGACTATCCCGTTTGAGTTACTACTTCAGTCTTAGTTGTTATGAAATAATTTATCCTTTCTTTTCATTTTGCATTAAGAAGAATGTTTACCTTCCTTAGCAACTTCTATCACTATCAAGTATCTTTGAGGGCTCACCCACACTATTTTGGATGCAACATGCATATTCAAATAGAATCAAACTCTGGTACAATGATTTTATATCATTTTTTCTATTTGTTTGTATTATGACATCATTCTTAGTAGTGCAAATAACCCTGATAAATTTGTGAAGATTGATTTTCTATGTGCTTGTTTATGTTATTGATATTTTGGTTTTGATGTTAACATGCTACATTCTATGGAATTTGTGTGTGTCTAGCTGAATTTGAATTTTTTTTAAAAATGGATTATGATTATCGTAATCCAATCATGCAAGATGAAATATGAAATATATCATGCAAGATCAAATTGCATTGATGTGAATAATGGAGAGGAGATCGAGAAAAAAATGGAACAAATTTAACATATATTATTTAGGTAAGAAATAAACTAACTTACGGAATAGGTGTGGGGCATGCAAGTATTTAATTCCCACATTTTTAATAAGTTATGAAATGTGGGTGGGAAATGCAAATATTTAATTCATACGTTTTTATTTAGAAATATTTGTTTTGAATGGTTGATGAAACATGCCTTTCATTCTTATGGCCAACTTCTTGCATGGTTCAGATTATTGATGCTTTTTCGTGCATCACTTGTTCCCATACAAGTACTAAACTTGAAACTAAAAAAAAAATTTATTGGGTTTTCTTATTTTTAAATTTTTGGTCCCAAACATGAATTGCAATCGTGTGCATGTTGTAAGTGAGATCGAGACAAAAAAATTGGAGCACATAACAAATTTTATTTGGGTGGGAACAATCTAACTCATCGAAGAAGGAGGGGCATGCATGTATTTAATTCTCACATTTTTTTGACCTTACATTCATGTCTTCGTCTTCCTTGAACATTCCTTTTATGCATACATTCCTTAAGCATACATTCTCACTTTTTATTTCTGACCTTCGATTCGTGTCTTCGTCTTCCTTGACCATTCCTTTTATACGTCCAAACTACCTGATCCCTTGGGAGTAATTTTAGTTATTAGGCTATCATGTTTGAAGACCTCCCTCCTAATCATCTTACTCGCCTAAATCACATTTCATCGATTTCACAATTCCAAGGTTTTACCTACATCGTCTACACCTAGAAACAATACATGCCTCACGACTAGAGACAAACCCTTTTCTTTTCCCTAATAGCTATATAAAAATCCTATTCACAATTGTGTATGAAACCCCTAATCTCATTTTTGTATGAAACTTTGATCATAATAGTGTATAAAGTGGATCACATAGTAGATATTATTTGGGTATAAATAATCTAAGTTGGGCAATAGGTGTGGGACATGCAAGTGTTTAATTCCCTTGTTTTTGCTAAGTCGTGGAGTAAGTGTGGGACATGCATGTATTTAAATCCAAGGTGTACTTCACCTACATTTTCCACACGTGTAAAAACTATGTGCCTTATGGCTAGAGACAAACCATGTTCTTTTCCCTTATAGCTATATAGAAGCCCTCATCTATATTTCCTATGAAACCCCTAATCAAAATTATGTATGGAATCCTTTTTGAATTTGTGTATAAGGTAGAGAACATATCATATATTATTTGGGTAGGAATAATATAAACTAAGGAATAGGTGTGGGACATGAAAGGATTTAATTCCCACATTTTTACTAAGTCGTGGAATAGGCGTGGGACATACATGTATTTAATTTCTATGTTTTTATTTAAAAATACCTCTTTTGAATGAAAAATAAAATACACCTTTTGCTCATATGGTCGACCGCTACAGTGAATCAATTATCAATGATTGTTCAAGCATCACCTATTCCCCTACAAGTACTCAAGTTTGAAACTGAAAATAGACGTTTATTGGGTTTTACTCATTTTTTAAATTTTCATCCCTTTAAATGTAAATTGCATTCATGTCCATAATGCGCATGAGATAAAGATGAAAAAATGGATCACATAATGTGTTTTTTATTTCTAACCTTCAATTCATGTCTTTTCCTTCCTTGAACATTCCTTTTACACATCCTTTCTACCTTATTCAAAGGGAGTAATGCCATCTGTCGGGTTGTAATCTCAATAAATATCCCTCCTGATTGCAAGTGTCTTCTTGACCACAAGAACATTGCATCACCCTTTGCATTTCGGATATAAT
This sequence comes from Taxus wallichiana var. yunnanensis, assembly GCA_018340775.1. NCBI lineage: Eukaryota > Viridiplantae > Streptophyta > Pinopsida > Cupressales > Taxaceae > Taxus > Taxus wallichiana. The sequence goes on from CM031242.1 coordinate 1,029,636,179, forward strand.
TTTTCTACATCATCCAAACCTGGAAAATCTATGCCTCTTGGCTAGAGATAAACCCTATTTGTTTCCCTGATAGCTACAAAGAAACCCTGATTGTAATTATGTATGTAACCCCTACCCTGGGATTTAAGGTCCACACCACATATCCTTATTTCTAAATTAACCCTTGAAACACATAAGTGAATTCCCCTTGCATTTATTTGTGTTCTAACTACATGTAAAGTGAAAGAACTGAAATTAAAAACATGAAACATTTAATTCAAACTCACATAGCAGATAATATTTGGGGAGGAACAATATGATTCAGAAAATTGTTTCAGAATGCATTCCAAAGCCTTGATCTTCCTTTGAATCATACGACTAATTGTTAGAAGGTGTCAATTATCGACACATGTATGTGCTTCTACTTCCTATAATTAGTTGTCTCGAGTCACAACTGAAAATGAGTTCTATTGAGTTCGTAACAAGTGGTCGGTGCGGTCCGCTTGTTGACATATCTTCATCAACAGTTTCATCTATGTCTTTCAGAACATGAGTTTCTCCCTTCTTACAAATGACAAACATGTTGTGTACTTCTTAGAGAGTATATTCTCATGTTTCCTCCTTGATTCCTCTTTCCTTTCCCATACACTTCTCCACCCTCAAACACATTTTCCTACACCCCTCTTCCTCTCCCATTATTTTTCTTCATCTAATTTCACTTCTTCTCTAGATCCCTTTTGGTGTTCACATCATACATTTCATGTACGATTGTTAGTATCTACTATTTGTGATCCACTCTATCATCTCGATCTCACACACATCATTCACGTGGGTGTAATTTATGTGATGGGGCCAAAATAAAAATTAGTGAAAATCCAATTTTACAAGTTCGAAACATGTGATGCATGACCAATCATTGAACATTGAGCCCCTCCAACTATTGGTTATATGAGTGATAAGTAGATTTTATCTATGAATCAGAATTTACCATTTATTTTATTTTATTTTTGTATGGTGTCTAACTTTTTGATTGGAAGGGGTTTAATTTGTTAGATAAAATGAAAACATGAATGGAATCTTGTTTGACACCTATTCCCTGGCCCATATTATTCCTACCCAAGTAGAGGAGTTTAATTTTCATAGCTAATCACGTCTTTCAAGTCAAGTTATTGCTTATGTTGATTTGGTTATTATGTGCAGAACAAGTACTAAATACCAAAAGAGAATGGCCGACAAGTTGGAGGCGTCCTCTCTAGTGGATAAACTAGTTAAGGGGAATTACGGAGTCTAGAGGTGTTATGATTCAAATTTCTAAGGGAGAGGACATCTCGGCCAAGAATCAATGTTATGTTTACCATCTCGTGGCGATAATTTAGGATTGTAATGTGGGATTGTTGTCCAAATCCACCTTCGCAAAGAACATCCTCCTCGGAGTACTAAAAATGATCGAAGTATACCTCCTCCTAATGTTGGAGTAGCTTCTATTTCTCTATTTTATTGTAATTTCGTTGACCGCCATTAAGACTATGAAAGATTTTTTTTTGGAATTAGGGTAAACGAGGGTGTTGAAAGGACCCACATCCTTGTACAATTGAGGATTTTTTTTTGAGAGGATCCACAACCTAGGTTACAATGAAGGGGACCACCATTAGGAACCCAATTGAAGCAACCATGAAGCCATAGTGAAGATGAAATTACCAATGACACGGTGACCATAGCGAGTGGAACAACTACCAAAGGATGTGAAGCGAGAGGAGTAACAACCAACGTCAACGAGAGGAGAAAGAACCATCGTCAACAGCGAGAGGAGTAGCCACCGAGTCAACAACAAGAGGAACAACCACCAACATCAACAACGAGAGGATCACCCATCAACGTCAACAATAAGAGGAGAAACCACCAACGATAAGAAGAACCACGAACCTCAACAATGAGAGGAACAACCACCAGTGTCGGCCACGAGCAGCAGAGCTGCCACATGTAGCGGTGAACCACCTTCGAGGAGGATCGTGCCTTGGGGATTTGAACATGGGTGGGCAAGCACACAACCATGTGACTTGACCGCACCACTCCCACCCCATCGACATTATTATTATTATTATTAACCATCTATTTTAACATATATTTTTATGCAATGTTTTCTTAATTTTCAAGACATATTTCATTTTGTCATAATTTTCAAGACATATTTCATTTTATCGTAATTTATTATTTTAAAAAAAAAAATATAACATATCGAGACGAGTTCTTATCAATATTTGAACCATATCATTAAAATTTTATAACTACTTTTAATTTAAATTTATATATTTTTATAAAATCCAAACCTTTTTCCATTCATTTTTCTTTTTCAAAAAAAAATTGTCGGATACTCTTCAATGTAAGTAAATTCTTTTCCAAATGTAAACAAAAATAAAATTGCATAGGAGCACTTTTGGCGTGGGAAAAAATACCCAAGAACAACCAAAACTTTGCCAAAAATAATTATTTCACTCTCCAAATGTAAATTAGGTCTTTATACAATTGTAGTTTCAAACATAATCTTTGGGCATGTTAAGAAGGAAAGTGATCCTTTTTGACAAACAAGTAAGAGTTGGTTAAAATTGATCATTAAACATGCAAATAATTATTCATAATTATAATATATTTGATTACATTTTTAAAAATATACAAAATAATAAATTAAATTTAATTGACTTTCTAAATTAATTAGGTTATGAATTATTTGAAATTAATCAAGTCATGAAATGGTTTAGGATTCGTTGTGCCTAAACGTCAGGTATGTTTATATAGTTGAAAATTTGATTATAAAGTCATTTTTTCACAAATTATATTAAAAATAATTACAACATCTCTAAAGTTGGAAACATTGTTGTGGAACTTGGAAACCACATCTCTAAAGTTCAAAATTGTTGCCTTAAATAATAGTTTGTGTAAACATACGTGATATTTAAGCTCTTCCCTCCCACAATATCTATTTATAAAACATATTAATCATTTGGATAAAATAAGCACACTTATTATTAGACATCCAAAATTCCAAGAATAAATAACATAAACTAGCTTAGATATGCAAAGAAGAAAACTTCAAAAACAAATATCAATTAAAAGTAGTTTATATTGAAGATACGAATGGCACTACACCGCATAAATTTTCCTCTCACGAGATCAAGAAAGGCGAGATCAAAAGTACATTTCATATTTTCTATAATTTTTTATGTGTTTCATTCACATGTTTGATAAATACCTTAATATAATAATAAAAATTGGGATAGACATAGTAAAATGGAGATGAGCCTATCCCTCACGCAAGTTCGCATAATTCATGTTGAATAAGAAAACTATATTTCTCGTTAGTTTTTATTATGTCGTCTTATTTTTTTGACGGAAAAGGTTACAAAACATTACATTGTTTCTTTAAAAGTAACAACATAATTTGTTACCTTTTTCATCAAATTTCCATTAGTGCTTTGTAAAAATGAACATGCACCTTATCTAATAAAAAATGAATGTGTGATTATATGGTGAGGCATGTGGATTGTGATACAAAGGTCATAGGGTTGAGGCTTGGTGACAAGATCATTTTTGTGTAAGTTCGCAATGTTGACTACAAACCTACATGATGGATAAACACCACAAAAAAATAGTACCTTAATTTTGTGAGGTGGAGGGCCAATGTGATTAATGTTTTTCAATGTCCCAATAAATCTTAAACCTCTATTTACCCAGTTGGAACTTCCACATGGAAAGTTCCAAACTTCTACATGGACAATCCCAATGCCAAGCTAACCCCTAGCAAAAATCAACGAGAAATGATTTGATCAAGGATATCCTCTTCTTCGATACCGTTCCAAATGTATGTCTTCCCTCTATTTTTTTTAGAACATTGCGTTGAAGAATGTGAAGGCCCAAACAAGGTCTCAAAATTTTATCCATTGTACAAATCGAATAAATGTTATTATTTATATAGATTGTTAATTTTTGTAGATATCCTTATCTTTGAACTTTACCATTATTAATTTAAATATAAAAGGACTCTTTTGCTTGGATCATACACAAAATATTAATAACATGTTAACACAAGTTGAAGACTATAAATATCTTATGATGCATGTACTAACAAAGAAACAACACACACACACACACACACACACACACACACACACACACACACACACACACACACACACACACACACACACACACACACACACACACACACACACACACACACACACACACACACACACACACGCACGCACGCACGCACGCACACACGTGCACACACATGCACATGCGCGCTGCGCGCGCGCGCACACGCACACACGCACACGCACGTGCACGCACACACACACACACACACAAAAGAGTAATTGAAATATAATTGCTAAAGTTTAGTTTTTAAAATCAAAGTTTTTCAATGAAGTAAATAGAACCCTAAAAACTTTCAACAAACAAAAATAATGTTATTCAAATTGTACACTTGATATAATGATATGTCTAGAACATACATAGTGATCCTAGAAAAATGGAAGCTAGAAAATTGTGATGTGATAGGCCTACATTTGTCAGCTTTTGATCTCCAAAAAAAGCCACTTTTTTCTTAAACTTCACATTGATAAGTGGAAAAATGCACTTCTTCTCCTTCTCTAATTGGGTAGCTAGATTTCAAACCATATGGAAAACATTTTGTTTTTGGGTACGTTATACTCCAAGAAATAGACAAGCTACCTTAAAATAATTAAAAACCATCAACATTTTAGTATAATATTCAAAACAACACACTAATAATTGTGATAATTCTTCATCGGATGAAACTAGTGTCATTAAGTGTATGTCTAACATGATCTTCCTTGCTTTAAAGATTTCATAACTTCTCCAAAATTCTTGAAAATTATCAATGAATTATTGTGAATAATAATGAACTAATTTGATTGCATTTCAATTGATAAATTCCTAAATGAAATAGGGTACGTATGCATTAATAGAAAATTAAAATTCAATTAGGGCCCTATTGATGCACAAGACAACATAAATAATGGATAAAAGTGAAAAAGACAAGACCAAAACCATGGGTGTGTCCTAACCCCCAAAACCAAAACATTATATTGTTGAACATATGCACTCCATATTCTTGGAACACTAATCCAATAACATGCACTTCTTATTCCATATATACTAATAACATGAAGTGCACATGGTCAAAAGTATTTTTTTAGTGAAACTCCATGCAACTAGGAGAATAAAGAAAAGGAAGAGAGAAGAGTGGGGGAGAAAGAATAAAGCGAAAACATACATGATGAATGGTCAAATGACGCGACAAGAATTCTTAATTTATGTATCAATAATCAACAAGCACACGAAAACTCTATAAGCATACAATTTAAGAATTCATTTTTAGATGTTGTGTCGCTCAAACAATAAAAGTGTAATTTTTTTGTTAACTTCTAAGACACTACAACTATCCTATGGTGAAAAACAAAAATAATTATGGAAATTATTTAATTAAATTAAATTATCTAGTTCAATTTTCTAGCGATTATTAGGCTTCAATTTTACTATGTGACAAAACAATTAGTCGCTTAAAATAATTCATGATGATTCCGGCTACTAAATTTGAAGTGTTACAATCTATCTTGTAGGAATTCCTATTATAAAAAAATTACATTAGTTACTTACGGTAATAATAATAATGTTAAAATAATAAAAACTTGAGGATTTACCTAATAATTTATAATTAATCCATATATAATTGTAAGTTCTCCTTATCTAAATCAAGTCCAAGTATTATTGTTCAAGTTTACTTCATTTAATAATCTGATTACATAACGTCCCTTATAATCTTCCTTAGGGATAACAAGAAGCATAATTAATGGATTTATCATAACCCGTATGGTCTCCACATTCATTAAGTTTTATTTCATTTACACATACCTAGACATGGGTTAGTTAACCTAGTTTAGTTAATTAAATTAAAATGACTTATGTTTCGCACCCAACTAATGACTCAATGTAGGATTATATCCCATCCCTCGATTAAATTAATTTGGGCAGGGTTATGATTTAGGGTAATCCTAGTGTGGCCCTAATTTCTTCTTGAGAAATTACAAAAACTCTCTTTATGGCCTCAATTCCCCCATTTGTAAGCTTGAGAAAAGAAATTGGAGAAGAGAAGAAGAAATAAACTCTCATAAATTTTTCTTGTAGAGGAGATTTCCTACCTCTCACCCAAATGCGTTATAGAGTTTTCCATTACATATTTTTTATAGTTTAGTTTTCATATTCAAATTTATAGGGTTTCTTCATTTAAATAATATAAATGGGTGAAAAATGTTCAATGGGTTTCCTAATAGATCTTATTTGAGCTTCCTTCTTGTTTCTTGTATTTATTTAGATTGTAGAGATGATATGAATACATGTATATACATGCATATAAAAAAAATATGTATATACATACATGTTTGGCTATGTAATAAGATAGGCAACTACATTAATTTATTTTACCTATTGATTTAAAATGGAAATACATGATATAACGGTGGGGTTGACCCCATTTTTTTTTTGTTTGAAATATAATGGAGGGGGGTAGCATGGTCGCCCCACCCCTACCAAAGTTGGCAACGGGGCAGCCATGCCATGCCATACCCTCTCCCAACCAAGGTAAAGGGGAGGGGAAACATGGCTTTCTTGCTCCTATTCAAGCAATGAGGGTGGGGCGACCATGTTGTCCCCATCCCCAATATAAAGTATGATCAACTCGGTCCATACTCGAATGACACCAAGCATACTCTAATTTATTTTAATATATACTTTTATTTTTCTTTCATATCATGAATATGTTTTATTATGTTTACATATATGTACACACACACACACACACACACACACACACACACACACACACACACACACACACACACACACACACACACACACACACACACACACACACACACACACACACACACACATGTGTGCGTGTGTATGCAAAAATCAATGGATTATATTTATATATTATTTTTTAATGGAATATGGGTCAAATGTTTATCTCAAGATATAAAAATTATGGGTATTGATATATTACGTTGACTATACGGGTATATCTATATGTATACAATCTACATTTATATACACATACATCTACTTGGAGATTTCTTGAAATTTCAGAAAGTAAAGTTATACATACATTTGCAAGAAATAATATAAACTAATGTTTAAGTTTCCACTATTTTGTTTTGTGTGCAAATATGTAGATTTATTTTGGAACTAGCTAAATGTTTTCCATGGCCATGAATGAAATATAATCACCTTGGGGTATTCTCATTTCCATTTCGATATAATACACTATTTCAACAAGTTGTTTTTAGTGTTTTTGAAAGAGGATTAATATGATAGTGAGAAGCTATTAGTCAAATTGGTATATTGTATATGTATCATAAATCAATGTTTCATTATTACATAAATGCGGTCTGTACAAGATTTCAATCCACTCTTAACATTTTGGCATGTTTCCATTAAAGAAATTTGCAAGCATTTTTCATCAACATACACCATAATAATTTATTAACAATGTTACATATTAATGATCTAAAATTTTATTCCATGTCCATTAAATTTTTTGTACAACTCTCAATCATAACATAGTTACATATTTTCAACACCATAAGAACTCCAAGAAGCTCCCAACTCTCTAACACCTACAATGACACATTCTAGCACATCAAAAAATGGGAAAGACAACAACATTCACCTCCCAGATTCTCAGTATGGGCACAATCTCTTCCATATTGACCTAGAAAATTTTCCGAATCCAATTGGAAGATCACTCAACATAAATATAGGCTCAACAATTTGGTAAGACAAGTACATTAAAAAAACACCAAATTCTAGTATAATTTGAACACACACATAGGTTGCTGGAAAAAAACTATCAAAAGTAAGAATTCAACTTCCTTTTCAAAACATCACACAGTGTAGACCTGACAAACTTGTTTAGAGATATGGATACATAGGACAACTAAAACCTTGGGTCCCTACATCCATATTGGTCATGGACTACCTCAAGGTATCATATTAATCTTCCTCAATGAGCTCCTACATCCACTCCATTTTGTGACACAATGGAATGATCGATTGAGGTACATTCTTCCATTGAAAATGAAAATTAACTTTTAAATTATAATATAATTAGTTTTTAAAATTGTGTGGTAAAATAATTTTCTAAATTTCATTTAAATAGTTCAATAAAATAAAATGTTAAAATTCATCTTAAAATGTTAGTTATTTAATAATATTTTAAATATCATTAGTGTTGTGTGAGGACACATCCCTTCGATTTTGGTTACGTCCCAAACAGTTTGGTGACTTGGGGACTTGAAAGGAACATCCCTAAATCTTTAAATTTTTAGCATGTTTTCAATAAAGAAATTTACAAACATTTTAAATCAACATACACCATAATGATACTAACAATGTTGTACATTAATAATCTAAAGTTTTATTCCATGTCTATCACAATTTCTGCACAACTCTCTGTCATAACATAATTACATATTTTCATAGCCAAAAGGACTCTAAGAAACTCCCAACTCTCTAACACTTGCAACGACACATTCTAGCACATCCACAAATGGAAGAGACAACAACATTCACCTCCCAACGTCTTAGTATGGGCATAATTTCTTCCATACTTACTCACAAAATTTCTCCAATTCAATAGTAAGATCACTCAACATAACTATAGGGTCAACAACAAGGTACACCAATAAGTACATTAAAAAAAATACTACATTTTAGTATAATTTGAACACACACATATAGGTTGTTTGGAAAAAGAATTCAAGTTTCTTTTCAAAACATCACACACAGTGCAAACCTACAATAGACTTGCTTAAGGGGATGAATACCTAAAACAACTAAAACCTTGGGTCCTTCCATCCATACCAATCATGGACTACCTCAAGGTGACATATTAATCTTTCTCAATGAGCTCTTACATCAACTCCATCCTTGATGCAATGGAATGATCCATTGAGGTACTTTCTTCCATTAAAAATGAAAATTAAATTTTAAATTCTAATCCAATTAATTTTTAAATTTGTGCGGTAAAATAATTTTCTAAATTTCATCTAAATTATTCAAAAATTTAAATGTTAAAATTGCATCTTAAAATATTAATTTTTTAATAATATTTTAATTATAGTTAGTGTTGTGTGAGGACATGTTCTTTAGATTTTGGCGACATCACAAAGGGTTTGGTGAGGAGACTTAGAAGGAACGTCTCTTAAATCTTTAAATTTTTACATATATCATTTTGATTAATAGTTCTATTACATTTTGTTCATATTTCTTATAAAATGAGGGGGAAACAAAATTTCGATACAAAAAAACTATAGAACTCTATGACCAAGATATTAATATTTTTTTATTGAATTTTCAAAATTAAGAAATTTTTTATTTTTAATGATAATCGAATATACATAAATTCTATGGACAAAACTATCTCCTATCAAACTGTGATACCATCATATCCTACCCCTTGCTGCCATTATAAAATACCTATATCAACATAATACATAATAAATACATTTAGAATATACAACAATACTAACAAAATGATAGCAAAACAACCATTGAGGGCCCTTTTTCATAATATATCCCTACAAGGGAAAACAGTATGAATGGATATATAACATGGTCCCAAGTGATGACCAAGAACCCGTGTTTGTACTTAGTTTGGTTGGATGGAAACGCTCTCCATGGTTGATTGGTTGATGAGATTTTCTAAGTTAAAATTCTCTTCTCCTTCATCTTCAAACATCATCAAAATCTCCTCTATATTAATGTCATGCAGCTCGTCTTCGATTATCTCGGGAACGGAGCAGTGCTCCATACTTGAATTGAAACTATTAACAGAAGCATTCTGAGGTTGACAGGGAGGATTATTAAGCCATGCAGAAGATCCATACATGATTTCAGCAGCATGGTCATATTCCACAGCAGCTTCATGGGCTGTATCAAAGGTGCCCAGCCAAAGCCGTCTGCCTTTGTTGGGCTCTCTAATTTCGGCCACCCATTTCCCCCAAGTCCGCTGTCTCACTCCTCTGTAATTGTACCGCCCATTTTCAGGTCCTCCCTTTCCGTGCATGCACCCTTTTTGGAACCCTTATGACCTCCTCTTCTAATTTTGGTAGTATAATCAGACGAGTTCATCCGCTGCCATTGTTCTAAAATCTGGGAGACCTTTTTCTGCCTCTGCCCGCTTGCTGTCTTTGCCATCTTTGTTGAACGCTTCAATGTAAAACCTCAAAACCAATCGATAAAATGAGATGAATAACTACATATAATGTGAAAAGACTTGTTAGCTACGCAACCTACCTGGCTGGAAGAATCCGTTCCAGTTGTTGACTGTTTCGTGGTACTATGAGGGGTGGAAGTGTGAATAAAAAGATGAAGTTTTATTTGTATTTTTGGCTGCGGTTACAAGTTACGCCGCGTGAGAGCTAGAAGGATTAATCCCTAAGAAAAGCGATGAAAGTATGTAGGACAACGTGGACAACTAACGTTCAATATAATTTTTGTGGCCTCTCTAAGAAACGCCGTTACTTGACAAGGACGTAGCAAAGCTGTCGGCCGCCTTTTTAAACAACATGATAAAAACTGCACCATATGATACCAAACGCGTTTGGTGCCACAGTTTACATTTGACGATGACCGTTTATACGCGTTCTCCCCGTGTTTTTCGATGTAAAATATTTGTAAAAATTTAAATATTTCCGCCATTTTTATATACATTTATTACGCGGAAGGCGTACAATAGTGTGGGAGACCCTGCTTCCGTAGTCGGCCATAAGGTGCCACGCACTTGGGTTTTGGAGCGGCTATCCTTGCGACAAAATTGCTGGGCCCTCACACTAATGACACTAATATTCGGGACCCGCATCCTCTTCCGTGGCATCCATGATGTCAATCCAGTCAGGAATCCCCGGAAACAGTCAGGGGACGTGATTCACGACGCTGATGCGAAGGGCAGATACGGGCATACTGATGGGACGAGGTAGTACGTAAGAAGTTGGCAACATTTAATGCAATATTTACCTTCGCTGGAAATGATCGAACAAGGAATAAAACAAAGACTTTTTGGCGCAAACCGGCCATCTCGCAACTTCGTTTACGGTGATACACAACCTTTCAGTGCGCAGAATTGCCGTGCGAATTTGGGAGAATTTTGAGTTATTTCAAGAACATTCAGGTGCTATGCATAAACATGTACTTAATAGACATTTAAAATTAGTTCACAGATAGGCATTTTGTATTATTAATCAGTCGTATAGATTTGTGAAGTTTTTTTATGCTTAAACACTTAATAGCAATATACACAAAGTGTGATATACACACTGTGTATACCACAGAAGAGAGATAAAAATACACAAGCAATATACACATTGTGGTATTTTGGATTGTGATATACACACCTTGTGTATACCACAAAAGAGAGATAAAAATACACAAGCAATATACACACTATGATATTTTGGATTGTGATATACACACCTCGTGTATACCACAGAAGAGAGATAAAAATACACAAGTAATATACACACCATGTGTATACCACATAAAAGAGATAAAAATTACACAAGCAGTATACACACTGTGGTATTTTAGATTGTGATATATACATGGTGTGTATACCACATAAGAGAGATAAAAAATACACAAGCAATATACATTGTGGTATTCTGGATTGTGATATACACACTGTGTGTGGTATTTTGAATTGTGGTATTTTTTTTAATTTTTATGTTTTGTAGAGCAATCTTCTGCGAAGTATATATAATTTCTTGTCTCGTTTTGGGATTCTGATTTTTAAATTGTAGATGAGTGATATGTATGCATGGAAGATATATTTTAGCAGTTGTTGAAGTTCCATAGAAACTTAGGAGTCGTATTGAGTTTAGCTTGTGCTTGATCAAGCTCTTCCTTGATTTTTTCAACCACATCCTCTGTCATCTTATTAAATGACTTGATTACAGAAATGGGATCAACCACTACCCCAATACCTTCCAAGTGTGGATTAGTTTTGTCCCTCTTTCTTTTTTACTATATAAGGAGGTGATGTTTTTCGTCATTTTGTAAGGTATATAGAGGACTCCCTTAATGACCCATGTTTATCCTAGCATAGGTAGCCTTCGGCCATGCAATCAAGCTATAGTGCGAGAGGAAGGAACCTTAGAAGATTACTTGCTAGGCTGATCACACATCGACATAAAGGTGGGACAACTTGGTGGGTGCCACGCCTGTGTGGTATTGAAAGCGGGCTATAACTTGTGTTGCACACTCACTTGACTAACTAGGTTGTGTGTTGCATGTTGCTTGCTTTCTCGTGAATAACACTAACCATCACATCACCTTAAATTTTTAATCAATCAAATGACATCATAATTGACCATCCTTAATCAAACCATCCCAACCCAAATTCCATCACCATCCTTAACTTGACCATGTAGACACCTAAAATTGGTTATCCAATTTAGTGTCCCTCGTGCGCGTTTGCTCTCTCAGGTAACCTGGGGCACGTTTATATCACCACTATCCCCTTGGGGTATTATTCAATTTGTGATTTAAACACCTATCCTAAGTTTAATTCACCCCATTGTGTTTTACCCATGAGTAATTAAATATTAACTATTTAATTACACCTTTTCACATGTATCCTAACCACTTATCTACCCCATATCTATCCTATCCATATATCCCCCCTATTTCTCCTCCTCCCAAAGCAGGATATTTCCCGTATTTGAGGTGGAGGGATCACTCTTATCTTTCCGAAATCGCTCATTCGGCCGTCTCGGGAGTCTGCATTCGTGATCGGCGCGGCCAGTACTCGATCGACGCCGATTTTAGAGCGGCGCCGATTATAAATAGAGGCCTGAACTCAGTTCTAGGGAGACACAGAGAGAGACAGATCGTGAAAGAGACACAGATTGTAAGAGAGAGAACGAGAGATCTTTGAGCATCGAGCGTGAGCACTATCTATCGAATGAGAGCGAATCTTGTCCAAATCAATCCCTGAGAGGAGCACCGTTACTCTGCTCTTATCACATCAACATCGCACGTCTCCATTGATTTTCTGGTGACTCTATTCTACACCCGGCCACAGTGCAATCTTGCAGATATCTCCGGTCCTGCGCAGATCCAGCAGACGTTGACGATCTTGCCTTCGTTTTCCGATTCCCAAATCTTCTCACATTTTGTCTCGGATTGACACCGATCTTTATCGATCAGCGCCGATCTTTATCGATCGACACGATCACGGACGGTCGCGCCGATTCTACATAATCGACGCCGATCATCCAGCAGATAGGTAAAAGGACACAGGTAACACAAATCCAGCTTTGTTTTCACAGTAGCACTTTTTTTTGCTTTGTCTCTTCTGTTTAGATTACATTTATTACTTTGATCGAGAGAATCTAGTCTGTACGTACATCTTTTATCATGTATGCTTCTTTACTTAATTGAAAACGTGGGTGACATCCGCCGAGGGAGCTTACCGCTTCCCGGACCCGCTTCTCGGGCAGTCCACCTAAATATCTTTTAACGTGGTCTTTTTCTGTCAAGCATCGGTGTCTCGTAGGTTACTTGGATCTACTGTGTAAAGTTGCTCGTGTGCGCCCGTCTTATCTACATCGGCTTCCTCATCCATCTACATCTTCGGATCTTGTCCATCAGGTATCGATTTCATTGGAGTTTTTCAGGGTTTTTGTGTTTAGTTTGGTGCATTAACTTGGACAGGTAACAAGCGCGAAATTCTTGATCAACATTACAGCACGCTGGTGGGACCAACCAAAGTCCCTTATTGGTAAGTTCATCTCTTTTCTAGTTTTAAGCTTTGTTATTTTTCTTCTTGATTTTTATCAATTCGCTTGAGCATTTCCTTTCATCGTTTCAGTCTTGCTTCTTTCATTTCTGAATTTGCAAAGTTAGGTCCTTTCTTTTCTTACAAATTTCAATTCCAATTTCTATTTATAAAATTAGTAAATATTTCATTTTGATTTCAAGATTGCATGTTTGATCCATCTCTTTATGCGAAATTGTTATTTCCTTGAAATTTTTCTAGTTCCTTAAAATAGAAATTTTCGTTTCACCATTATCTGGATATATCTTTCTGGATTTTGTTTGGTGTTTGCTTAACCTTTTCTTGCGGAGCACTTTGCTTGTTCGTGGGATTGTTCGAGGGGAAGAGCTCAACAACGCGCTTTTTGAAGTCCACACACCTTGGAGAGCTAAATCTACAGGTATTTCTCTTTTACGGTGTTTTCTCCTTTTTAGGAACTAAAAAAAAAAAAAAACTTTATTTGTTTGTGGTCTATCACATTCAAACATTTCAATTTTTGGTGCTTAAAAAGAATTTAATCGCATTTGGGAAAGAATCTGTTTGACTTGTCTTCATCGAAATCAAACACTTCGTTTTTAAGTGCTTAAAAAAAAAAAAGAACTCTTTCTTTGTCATTTCTGTTGTATGTTTTTCATCTAGTTTTAATTAAATTTGGAAAATTGTTCAAAATCGGTAGTGACACTATTTGATTTTTATTTTTCACCTTTGCACACAAAGCCAAAATCACTAGGTATAAAGCATTTAAACAAAAATTCTTTCCCTGGCCTCGCTTACTTGGAAGTGACATCCAAGAGAAAGAGCCTACGCGGTACTCGGGCACGCTTTATAAATTCACGGAAGTTCTGGTATATATTGGCAAAGCACCCGACTCCCTTATCGCAGCGGTGTGTGAAGTGCGGGGGTAGGCCCCTATATCAAGCCACGTACCGGTCTTTTACTGAAGTGCCTTCGGGACTCCTCACCAAAACATCCCCCAAACCATCCTTAGTTTGGCTATCTGAGTAGTTCCTGTTCTAAAAGGCCTTCCCTAATATTTTCTTTCTTAAAAGCATGAAAACTTAAAAGAGATAATCACCTACAGTTGCTTGAATTGTCTGCGCATTAGTTAGGTCAATCTTGTTTTTCTGCTTGTTTATGACGGTCATCACTCGGTTACAATCTAGAAGAATGGCTCAATTAGCCCCTTCTTCCTCGAGATCACCACTAGTGTGGATGTTTGGCCACCCCGGGTCTTCCTCGGGACCCATTTGTTAGTTGGTTCCCCATCCTGGTCATATAATCCTTTCTATCAGGGCAAAGCAACCCCATCATGTCCAACTTCCCTAGTCCTTGAAATATCATCCGCCGACTCAAAGTATGTTCCTCGCGGGGATCCTGAATTTCAGGCGCTCCTTGATCGCAATCCGGTAGCCCTCATGGACTACCTAGTACACAAGTCTATTCAAATATCTGATCAGGGACCACCAATCCAGCAAGTGTACGATTATCCTCGTGAACCATCCCAGGCCTTTGTAGAACAGTTAGCATCATTTTTCTCGCCTTGAGCCACGGAGGAGGGTGGCACACCTATGCCTCCTTTTTCTCTTCCACCGACCATATCGACTAGTTCTCAAATAGTCTTACCTATTCCTAACGCCATAGTTACCTCGACTATTCCACAACCTACTTCTGAGAGGTCCTCTTCTCTAGCTATAATGAGTGCGTCTGTGCACCCGCATATTGCTGTTAATTCATCTATGCCATCCATTGTGTCCCAGGGTCAGTACCCCTTTATGAGTCAACCCCCTTCGACTAGTCAGTTGGTTCCTGCTTCTCGTCCTCCAGTGGGTTTTTCTTCCAATGTTCCAGCAACAGTGACCTTCGCCCATCCTCTAGCATCAGCGCCCTTAATAACTAATCCGGCAATAGAAAGCCTCTTTCAGGTTTTGTTCCCCAATATGTTCAATCAAATCGGCACCCATGTTTCTCAACTGCATTCGATTGGTCAACAAGTATAGGAGTCCACCAATCACAGGCTCCATCCGTCATCCAACCTTCATTTTCTCAACCACTTATTATCTCACAGCCTGCCTATACACAGGCTCCTTCACAACAAATACCCCACCATGCGTCACCCAGAATGCCTGGTTACTCCTCTTATCATTCTATCAATCAACAGATGAATCCTTCGTTGACACCTCAACAACATCCACCATTTACTTCTTATGTAGGACATGCCAGTCTGCCTCCCCCTCAATCTGACGTGGTTCAAATTCTTTTCAAGAAAATCGCAGACTTGGAAGCCTCCACCAAAGGGGCTTGTCCTTCATACTCTTTTGAAGAAGTGTGTAATGAACCCATTCACCCCTCAGTGGCTTTTAAGCCTTATCCTCCCCAATGGGAACTTCCTAAATTTTCAAAATTTCATAGTTGGGAGGACCCTCAACAGCATTTGCGAGCATTCAAACATGCTTGCTACCTCATAGTCCAGGATCATGAGCTTATGCTCCGTACTTTTCCTATGTCTCTAGCGGGTCTGCTTTAGGTACAATCTGATAACATTCCTCAACATTCCTTGTTTTCTTTCTCTCAATTGGCTCAGATGTTTGTTGAAAACTTTTCAATAAATATCACGCATAAGATCTCGATTATAGATCTTTATAACATTCGTCAATTCGATGATGAGTCTATTGCAGACTTTGTCGCTCGTTGGAGAGGGATAATCAACCAATTGTCTTTCTCCTTCCTCGATCCCAATAGATCGAGTTGTTTACTCGATCTTGTGCTAATCATATTTCTTCCACTTTAAGGATCCAGACCTTTCATACATTTGAAGAAGCCTTTACGATGGCACGCAAACTTGAGTCTCGCGCCATTGAACAAGGGAAGTTAAAAATTCGCTCTAAATCTAAACCGGATTTTTCTCGGTTTACCAAATCAAATCCTTCCACTTCTAAAGACAAGAATCGGGGATCCACCAATGCTTATCGTATTAAAAACATCATGAGCCGATACCACTTCTAATCAAACATCACGAAGAGAATCCTCATCTTCTCGAAAAGGTTCCTCGTCATCTCGATCTTTCACTTCATTGGGGGAATCATATGCTTCTATCCTGGAAAAAATGTTAGAAGTCCACATGATCGAACTTCCCCCCATTAGGAATATTGATGAAAGCCAAGAACGTCCATTCTGGTATAGGGAAAATGACTTTTGTCATTATCATAGAACCAAAGGTCATGACATCGAACGATGTCAAACCTTCAAAAATCTTGTCCAAAAATTCATTGATAAAGGCGAGCTCATTCTGGATAACCCAAATGCTCCCCCAAATCAAGCGCTTGATGTTTTTAAGCAACCTTTTCCCAATCATTCCCCGAACCATGATGCTTCAGAGTCTCAAAAACCAAACACTCATACTATCAGCTTCATCTCTACTGAAGAATCTTCTTCTAAAACTAAGCCATCTGCGAACACATCGACCGAATCAGAACCTCCTTCCGCTTCGTTAATCATTGGGATTCCACCATCTTCAGATAGCCCGTCTTTGAATATTCCAACATTATTAGATACGGATTCACCTCTCTCTGCTTCTTTGTCTGATCTCCCATCCATACCTAAGACAGTGTCATCCTCACCTGTCTCATCGTCAGACATTCTTTCAATGCTCGAGATAATTACATCCCTTCGAGTTTCCACCGCGGATACATCTACTTCTGTTTCTCCCATTTTTGCTGCGACTATGCCATTGGTGAACGTACCTATAATTGTGCCGACTCCGACGGAAGCATCTTCGATTTTGACTCTTCTAGTTTCCTTTCCTATAGTAGTTTCACCCACAATTACTGTACCAGAAGTAGTTCCCTCGCAAGGAACTGCTTCTTCATCACTCACTTCTTCCATCACCAATGCTACTTTGCCTATTAAGGGAAAATCTAAAGAAGTAGCACCAACACCTATACGCTCGGTTCCTGAACCTAGACCGAGACAACCGAAATCTAACATTGCGTCATCAGTACCTCCCCATTTGCTTCCCCCGAAAAGGTTACAATCACCTTATACGGTTGAAATTGTCACCATTCCTGAAAAAGGAAAGCCCATATTTCGAACCATCAAGACTCTTGGTGCTTTCCACAAAAATCTCTCTCTGCGCCTCATAAAAGATTGGATTTGTCTGCTGAGAAGGCGTCTTCTTCTACAACACATTCTTCACCAGCACCTCAAAAAGTGGACTTACCTACTAAAAATATGTCACCTCTTTTATCAGAATCATCATCTTCGTTACCAAAAACCAGGGCACCCTCTGTTCCTCGATTATACCCACTTTGGGAGCTTCTTCCTCTTCGACATTATCTAAATCATCATTAGTTTCGACCAAGCAGCCTCCCTTATCTCTGAAGGCCACAACACTTGTCACATCTCCATCATCTTCAAAATCTATTTTAGGGGCTCCTCCTCCACCGAAATCAATCATGTCTCACTTACTTCCATCTCAAGTGCCCAAGGCTGCTCCTCCAGATGTCCAAAAAAATAAGATGATCCCTAAAAAGACTGTCAAACCTAACATGCAGGTTCTTTTACCTTGGCAGTCTGTTAAAGCAAAGAGGTGCCTTCATCATCTCTGTCCTCATCCTTGTCTACCGGGTTCTATACTAAAATCCTTCGCCAACTTATCCAATCTTCATCCATATCTCTTCCCCCGATTAAACCCTATAACCACGAAGGAGTTAAACCTACGGTTTAACTCGATTTGATTTGTGCTTACCACCGTACCCCGGGTCATGATACTGAGGGATGTAAAGCTCTTCAATCTGTCATCAACAGTCTTTTGGAAGAAAGTGATCTTTTGTTGGAGGAGGAGAAACAAGCACCTCATGTCATCTTAGCTCCATCTGAGCCCCAATGATCTACTCAGGCCTCTACTTCTAGTGATTCCACTCCAAATGATCTTCCACCTTCTCAAATCGACACAATTCATATCGCCACGAGAACTCAACAGTATGATAATCCATCCTCATCTCTGACATCTCGACCACATGGGTTGTCATTTTGCAACCCCCAGAAGGAGTTCCTCCTTCCTCATTAGCCCGAGACCTCGAGTCTCTATTCGTGCTTGCACCTCGAGCTCAAATTCCTGTGTCGGTTGAGGAGAGTGTTATGAAACAACTCACCGGGCTCCGGTCAAAATGTCTCTTTTTGACCTCATTCAATCCTCTCCGTAACATCACCGAGGCTCGATTGATAATCTGCGTCGCATCGCAGTGAATTGAGATGAGCCCTGAGCCTTTTCAAAGCGGTTGTTGGATTGAATAAACCATTAACCGCCATTTCTTTTGAAGATTCATAAATTCCTTCCCTTTCTTCAGAGGATTTGGAGGCTCCCCTCTTTATCACAGTCCAAATCGACAACACTACATTAAAACGCATTATGATCGACAGTGGTGCTGCACTCAACATCATCTCCTCGCACACATTCGAGCAACTTAAGTTACCAAAGAACGTAGTGTCACCCCGCCTTTCGCTCTTCGATCATTTAACGATCAGCTAGCAATTACTTTAGGAACTGTGGTCCTACCCATTCGAGTAGGTAAGAAGTTGCTTCACGAACTCTTTTACATTGTTGAAGGGAAATTCCACTATAATATGATCCTCGGACACTCCTGGATTTGTGCAATGCATTGTGTCCCATCCACCCTCCATCGATGCTTAAAATATCAATATGAGGGCAAAATCTATACTCATCCAGGAGATCCTTTTCCTTTCGCACAATGCGACATGACCACGGGGTTTCCCCTCTAAAGGAAAATGCTTGTTCTCCTGACGGGGCCTCATCTTCTTCCATACCTACAACCAAACTACCAGATTTACAAAGTTTCGAAGAGACATTGCAGCGTTTCTCACTGGGAGAGCTTCCTCTCCTTTCTTTTGACACCCATCTCAAACCTAGTGAGTATGGTAGACCGGATAAACAATCTAAATATCAGCCGAGGTCTTGGTCACATCGTCACCATTGGTCTACCCAATCAACGAGACTAATTTCATTTACGGTGGTCTTGACACGCCTCACTATCGCCTGAATTCTCCTCCTAGGACCAAACCTTATTTAACGAGGTTCGATTGTCTCTGAGAATCCCACGTTTGCAAAAACTTATTTATATCGATGCGCGTGGAAGGGCTTTGGCAGGTAATTATGAACAAGGTGTGTGAATGACCTCGCGTCCATTCCAACTCTCAAGCCACATCAAAAATTTGGTTTAGGATTTAAACCTCTTTCAAAAGCAAAATCTTTGTTCTCGATGAGCCTCTTCCGATGAGAACCATCTTCTCCCACTAAGTGAAGCATCACTCGATGTGGACGACGCCATTTCCATCCCGTCTAACTTTTTTTAGTCAATACCATTTCCTTAGGGCCACTAGCCTATAAGACTAATGACAGTCCACTTCCATACCATTAATTTTCCCCTGAAATAGTTGGAGCGACTCTCCTACTATCAACACTATCCCTTTGTGCGGATGATGATTACTGTCCTCACCTATACGGGGGAAAAGGATTCCTATCTTCCTAAAACCATTCCTTCGACACATCTACGCTTCTGCGAAGCCACTTTGTCGACCTTAATATAGGGACTTCTAAAGACCCTCGCATCATTAAGGTCGGCCAATCCCTTAATCCACAGGAGTTAGGAGACTTTACCACTTTTCTTTCCAACCATCATCAAGCCTTTGCTTGGTCATATGAGGATATGGGACTCGATCCCGATATTGTGGTCCACAATATCGTACTTTCCCGACATCAAACTAGTTAAACAAAAATTGCGTAAAATGCACCCTAGAGTAGCCCTTCTTGTTAAAGAAGAATTGCAGCGCTTGCTCTCGGCTAACTTCATCCAACCCATCGATTATCCACAATGGGTTTCCAATGTAGTACTAGTAACTAAAGCTACTGGGAAAATTTGAATTTGTACCGACTTCTGGGATCTTAATCTTGCTTATCCAAAAGATGATTTTCCTCTACCTAATATCGACCAACTCGTGGATTTAACTATGGGTCATGAGATGCTTTCTCTTATGGATGGTTTCTCTGGGTATAATCAAATTCTCATCGCACCAGAAGACCAACATAAGACTTCTTTCATAACTCCTTGGGGGACCTTTTGTTATCGTGTCATGCCTTTCGGTCTTAAGAACGTAGGAGCAACCTATCAGCGAGCAATGACCTACATCTTCCATGATCTCTTACACAAAACTGTGGAAGATTACGTTGACGATCTCCTCGGTAAATCCAAACGTCGTCAAGATCATCTTTTCATTCTTGCACCTCTCTTTGAGAGGCTTATTCGCTTTTGTCTTTGTCTAAATCCATCTAAGTGCGTGTTTGGCGTTCTCACTAGTAAACTTTTAGGTTTTATCATTTCCATTAGGGGTATTGAAGTAGACCCCGCAAAAATAAAAGCTATCCTTGAGATGCCTCCCCCTTCTAACTTAAAGCAACTCCGCATGAGTCTCAAGGCGTCTTGATCGGTCGTCGTCATTTTATCTCACAATTGTCGGACCGTTGTCAACCTTTTCATCATCTCCTCCATAAGAATGTTCATTTTGAATGGGATGAACATTACCAAAAGGCCTTCGATGATCTCAAAGCTTATCTTCTTTCTCCACCTGTGCTTACACCTCCACGCGAGGGGGAGCCTTTCTATCTTTATATCTCTGTGACTGACCATGCTCTGGGAGCCATGATCTCGCATCGGGATGCTTGCGGTAAAGAACAAGCTGTCTATTACATTAGTCGCACCCTCCATGAGTATGAAACACGTTATTCGAAGCTGAAAAGATGTGTTGTGCTCTCTTCTTCGTAACTTCTAATCTTCGTCATTACCTCCTTAACCACAAAACTTACATCGTCACAAGTGTCAATCCACTCAAGACAATTCATGTGAAGCCTTATCACAATGATCGTATCACTCGTTGGCTCATGCTTATGACAGAATTTGATCTCGAGTTTATCCCGCAAAAGTCTATCAAGGGTCAGGTCATTGCAGATCAATTAGCTGATGCTCCTCTTCTAGACACTCAAGTCCCCCTTGCTCAATTCCCCGATGAATATATCCAACGAATCGATTTTGAGTCTGTCTCCATTTAAAGTAAAGCTCTTCTTTGATGGATCAAAATGCCGATAAGGGGAGGTGTAGGTTTCGTGATGATTCCTCCTGGGGTACGCCTATCCCGATCGCACACAAATTGAACTTTGAGTGCACCAATAATATGGCTGAATATGAAGCTATTGTCTTGAGTCTTCAAAATGCCATTAATCTCGGTGCTCATCATATTGACATCTTTGGTGATTCTAAACTCATCGTTAATCAAGTCACGGGTGTCTATCGATGCGCAGAATGATATCCTTCAAAAATATTATGATATTGTTCTCGTTCAACTCAATCTTTCGATAAATTCACTATCAAGCTATCCCTCAAATCTGCGAATCAATTCGCGAGATACAATAACCGTTAGCCTCGCTTATCCGCCTTTTACGAGGGACTCACGACTTCATGTGGCAGTGCAAGCGATTAGATCAACCATCTCATCTTTGTGCAACTAACTTCAATCCATCTTTGTCACAACCCATACTCAAGATGAGTGGTATCAACAGATCGTTGATTATCTATCTCATTCGGTGCTTCCTCCTGATCTGACTTCCAATGGTAGAAGATCTTTTATCCTACGCGCTAATCGCTATACTATTCTAGGCGGGATCCTCTACAAACGCGGCTTTGATGGTATTTTGCTTCGGTGCCTCAAAACTCTTGAATCATCTAAAGCTATCCAGGAGGTCCATGACGGTATCTGTGGTGGCCATTTTAGTGGCTTGGCCGTAGCTAAACGCATCTTACGTTTGGGATATTATTGGCCTTCTCTTAATCGAGATTGTTGTGAATACACTAAGAAATGCGTCAAGTGTCAACAACATTCCAATCTCACACATATCCCTAGTCAAGCTTTACAACCTACAGCGGATTTGTGGCCTTTTTCGCAATGGGGTCTTGATCTCATTGGTCTCATCAATCCCCGTTCTTCACAGCATCATCATTCTATCATTACTGCCACTGAATACTTTACTAAGTGGGTGGAAGCTATCCCTATTTCTTCAACAAAAGCTAAACCCATGGTTGATTTTGTCTATCAGCACATCATTTGTCACTTTGGTGTTCCACACAAACTCATCACAGATAACGGTAAGTCTTTCAAGAATGTTGATTTGTAGAACCTATGCGACGCTTTCAATATCAAACTCAACTTTTCTTCTCCATACTATCCTCAAGCTAATGGTCAGGCCGAAGCTTCCAATAAAACTTTGCGTAATATCCTCGCAAAGGTAACTAGTCGAGCTGGTAGGGATTGGCATTTACATATCCCTTTTGCTCTCTGGGCTTATCGAACTAGCATTCGTACTCCCTACCTTGGTGCTACTCCCTTCTCTCTCGTCTATGGAGTGCGAGAAATTTGTTCTTCCTTTGGAACTCCAAATCCCATCTCTCCATGTTTCTCTTAGAGAATTTGTCTCCGATGAGGACTATCGTCAAAATCGTCTAGCACAACTTGAATTATTAGATGAGCGGCGTCTCAACGCTCTTGAACATCATCAAGTCTATCTTGAGCGTGTCAAACATGCTTATAACAAGCACTTGCAGCACCGTGACTTCAAAATTGGTGATCTTGTTCTTAAAGAAAATCAAAACGTCACTACACTCGAAAGGAGTCAAGCATGGTAAGTTTGCTCCCCAGCTGGATGGGTGCATGCGTTATCACTCATAAATATGGGTTGGGGGCTTATTGTCTATCTTCTATGGATGGTATACTGAAGTGGAACCTCTTAATGCCTTGCATCTCGGCCCTTCTCTACTATTAAAATCTATCTTACACAAATCTAGTCGTAAGACAAATCTTTCATCCGTCTAACAACCGGTCATATACTTTCATGGTGATTCAAAATTATGTGGTTCTCCGCCTATTGTCTTTTTACGTTAAATATGAGTATCGTGGCTCTACTCATAGCATTTTTCTTCTGGATATGTTTCTCCTCATGGTAGGAACACCTTAATCACCATTTCATTTGTCCCAAGTGCTTATCTTAATCGTATCTACTCGGGGCATGAGTGCGTGCTCTTTATACATTTTCTTCCCCTCTATCTGATCTATCTAGGTCTAAACTCAGCTTCTTCCAAAAGTTTTCAAAAAAAAAAAAAAAAAAGGATAGACTGATCCCTTGAAGGACAGCTACCCATACAATCAAATGAATCAAAAGATATAGACCATGCCCTCGAAGGATGGCTATCATTAAAATTCAAAATATAGACCGCTCCCTTGAAGGACGGCTATTTCTCAAAGGAATACTCAAGGCTTCTTGCATTGATTAGCCTTTCAGTTAGTTTATACACTTTTTAGCATCACTGAAAGACTTCCCGTATTGATCAGTCTTTCCATATCTAGCAAACTTCCCGCATTGATCAGTTTGCTTTTCTGCCAGAAATCATGAAGCTGAGATATAAGACCTTTTGTCGATCATATGGAGAATCCTATTTTCCCAGTATGAACATGTATTCTGTCCCTTGTAAATTTCGACAAGATACCTACTTACTGCTCCTTCTGTTTCCCTCCTAAATCTGGTTTGCGGCTAGTTAGTGTCGGAGTTTATTTTAACTTCATATAGGGCCTTGCATGCATGATCTTTTGGTTTCCTATCCAGATTCTATTTATGGTCGGTTGGGAGTCCAGCTTATCATTTTTTTCTTATCTGGGTGTATTTCCTTTATTTCTAGTCAAGGTCGTTTTCATTACATCCTTGGCTCTCATGAGAGTAGTATTCCCCATTATTATTTGTTATTCATCCAGTTAAATTGACATTTCACATGTTAATTTAATCAAAATTTATCATCTATCTAATTTCATCTTATCTAAGCATGTATTGTCAACACATGTGGATCTGCCTATCTATTTTCATCAAAATTAAATTAACACTCAAACATATCGAATCTATCAATCCCATCTATCCATCTATCCATCAAACCATCTAAAAACTTGTACATCAAGTTACACTACATCTATCTATATCTATTTTTCATCAAAATTAAATCCATACATCAATCACATCTATCCATCTATGCATCAAAACATCTAAAAATATGTACATCCAAGTTACACTACACCTATCTATATCTATTTTTCATCAAAATTAAATCCACATATCAATCACATCAAGTTACATCACGTCTATCTATCCTCTATGTCTATGTTCATCCAATCACATCTATTTATCATCTCTCAGCATATGTCTACATCCATCACAATTACGCTACATCTATCCATGTATATCAAAATTAAAAGCGGAGAACAATCATATGACAAAGGAAATGATGATATATATATATATATATATATATACATGAGTGTCTGTACAACAAAAAATGGGTGGCTCTCAATCAAGCCATCTATACAATGCCTTCCAATCGAGGCTACATCACTACACTGATACAAAATACATCAATCCCTATATCATAAAATCTGATGCGTGGAGGACACTATCTCCTCCACCCTCCTCTGGACCAGGCTGTCTCTCCTGGCCGCCGCCTATCGAGCTAGATGCACCTCTCTTGGAGGCTCTCGCCCACCTCGGTATCTCCGGTGCTCCCTCCCTCTAATGCCCCCGCTTGGCTTTGTGGCCGTTGATCTCCTCCTCGCCCGTGCACCGAGGCACATCACGGGGCATCTTTGCGCTAGGGCATCCTCGTAGTATCTCACCTCAGCGAGGAGAGACTGATATGTACTCAAGCTCACGGTACCAGGTGCTCGTAGTGGCGCTGCTGGTGCTGCTGGTGGTGCCCCTCCTATGGTCGCGCCCTGTGCCCCAGACTCTGACATGGTACCTGTCTCCCCATATTTGGCCCTGAGGGCCTCCCTATGTCGATGGTAGCGATCCCTCTGCTGGATCGCTGTATCTCGCTCCTGGCGAGCGGTGTCTCTCTCCAAAATTAGGGCATCCCTCTCCACTGTCAGAGCTCTGATCTCCTCGAGAGCCACCTGGTGTGTATGTGTCAGGGTGGCGTGCTCTCCCTCCAGTCTCTCCAGCACTGTAGCCATATCCTCCTCATCGGCATCTATAGATGCCGGAAGGTGTCGTGGTAGCTCTGTCGCATACCATGCCGCATAACCATCATCTACTCGGCATCATCATCACTGTCTGTGGAGGGTGGGGCCTCTCCCAATGGATCTGCCAGGATCAAAATCGGCAGATCAGTCTCTCTGCTGTCTCGCCTGTAAGGCCTGTAGGTGGTCGGCACTATCTGTACTAGGCCAAACTGTCTCAATACCCGTATAAATGGGACGTGCACTCCCACATGTCAGGCCTACGGCCCCTAACCACCCTGCTCCATCTCAATGCCACCAAGTGAGCATCCTGACCGGCCCATGTCGGAAATACCCGATATGGTCTCCGGATAATCTACTCTGTCAGTGTCGGCGTCTGAAACGCTCAGTATACCAATCTACGGATTTACCTATATCTCTTGAGGCCATATCAGCCCCGCCATCGCGAAATCGTAATCAATACCTCCCCACTTCTTTGGCTGGCATCGAGGAAGTCCGAATGGCACGATCAACGCTATATGCTCATATGCCCAGCAATGGAGCACAAAACTGACATCGATACCTATCCTCCGGCCAGTGGTATACATCCATAACTCATGATATATCTGAGCTATCAAGGCATCAGCAAAGGCGAACACCTGTCTGAACTGCAGGATGTCACAAACGCAATCTAGTAATAATAGTGGGAATCTCCCACCTCCTGAATCTGGTAGAGCAAAATAGGAGATCACCATTTGAATCAACACTATCCGTCTGCTCCTGGGAACATCCTGCACATCTTTGCGAGGCTATCCTCCTTTGCCCGAACACTATCTCTCGAGATAAATCGCTTTTTGCTCTCCATACAATCGAACTAGGGCTCTCTGCTGCTGCTCTCGTGGCGTAATCTCTATCGGGTCCCCAGTGATCGGCAGCCTCAAAATCCTGTATATATCCTCATGGGTGATGGTCATCTCACCCGTCTTGAACCAAAAAGTGCAAGTCTGGCTGTCCCATCGTCGCACTAGTGCTCGCATCAACTCCACATCTCGCGGCACTCGTCTGTAGTACCGAAAGCCCCCGAGCCCGGCTAACTCCAAGTGGCGCCAATCTGTGTCAGTGACGTCAGGGAGAATGGTCTCTAGTAACTCGGGAATAGCATCCCTCATGTGTAGTACCTCTCGTGCCTGCATCCACGACATCAAGAGCAATATTAGCTTCATATTTACCCAAATCCGAACATCCAAAACAAATTTTATCATTCTCATCAACATGATCTATCCAATCGGTGTCGATTAAATACAATCGGCGTCGTTAATAAGTGGTCGACGCCGATTAATGATAATCGGTGCCGCTTACATTAAATCGGCGTCGATTCTACCAATCGACGCCGATTGTCAGGCCGGGTGTAGAACACACTCTGGCCTCCCACAAAAAAAAAAAAACCAAAAATAAAAAAAAAAAAATAATAAAATAAATACGACGGGTTCAAGAAGAACCACTTACCCCAGGTCGTGTCCTCCTCCGCTTCTGACCGCTTCCAGAGGCTTCCATGGTGCTCAAATCCAATTTTTGACTCTCTCTGAATCAATCGTCACGGTGTAAATAAATCGTTCACGTTTTCCGTTCACATATTTATATGTGCTTTGAACGGTTAGCGCCATTTTTTTGGGTCGGCACCGTTTATTTAGGTCGGCGCCGATTAGTGTGATCGCCGCCGATTTTCCATCTCTTTGCCATAGTGTTGATGCTTGGCTTATTTATCTGGTCATTATTGTGCGCTGAATGTTGCCTTTTGGCACATATTTTCGATATCACCGTCCATTTCGAGTTTGTTCCCTTTACGTGGGGCACTCATACTTTTTGGCAACTTAGAGTTAACAGGTCTGTAGGCACTAACGTCGCTGCTTTGCAGACCATCTGGTTGTCCCTACCAATGTGTCTCTCTTTAGATGCTGACTATTTTGCCGCTCTCCTTACACTCATGGGTCTGTAGGTACTAACGTCGTCTCATGAGGAGACCGTCTAGTTTGCCCTACCAATGTGAGTTCCTTAGGTGGCTACCTCTTTATTCATGTTTGTGCATCATTAATGATCGGATCTACTCCGGACATCCGGTGGGGCATCCCGCATTTTCATCTACCTTTTTCAAACTTGGGATTGTTTGTTCTATCACCCATCCATCCCTAGTTTGAGGGGAGCACATCATCAATTTTTCTTCCTTTCTTTCATCTCCTTGTTTTTGTCTCATAACCTTGCTTATCGCAAGTTACTTGACAAAAAGGGGCAAAATGTAGACACCTAAAATTGGTTATCCAATTTAGTGTCCCTCGTGCGCATTTGCTCTCTCAGGTAACCTGGGGCACGTTTATATCACCACTATCCCCTTGGGGTATTATTCAATTTGTGATTTAAACACCTATCCTAAGTTTAATTCACCCCATTATGTTTTACCCGTGAGTAATTAAATATTAACTATTTAATTACACCTTTTCACATGTATCCTAACCACTTATCTACCCCATATCTATCCTATCCATATATCCCCCCTATTTCTCCTCCTCCCAAAGCGGGATATTTCCCGTATTTGAGGTGGAGGGATCACTCTTATCTTTCTAGAAATTGCTCATTACGCCGTCTCGGGAGTCTGCATTCAAGTGATCGGCGCCGATTGGTGCTCTTTCGATCGACGCCGATTTTTAGGAGCGGCGCCGATTATAAATAGAGGCCCAGAACTCAGTTCTGGGGGAGACACAGAGAGAGACAGATCGTGAAAGAGACACAGATTGTAAGAGAGAGAACGAGAGATCTTTGAGCATCGAGCGTGAGCACTATCTATCAAACGAGAGCGAATTTTGTCCAAATCAATCCCTGAGAGGAGCACCGTTACTCTGCTCTTATCACATCAACATCGCACTTCTCCATTGATTTTCTGGTGACTCTATTCCTGCACCTAGCACAGGTGCAGTCTTGCCAGTATCTCTCGGCTCCTGTGCAGATCCAGCAGACGTTGACGATCTTGCCTTCGTTTTCCGATTCCCAAATCTTCTCACATTTTGTCTCGGATCGACGCCGATCTTTATCGATCGGCCACGCCGATCTTTATCGATCCGATCGCCGATTTGGACGATTGACGCGCCCGATTCTACATAATCGACGCCGATCATCAAAGCGAGATAGGTAAAGGACACAGTAACACAAATCCAGCTTTGTTTTCATAGTTCCTGTTTTATGTTGCTTTCTGTCTCTTGTTTAGATTCTTTTTATTACTTTGATCAGAGAATCTAGTCCTGTACGTACATCTTTTATCATGTATGCTTCTTTACTTAATTGAAAATGTGGATTGACATCCGCGAGGGAGCTTACCGCTTCCCGGACCCGCTTCTCGGGCAGTCCACCTAAATATCTTTAACGTGGTCTTTTACGTCAAGCATCGGTGTCTCGCGAGTTATTTGGATCTCTTGTGTAAAGTTGCTTGTGTGCGCCCGTCTTATCTACATCGGCTTCCTCATCCATCTACATCTTCGGATCTTGTCCATTAGGTATCGATTTCATTGGAGTTTTTAGGGTTTTGTGTTTAGTTTGGTGCATTAACTTGGGACAGTAACAAGCGCGAAATTTTTGATCAACAAGCCAATCTAATGCAAACATGACATCCTGTGTATACCACTTATTAACAATTTTTGAAATCGATGCAGACACATAGAAACAACAAGTTTCAAATAATCTATAACAAGGTTTACACCAAAAAATTCACCTTACTTTGCATGAGAAAGATCATACAAGGTTTATAAAGTTCTTATCTTGACTTGTATAAGCAAGAATTGTGCTAGTTTACCGTTGGAAGGTTCTTTTTCAACATTATGCCCTTCCTCTAGCTCTGAGAATGATGATATTTCACCTACTTGTCTGCTCATAAGTCATATATGTGTCATTCTCATTTTTCTCTACGTTTGACCTTCATCTTTCTTCAAGTAGCTCATTATAGAATCAAAGTGTTACAGTCATGGATTTATTTATGTCTTTTCTATCATGCACGGTTATTACCAAGTCTAGAAAAAATTACCTTCAATGTTGCTTCCCAAAAATATTCAAACATACAAGTTACAATCTTGTTCCCTATTCTTTGGACCTAAGGTTAACCCTTGATACTATTTTCTTATGGCACAATGAGCAACGTATCACAAACACTTGCAAATATGATCTCAGTCAACTCGTTTCACATAGCACAATCATCTTATATCACACTTTGCATAAGCGAGAATACATTACAGAGGTTTGTTTTAGGCCCGAGTTTGCACCTTCCTATCATGCATGGATAACTTTCCACTCACCACAATGTGTCAACAGTCTTTTCACAAATTCCAATACCACCGTACTCACAGTTGAATCATATTTTCACAGTTTAATCAATATACTTAGTTCATCCAAGAACCTTCAACACACATACAATAACAATTCAAAAGACTTGTAAATAATTTCTCCTGCAAATAATTTATAGCCTTACCAACAAGCATGCATAAGATTTGTATGAACATTCAACAAATCTCAGAGATGTATACACCATTACCAAGTACCAAAGCTTACACAAATGTTGTTTTTCTCTTTTCTGAAACCTTCCTTGATTTCCAATCGATTGGGAATGCATAATTCAGTTACATTTTCACAATTTATAATCCTTATTAGTTTCCAACCAAATTATAGACTCTAGACCTATTGGTCATTTCACTATGCTTAGGATTATGCTAAGTTCCTCAACCAAAATGCATTTCCTTGAATTTTAAACTTCCTCTATGTCTTTTTAGACCCTGATATGGACCTAAGACACATAATTACTCTTTGCTTCATCCCCATACATCCCTGCATTCTTCAAGATTCTATAAGGTCATTTCACCTCAAATATCCTTTCTTAGTATTTTCTAACATGTTACTTCTCAGGATAACTTTTGGTGGATCTGTTATATAGGTATAACACTTCTTATTTGTGTCAACCATAGTTACCTCAAACAATACATTACTATACATCATCGATCCTTGGGCTAGCATACTATCATCTCATCCATTACTCTTACTTGAAGGTCTCATTACACTCTTGGCTATTGTTCATAATTCCTTCTCTTAGACATGCATCAATTCATCTCCGATATTGTCTTCAAACATACCTAGGATTCTTAGTGCCATTCCATACCCTGATTTTTATTTGTTATCATGGTTCCTTGGTTCATAATTATTTTCCATTATTCGCATATAACTCTATATACTCAATTCCACACTATACATGTTACCCATTGTTGGGTTTTAGATTTTCACTTGGAATGAAACCACAGTCAGGGGACAAGCAAGTCCCTCCTCTTTAATGGGAGAGGTTCCCTTATTGAAAGAAGGGGCAAAACCTATGTACAAATACACAATCTTTCATTCAATGGTGGTTTCTTGATATCTTGAAATGTGTTTTATGCCTGGAAAGTTATCAATACATGAGGATAGAAGACTTGAAGAGAGGAGGGAGGAAGAAGAAGACAATACTTTCAGGGAAAAGAGATGGCAGAGAAAACCCTTATATGTATTAAGCAAATGAGATATAGAGTAGAACCATTCACGTTTATAATAGGCACAATCCATAGACTCAAAGTTCTTGAGATTGTATAAACTAGAACACAAAGTTTCTAAGCATGCAAGGATTAAATGATTCATATATCAGAGCAAGAAGGAAAGAGAAAATAGAGGAAAAGGGGAAAACCTTTGTATTGATTTCTTCCAATTAGAAATTACAATTCAGAATATCAAAATTCCAAACCACTACAATGGCTTTAAAAGTCCATAAAATAGATCGCAAGAGATGATTACAACTTCCTCGAGCAAGAAAGAAACGGTTACAACTTCCTCAAGCAAGCAAGAAATGGTTACAAATCATTCAATCATTCGCACCTTTTTGAATTCTTGATTCGCAAAGAAACGTTAATGGTGGAAAAAACCAGGTTTTCAAATATACGGCCGTTACATTATTTTTCTAGTTAAAACATGGGCCATTCGATTTGCTTTTACAACTTTAAATTTGGGCCACCCATGTGGAAGGAATTGATTGGAGTGGGCTTGCGGATGCCTTTCACATTTTTTTCCTTTGAAGTTGCACTAGGCTAACATGTGGAGAGCTCCGTCGGTTCCTTTATACTTAGCCAGATTCGGGCCTATTTCCTACTTGACCTATGTTGACCCCTAAACAAATGGAGAGATGACACTCATTTGGGTTTCTGCTTTGGAAACACCTCCTGAAATTATGCCGAGCTGATGCGTGTCTCCTTTCGCCGGTCTTGGAATTTTCAACGGCCAACTCTGTCTCTCTATTGAATTTGACCACGTGGCGAGTTGGTGCTCATTTAAGTTTTTGCTTTAGAAAAGCCTCCTGAAATTGCACCGAGCCAATGCATGGCTCCTTCCCCTGGTCCTGACGTGGCAAGCTAGCGCTCATTTTGAGATTGGCCCTTTAGTCTCACTTCTAAAATTGCGCCATTAAGGCATGTGGAGGCTTCCACCGACCCACCCATACTTAGTCAATTTTAACAATTGGCTCTTCTTTTTTTGGACCTAGGACACGTGGAGGATGGGCGCAATTTGAGAACTGCCCCCGGCTTTGACTCTTGAAGTTGCGCCGATGAGGCACATGGCACCGTCTACTGAACCTTCCATACTTAGCCGATTCGAGCTCGTTCTGTCTTCATTTTAGGCACTGGGAAATGTGGAAAGCCTATGCTTATTTGAGGATTGTCCCTTGGGTCCTACCCCTGGAGTTGTGCCGTTTGGACGCATGGAGGCCTTCGTTGTCACTTGAAACATGACCAAACCGCATCCAATTAGAGATGCCCACGTACTACCCGTGGATGTTGGGGAAAAATTTAACTAGGGAAGATATGCCTGTCATTCCCGATTGTGGGAAGAAAATAAAAAGAAGGGAAGAAACTTCACCATTACGCCCGACTTTTAAATTTTTCTCCATGAATGGGAAAACTGCAAACAATGCCAGGCTTGACGTGATCCAATACTCCAAGGTACAAACTCAAAATTTTGAAACTTGACTTCAAAAGAAGGGAATTTTTGGGCTGACAACATCTGTATCTTTCTGGGGATGACTTGGCTTGGAACAAAGACATAAGGCAAGATCAAGAAAGCTGTAGATAACTAGGAAAAGAGGACTAGTGCCTTATCCATTGGGAAAAGAGTCAAAAGTAAAACTAATACAAGGCAACACACACAAGATGGAAAAAGAAACAAAACACACCACACAACAAAGAACAAGAAAGGGACACAAGCCAAAAACCAAAAACCAAAAACCAAACGCAATGTACAAAAGGACTTCCTAACCACCTAGGACTTGAACAAATTTAGGTATTGCCCACTATAAGGAAGTGGGAGAGGAGATCCATCCATGTAATCCAGATAAAAATATTTCTCTCTAGGAAAATGTCTGATTCTAAAAGGACCAAGCTAAAGAGAATAAAACTTACCATGACTTCCTCGTGGCTCATGTATTTTGTCCCAAAGCATCACAATATCTCCCACTTAGAAAACTCCGAGTTTGGATTTCTTGTCAAAAAAATCCTTCACTTTAAACTGATGAGATGCTATCCTGTCAACCACTTGCAATCTGTCCTCATCAAGCTTTTGAAGGTACAAAATTCTCTTGTCCAAATATCTACTGAAACTTAAATCTTTAATTGTTTTCATCAGATGCAAGGCTAGAAATTCCATCGTAATGGGCAGTTGAGCTTCCACACCATACACCACTTGGAAAGGAGACATTCCAATTTCTCTCTTGGGTGTAATTCTATCAGCCCAAAGTGCATCATATAGCTTATTATGCCAATTCCTCTGAGAATCATTTACAAGCTTTCTAACTATGTTCACCAAGTTCTTGTTTGTTGATTCTACTGTCCATTCCCTTGGGGGTAGTAATATAAAGAATGAGCAAGGAGATCCCATACCCATAGAATAATTCCATCATCTTAGAAGAAGAAAAGTTGGAAGCATTGTCAGTCACAATCTTGTTTGGTACCCCAAACCTTATCAATATGTTCTCCTTAATGAAGTTACAAACTACCTCGGAAGTAGTGCTCTTGACTGGGATGGCTTCCACCCACTTGGTGAAGTAATCTATGGCAGTCAACACATGGGTATGTCCAACACTAGAAGGTGGGTTAAGAGTTCCAATGAAATCCAATCCCCATTGTTGAAAGGGCTCATCAATCACTACTGGCTTTAGTGGAAAAGCAGCCAACTTAGGTCTTCCAACAAACGTTTGGCATGCTTCACATTTACCAACCCATTTTGATGCATCTCTAAATAGAGTGGGCCAATAATAACTAGCATGAAGTATTTTATGAGCTGTTAACGAGAGGAGAAATGACCTCCACAAGCCTGGTCATGAAAAGTAGAGAACAACTTCTTTTGTTTCTCCTTGTCTACACACTTTAAAAACCTTCCATCTATGCCTCATTTGAACAAAGCATTCTCCCATAGCACATATTGTGCAGACCTTAGTTTGATGGCTCTCTTCTCTTTGGAACTCAAGTGAGATGGACACTCTCCATAGGTCTAGAAAGTGAGAAATGTCAGCATACCATACATCTGATCAGTGAGGAACATAACAACAGGGACATCAACTCCATCTTTGGACAACTCCTTGGCATCTCCCTCAACAATGAGTTCACACAATCCCTTACCCCAAACCAGCTTTGTTGGCCTGATGTCAAGATCATACTATTGCACCTTTGCTACCCAATTACCTCTCTTGGTTCTAAATTCTTGCTGATTAAGAATGGATTTGGTTCTTGTATCAGGCACCAACACCAGAATGAGAATTAAGGATGTAAAACCTAAACTTCTTGATAACTTTGACAACTGCAAAAGCATGTTTCTCCATCATGGTGTACTTCAGCTCATGATTTTTCAAGACATAACTCATGAATGCAATAGGGAGCTCATGATCCTCAACATTCTTCTGGGCTAACATAGTAGCTAGGGTATTTTTAGTGGAATAACAATAGATAATGAAATCTTTGCTAAAGTCAGGGCACGCAAAGATTGGAGTCTTTGCAATAGCCTATTTAATGTTCTCAAATGATTTCTTCCCTTTAGAGGACCAACCAAAATTTTGCTTCCCTTGCATCATGTGAGCAATGCTCATAGTAAGTTCTACGAAATCAGGGATTAATCTCCTTAGGAAATTGATCTTACCAAAGAAAGAATGGATACCTTTCTTACTTGATGGAAGAGGAATTTTTGGATGGCTGAACTCTCTCTAGATCAATCTTGATCCCTTCCTTTGAAACAATGTGTCCCAACAACTTTCCTTCTGTGACACAAAACATAGACTTCTTAAGGTTTAAAGAAATTCCATGCTCTTTACATACATAATCTTGTTTTAAGGTGTTGGAAGTGATATTTTCTTTCTTTAGAAAACACTGTCAAGTCATCCAAATACACAACAATGCATTTCCCTTTCAAACTGCCAAAAGCCAAGTCCATGGCCCTCTGGAAAGTAGCACCAACATTGATGAGACCAAATGGCATCCTCTTGTATGCAAAGGTGCCCCAAGGAGTAGTAAAGGAAATCTTATGTTGATATGTAATATTCACCTCTACTTGATTGTACCCGAGAATCCATCTAACATAGATAGCATCTCCGAGCCTGTGACAACTTGCAATGCTTGGTCCATCATGGGGAGAGGGTAGTTTTCCTTCAAAGAACCCTGATTTAGATTTCTAAAGTCCACACAAATCCGGATCTCACCATTCTTCTTCCTGAAAGGCACTATATTAGCAATCCACGTTGAATGGTGGATGGAGAAGATGATCCTAGGCTTCAAAATCTTTTGTATTTCTTGGAAAATTGTACCAACTATCTTTGGATTATATTTCCTTTTGCTTGTTTGAAGGGTTTGATCCCAGGCTTAAGAGGAATGAAATGTTGCATTTCTTTAGGCTGAAAATCCTTAAGATCATCATAAGAGTAAGCTAGAACATCAACATACCTTTTCAATAGATTCACCACCTTATTTTTCTCTTCCTAAGTGCAACATTTTCTAATGTTGACCATTTTGGGATCATCAAGACTCCCAATATTCACTTTCTTAGTCTCAGCAGATTGTTGGGCTCCTTGGGAAACTTTAGACTTCATATATCTATCATGTTTATAAAAAAGATCCTCCAAACTCACCAACCCTTTAGGAATTTTGTTGCCTTTCAGTTTGATGCATCCATCTTGATCCATCTCTTCTTTGACACCCTCTTCATTTGATGACACACACTCTCTAGGTAGATTGTCACTTCCTTCAAAGTATAGTTGATCAAAGTTGTCTCTGAGCTCCAAGAAAGAAAGCAAATGCTGGTCATCATTAAAAACTTGCCAATTATTTGCATTATCAGGCACACTAGGTCTATGGATCATCTCAATGGTGAATTTCTCTTGAGGGAAATCAGGATGAGGAATCAACAAGGACCCCAAAACAACTAGAGAGTTAGCCCTAGTGTTCCTTTCCCTTGGCACAAATTCAATGGAAAAAGCATCAAGGAATTCAATGGAATCCCAGACCAAATTCCTATAGTGCTTCAACCTTCTATTCTTTACCTGATAAATGTCTCTAACTTGTTTTACAATTAACTCTACATCTCCACGAGCAAGAAGGTTCTTCACTCCCATTTCCTTCGCCATGCTCAACCCAAGAATAAGGGCCTCATACTCAGTAGTATTGTTGTTATTTTAAAACTAAAATTTGAAGGAGAAAGGATGAACCTTACCCCAGGAGAAATGAGCACTACATCAGCTCAGGAACCTTTGGAGATAAGCTTCCATCAAACTCCAAAGTCACACACCATTAGGGTCAAGCAACACTCCCTTTGGCAGAATTTTTCTCCTCTTGTGACATGATCATGTAGTTCCCATGCCCAATGTCTTGCATACATGATATTTGTGCTTTAGGATCATATGTCTTTTGAACAATATACTCTGCTTGTTTCTTAGGTAGCAACTTCTTCATTTTCCATTTTTAGGATCAATTCATGTGACCTATCCATTTGAATTTCCCCTCCTACCTCCTTAAAAAAATTTCTACTCAGCAACATCCCATATGAAGGAGGAATATCAGCTACCAAAATGGTGGCTAAGACCCTTTTCTCTGGAAAAGCAACAAAAGCTACTTGTGCATCTTTAATTCTACCAACCAAAGGTACTTTCTTACTCTCCATGGAATAACAAGAACCAAAGGTATGTGTTAGGGTTAGACCCAAAGCATGGGCTACCTTTGCAGGCATTACATTATCTGATGCTCCTGAATCTATGACACAATTATTGAGTTTATGGCTAGCTATGAGAAGGGTCACATAGAATGGTTCAATTTTCTCATTAGGGGAAGTGACTGTAGCCACAAGGCTTGATTGAGGTGAGGAAGAGGGAGTGGGAAAAAGGCCTTTAGAAGAATGGGTTGGGGTTTTAGATTTAGAATTTACAAAGTTAACCATTTTGGCAAAGGCTTTAGGATGGGTTTGATAGAACTCTGCCTCAAAAATCTGAATCTTGGTCTTTTTAAGATGGTCTATAATGTCAAAAGATCTAGATGTGGATGGGGAATCACTACTAGGAGTAGGAGGAGCTTTTGATCTATCAACTTTATCGTTTGTTGGATAATAATTCTCAAAAGTAAGAAGTAGAGGGAGAAGGACTAATAGAGCTTACCTTTTGGGTGGAAGTATTAGGAATAGGATCTCCTCTTCTTATAATCATCGGGATGGTGATGGGGTACTCCTTGGATCTTTTTGCAGGTTGCACCACTTTTTCCTTTTTGTTGGTCTGCTCCTAGTCATAACAACATATGACTCACCATTCATCTCAGCCACTACATCATCATAATCATCTTTGTCATCCACACCTTTAGTGGCGAGGAAATGAACTCGAGAACCACCAGGCTCCTCTAGTTCTTCATCAGATTCCTCTTCTTGTTCATCATAGATCCCATTTTCTTCCTCATCTTCAGGCTCAAAGAACCTCACAAGTAGCATTGATTGATACCTTGATGGGTGGACCTTGATAGCCAACCTAGTTTGAGAAGAGGGCAAGTGGTTCCTAGGCTGAAATTTCTTCCTTGGAACATTTTGATATGGATCATCTTTGAGCCAATTATTTCTTGATGGAAATGAGGTCATTAGCTAGCTTTTGAACCAAGCTGATTTGCATAACCTCTAGGAGGAGAGTAAGAAGAAGATGCTTTGGATTTGAAAATATTTTTAGCTTACCAGACATGATCAAGTCATCTTCCACACTAACAACCAATCTCTGATCAACATCCAAAGTTGCAAGATATTTTCTCTCCTCAGGGCATAGCTTACTTTCGGCAATTGAGCATTCAAGAAGAAACACTTCTGAATCTGATCAACATGCCTAGTATTTAGTGGAATATTGTTAATCAACTTGTTGAACTTGGCCACAAATTATCTCATAGGCTCATGTGGATCCTTATTGATTTTAGAAATCTGAGCTAGCAAAGCATGCACATCTTCAATAGGTTTGAAACATTTGCTCAAATTCAGTCCTCATAGTAGTCCAATTGGTGATGGTCCCAAAGCAAGAAGATGGTAAAACCAATCGTAACATTTTCTTGCAAGGTCTCCACAAATAGCCTATGAGATAAATCCTCATGTTCAAATCCAAGAACCCCACGTGCAACAATGAAGGCTGCAATGTGTTCATCATGGGTGCACTTTTCCATCACCTCTAAACTTGGGAAAATTCTTCCTCTTACCCCTAGGTAATTCATGCAAAATTAGGGAAAAAATGATAGGGAAAACAAATCTTGACTATTGGAAAATGGAGGAAATGGGAAAATGTGAGTTTTGAAGGAACAGAGCACGGGAGACTCAAAATACAGAGCTTTTCCAGAGGAACAAAGGAACCATGAGACAAATACGGACCCACACATGATCTTCGACCCAGGAGTAGATTAAAATGGCAACAAAGAATGGTCAAACACAATACGGGAAGGATAAAATGATAGAGGCCGTGAATCAATAGATCTTGAGGGCACAAATGGGGCGAGACAATTCTAAGCACCAACAAAATCCATAAAATAAACTAAAATAATCTAGATCCAAATGAATCCCTCCATGGCTTCCCTCCATGCTTTCATGGCTTCAACTCATCCAACCTGTAAATTAAATTAAAGAAAATATACCAAATGAGGAGGCTAGGTCAAGGGAAAAATCTTAAATGAAATTTCATAAGGATAGTTAGGGTTAGTTTGGAACCCTAGGATATAGTGGCCACAATTGATTTAATCCAAGGGTTAGGAATCAATCCTACAATTTTTAGGCGAGAATATATATATTATGGGCTTTTAAATAATTCAAGTGTATGTGAAAATGGGTGAATGGGGCCACTTAGTACCCTAGTATGTTAAGTTAAATATGTAACTCTCCTAGTGTGTTTTAGTAAATGTTTCAATGGGAATCAAATTTAATAATTTGAGAAGGTGAAACTATTTAACCAAGTAAAATAATTAATGGACACTTTTCTAGAGGATTGTAACTAAAATTGACTTTAGAAATGGGTTAAGAATATTTAATTATTAATCTAGACATGATCCATCCAATTTAATGTAGCAGTTCTGGTAGGAGTTAACTAAACATATTATAGGGTTTAACACCCTTGTAGTCCTTTAAACCTAAAAAAATCCACAACTTTCTAGATAATTATTTAAGGTTTAATGTGGTTTTGGCTCACAAAATGGTGTGCATTACAAATCTGTTCATATTAGTACAATTTTGATATATGTGAATTGTGGACTATAATTGTTTTAATCAATTACATTGTAGATAAATAAATTAGTTTAGATTTATGAAATAAAAAATGTTAGTTTATCTCCCAAAAAAATAGCAATAAACACATCAAA
This sequence comes from Taxus wallichiana var. yunnanensis, assembly GCA_018340775.1. Lineage (NCBI taxonomy): Eukaryota > Viridiplantae > Streptophyta > Pinopsida > Cupressales > Taxaceae > Taxus > Taxus wallichiana. The sequence continues at coordinate 1,029,676,088 of CM031242.1, forward strand.
ACAAAAAAAATGGTACAATTTTATTGGTTAGAAAGTAAAAAAGTTAATAACAAGTTAATGATAATACCTAATTGTAGTACATGTTAGAAAATTAATACATTTGTTAGTATTTGTTAAACGGACAGTTGAATAACCGTCTCTTCCACCGCTGCCTCCCTATCGGCCTATATAAAGGCGTGCACTGTATTCATTTAAAATATAGCAATACATAATATCTTCTCAGTCCGCCTATCATTGGTATCAGAGTAGGTCGAGGTCGTGCGTGGAAGAAGAGCAGACTCCCACGTGAAGAGTAGACTGGTGCCGCGTGAGTTTGAGTTCCCTGTCCCATTTTTTGGTGTATTCTTTTTTGCTATGCGTGCCGCTTGAAGGAGCGTGAAGGAAGAGAGGCCATTTCTTTTTTCTTTGTGCGTGCCTTGAAGCTGTTGCCATTTCTTTTGCTATGCGTGCCTTAGCTTTGTCTCCGCGTGGAAACACGTGGAAACCCGTGGAAACTCATTGCTGGTGCGCTGTGCGTGAGGGAAGTGCCTGTCCCGCCGTGGAAACCCGTGGAAACTCATTGCTGGTGCGGTGAGCGTGGAGGAGGCGCGCGTGAAGGAGCATTTCTCTCTTGACCGTGTGAAGGAGCAAGGTTGTCCGCCGTGAGAGGAGTCTCAGCAAAGAACAGGAAGACGCCGTGAAGCCAGGGAGGAGGAGGAGGAGAGGAGGCTCGAGCACATCCCGTTTTCTTTGCATGCGTGCGTGGAGACTGGAGCAAAGTTTGAGTGCCTGTGCGTGTTGGAGAGTCCTTTGCTGGTGTGAACCTGTGCGTGCGTGGAGAGAAGAAATCTGTGCGCTGGAACGACCAAGGGAGACTCGTGCACTTGCTGGCGTGGAGGTGAATCCAACGTGAAACCCCTGTATGTGTGAGCAAAGCCGGGAAATTACAAAACTGCATTTTTGAGGTTTTTGAAAATGTCTGCTCCAAAAATATTGCTATCCGATGCCCAACTCTTGAAAGGGCCAAATTTCGCCGCATGGAAAACCAAAATGCGGACGATTCTTCAATTCGAAGATCTTTGGGGGATTGTCTCTGGCAAAGACGCCCCTCCCACAGACGATGATCTGTTGGAAAAATATGAAAAGGCTGATGCGAAAGCACTCATGCTCATCACCCTCAGTCTTTCTGATGAGGTGCAGCCATACATTCGAGAAGCAACTGCTTCTTCTCAGGCATGGAGCACATTGTGTACCATCTACGAAGCTAAGAATCTGACGACAAAGTTGCAACTTCAGACAAAGCTTCATACGATGAGTATGCATGATGGCGAATCAGTAGAAGCCTTCTTGCGGCGTGTAGCTGAGTTACGTGCAGAACTCTCTGCACTCGGTGAACCAGTGGATGACAAGTTGCTAGTCCCGCTCACCCTGCGAGCTCTTCCTTCACGGTTTCAGACACTGATCACCATGTTGACAATCACTCAACAGGAGGTGAGTTTTGCAACCCTGGTGAATTATCTCCAGCAGGAAGAAGCCATGCAAAACGTACAAGAAGCCTTTGAAGACAAGGCTCTTATCACGAGGCAAAAACATCAGCCTCGGAAAGGGAAATCTGCCCCCCAAAATCAGAAGCAGCATGCTCAGCAGCCATCTTCACAAATGCCACCACAGCCACCCACCCTGATGCATAATAATCACAAGGCGGATCGATGGTGCCACATTTGCTCCACTGAGATCACACATACGATCGCGAACTGTTATTACAACGGTCGCAAGTATGGAAATTCTGCGCAAGAGAGCACTTCACGGCCGAGAATATTCTAAGAAATCCCGATGGCATGCTCGTAATCAGAGGTAGAAGGGCCACACATTGCTGCGGCACAGGATGCCACCTTCGATGAAGAGGTACCAGATACAACTCATTTTGACATTGTTCTAGTCTCACAGACTTCGCAGCCGTCAGAAGATGTCTGGTTGATTGATTCAGGCGCCAGCAAACACATGACTGGCAACAAGAAGTTGTTCCATACTCTGAGTGACCGGCCCACTGGAGATCGGATCACCATTGCAGACAATCAAGAGTATACTGCAGCAGGGATTGGTGATGTCATCATTCCTCTTGGAACACGAAGATGTACACTCACAAAGGTGCTCTATGTTCCAGGTTTGACTTCAAATCTTTTGTCTGTAAGTCAACTTCTTAACCATAGAATGCAGGTTGAATTCTTTGTTGAGAAAGGGGTCAAGTCCTGCATCATTTCCCAGGGAGAGTCAGTCATTGCTCAAGCATTTCTAAAGGGCCGTCTATTTGCACTGGATGCGGTCACTTCATCTAGCGTTGCTCTCTCTGCATCAACGGCAGAGTCCACTACACTTTGGCACTTTCGATATGGTCATCTTTCTGCCGGGGCTCTGCATCAACTCAGTGCGAAGGAAATGGTAAGAGGGCTTCCTCCACTCTCCCATTCCTTACCTGTTTGCTCGGGATGTCTTGCGGGCAAACAACATAGAGGTCCATTCAAACAGAGCTCTTATCATTCTACAGAGCCTCTTCAGGTCGTTCACACCGATCTGTGCGGACCCCTGCCAGCTAGCTTTCAAGGTTTTGCATACTTTCAGCTCATCATTGATGATTACTCACGGAAAATGTGGGTATATTTCCTTCGGAAGAAGAGTGAGGCACTTGCAAATTTCCAGACCTTCTACCAGCAAGCCACCAGGCAGTCTGGGAAGCCTCTTCTTCTCCTCCACTCAGATCGAGGGGGGGAATTTGTGTCAAAGAAGTTCTTAGCATACCTGAAGCAGCATGGCATTCAGCAACATTTGACTGCTCCCTATACGCCCCAACAGAACGGGATTTCCGAGCGCCACAACAGGACTGTCATGGAGATGGCTCGTTGTATGCTCTCGACCGCCAAGTTGGAGGATCAGTTTTGGGCAGAAGCAGTCCAGACAGCAGTGTATTTACTCAACCGGGCACCCACGAAGATCTTGTAGAACAAGACACCGGAAGAGGTATGGACTGGTCGTAAACCTTCTATTCATCATTTAAGAGTTTTTGGTTGTACTGCATATATGCATGTTCCAGATAAGAGAAGGAAGAAGATCGATCCAAAGACACTGCCATGTCTTTTCTTGGGGTATAGTACTACCTCAAAGGCATATCGTCTCATGGATCCTGAGACGAAGAAGATCTACGAGAGTCGAGATGTGGTATGTGATGAGTCGTCCTTTGACTCCTTGCCACACAATGGAGATCCAGTACCGACCTCGTCACATAGATTGCTCACACATCCAGATGATGAGCAAGATGATTCTTCTCAGAGAGAAGAAGAGCTGAGTGGAGACTTGTTCGTTGATCTTGGCACACTGGAAAACACATCTTCACATCAGCAGCGCCAACGTCCGAAATGGGTCCAGAGTACTATCAGGGATGCACACCTGAACTCACTTCCTGGTACTTCTACGGGAGTTAGAACACGAAGTCAAGCAAGACATGAGGTAAATTTTGCACTCATGAGTTCAGTTGTTGAGAGCACCGAACCTGACACTGTTCGTGAGGCATTAGACCAACCACAGTGGAAACAAGCTATGGATGCTGAATATGATTCCCTGATTCAGAATCGGACGTGGGAACTTGTCGATCGCCTCGTGTAAGAAATCCATTGGCTGCAAATGGATTTTCAAAACAAAATATAAGGCAGATGGTTCAATCGACAAACACAAAGCACGACTTGTTGCAAAGGGTTATGCTCAGCAAGAAGGAATTGACTATGACGAGACCTTTGCACCCACTGCGAAGATCAAAACCATCAGAGTTGTATGTGCACTTTGGCAAAGACAAAATGGATGGAAACTTCAGCAGATGGATGTCAAGAGTGCTTTTCTAAATGGTGATCTACAAGAAGAAGTGTACATGGCCCAACTGAAGGGTTTGTAGACAAGCATCAACCACACAAGGTATGTCGTCCGATAAAGTCTCTCTATGGACTTAAACAAGCACCTAGGGCATGGTATATAAAAATTGATGATCACCTATTGCAAAGATGGATTCACTCGTAGCCCCTCAGATACAAATTTGTATATCAAGAAGGTAGGAATAGAGATTGTCATTCTGGTTTTTTACGTAGATGATCTTGTGATCACAGGAAGTTCTGATAATCTTGTGGATGATGTAAAGAATGATCTGAAGAAATCCTTCGACATGACCGATTTGGGGCTACTTCACTATTGTCTTGGCTTAGAGATATGGCATAAGAAGAATCATATCTTCATCTCCCTAGATGAAATATGCCAAGACACTCTGGAAAAGTATGGGATGTCGATTGTAAACCAATGTCCACACGTATGGAAAAAGGTTTGCAACTATCTAGATTCCAGGAGTCACCACAGTAGATGGCACTCACTACAGCAGCTTGTGGGGAGTCTCATTTACTTGACTTATACTGAGACAGATCTTTGCTTTGTGCCGTGAGCTATCTCGCGATTTATGCGGGAGCCGAAGAAATGTCATTAGATAGCAGCAAAGCATGTGTTGAGATATGTCCGAGGTACGATTGACTTTGGTGGAGTATCAAGAAAACTCAGTTCTTCTTACAGGATATACTGAGACTCGGACTATGCAGGATCCGTTGATGACAGGAAATCCACTTCAGGATATGTTTTTCATCTCGGATCTGGACCTATCTCGTGGATCAGCAAGAAGCAAACTGTTGTTGCTCTCTCATCCACTGAGGCTGAATACCGCGCTGCACGAGGAGCTGTGTGCGAAGCAATTTGGTTACGTCGCATTCTTGCAGATATAGGGATTCCTGAAGAGAAACCTCCCATCATTCACTGCGACAATCAAGGTGTGTTGAAGCTTGTGAAGAATCCTGTTTTCCATGAACGAACAAAGCATATTGAGGTCGAATGTCACTACATTCGTGAACAGGTCTTGAACCACCAAATTCAGCTCCAGTACTGCCCTACTGATTCTCAGGTTGCAGATATTCTCACCAAGCCTCTCGGCAAGGTGAAGTTTGATTTGTTTAGGGGGTACATTTGTAAGAGCAATGTATTAAGGGGGGGAATGTTAGAAAATTAATACATTTGTTAGTATTTGTTAAACGGACGGTTGAATAACCGTCTCTTCCACCGCTGCCTCCCTATCGGCCTATATAAAGGCGTGCACTGTATTCATTTAAAATATAGCAATACATAATATCTTCTCAGTCCGCCTATCAAGACAAATCAATGATGCTAGTTATTATAGTATAACAATGCACCTTTTTATGTATATGCCCACATAGAATGCATGTCAAATTATTTTAAAATTCAAACCATATTTCAATTCTATGAATAAAAAATTATATATTACCATGTAGTATGATTGGTAAAATGTTGTAGAAATACTTGAAATTTTGAGTTTGATTCGGTTCGAATTCTACATATAAATTTAAAAAAAAAAGTTAAGTTAAAAAATTAAAAAGAGGATAAGGTGATATAAATGTGGGTATTCAAATAATATTAGACTATGGCCATCACGTCTCACCATAGCCATGGAAATAAAGCTAGGAACATTCACAAGTAAGTTTTTTAGATAGTTTAACACTTTTAGCTAGAGCTTAAAACCAAGGGATTAGATGGTTCCCACCCAATTACAATCAAACCAACGAACACCCCTAAAACCAAACCAGGCCAACAAAAACCCAATAAGCCTACATACCAAAAAAGAAGCAAAAGGAACTAATAAACTTCGACCACAAGCAAAAAGACACTCGAAAAAAAAAACCCCATCTATAACTAATTCTCTAGCGAGGAATAATAATCAAGCAGATTTAAAAACCTCCCTTTTTTACCTTATTTTTCTTAACCTCTTGCCTCCGACTTAATCAAAGGCAACAACCATCATGAGGTTATTAGAAACCATTGGGAACTTGAAACTACCAGTGCTTATTCTTGTTCAATCGATTTATCGATTTATCGATTCATGACCCCACTTCACTCCACCGGTTGATTTTGGATTGCTTTATGACCTATTCTCGAATGCCTTATTGGTTTTTTACGCCTAATTTTTTTCTTGAGTTGTGTGACAAGCTTTGCCACAATTCGCCATACGATCGGCCAAACAAACCTGTTCGAGGAAGGATTTTCCCATCCACCTCGAGACATGAATTATTTCTCCTCGAGCACTCCTCATTTTTCCTTTTGGGCAAGACACCTGTAAGTGATCGGGGTCCTACAAATATGGCACTCGAAATGTTGTATTCTCATAGTCAAGGGGTTGAACATGTTGAAAGTTCCCCATCTTTAATAAAATTGTCAGAACTTGTTGCTCCTCTCTAGTCATCAATAGAAAGGCACGAATGGCACTCCTCTCCTCTTCAACAATGTTGGCACACTTTTCCCTCTCTCTATTCTAGGTTCTCCTTTCCCGACCCACTTACTCCATTTCGAAAACCTCCGGACCCATTAACCAAGCCAACACGAGAGTTAGTGGCGAGGACATTCCTGCTACTTTGGATCCACCAATATTAAATATTAGTGTCTACATATAAGAGTATATGGTATACCAATTTTAAAAAACAATCCGGTCAAATTTGTAGCATGTTGTAACCTTAAAATTTGTCTAAACTTCAAGTTATTTCGAAAATGAAAATTAATTTTTATATTCTAATTTAATTAATTTCAAAATTTGTTTAACAAAATTATTTTCTACATTTTATTTATATCGTTTAATAAAATAAAAGTGTTCTTAGAAGATCAACTATTCAATAACCTTTTAAAAATAATTAAAGCTATGAGAATATGTCTCACTTATATTTCAAGCGACAACCCAAGACTTGGGGACTTGGAAGCAATATCTCATTAATAATTTTATTAGATTTTCTTCATGTTTTTTAGAATGATTAAAAACATAAAATCTAATAAAGAAAAAAGCTTAGAATTGTAAAAACATAATACCACTATAATTTAATTGAGTTTTCAAAATTAAAAAGAAAAAACCTTTTAATAATAATGGAATAGACGTAAAATTTATGATGAATTACTTGTTTGAAGAGTGGTGACACCATGAAATCCCACACCTTGCTGCCATTATAAAACAAAGTTATCGACATACTAAATAAATTTACTTCCAAAAATATTAACAAAATGATAGAAAAACAACCATTCGTGAGCCCTTTTTATAATATATCCCTTACATTTAAAAAAGTATGAATGGATATATAACATGGTCCCAAATGATGACCAAGAACCCGTGTTTCTACTTAGTTAACAGTTAGTCTAGTTGAATGGAAACACTCTCCGTGGTTGGTTGGTTGCTGAAATTTTCCAAGTTTAATTTCCTTCTCCTTCATCCTCAAACATCATCAAAATATCCTCTATATTAATGTCATGCAGCTCACCTTCGATTATCTCAGACCGGAGCAAAGGCTCCATACTTGAATGAAACTATTAATGAAGCATTCCGAGGTTGACAAGGAGGATTATTAAGCCATGCAGTAAGATCCATACATGATTTCGAGAGCGTGGTCATATTCCACAAATGCAGCCTTCATGGGTCAGATCAAAGGTGCCTAGCCAAAGTTGTCTCGCCTCTGTTGGGCTCTCTTATTTCGGCCACACATTTCCCCAAGTCCGTTGTCTCACTCCTTTGTAATTGTACCGCCCATTTTCGTGTCCTCCCTATACGTGCATGCACCCTTTTTGGTACCCTTATGACATCCTCTTCTAATTTTCGTAGTATAATCGATGAGTTCATCCACCGCCATTGTTCTAAAATATGGGAGACCTTTTATGCCTCCGCCCGCTGCTTGTCGTTTTGCCATCTTTAGTTTGAATGCTTCAATGTAAAACCAATGAAAAAATGAGATGAATAAAAAGTTATTATGGGAAAATACTTATTCGCTACGCAACCTACCTAATTTTGTGTCTCGATCCATCCGTGTCGGTTATTGACAGTTTCGTTGCATCGTTAGGGGTGGAAGTGTGAAAAATAAAAATAAAAATTCAATGTTTTTATTTTGGTTGTGGCTGATTATGTGACGTGGGTTTGATATTTTAACCTTTATGAGGCAAAGAGGCAAAAATTTTAAGTTTCTTCTAATGGTCTACTTCCCTGCCCCTTATGACTTTTCAAATTGCCATGTGTCACTATGGCACACCTTGAGGCCGCCCCAAAATTTGATACCTTGAACGAGCGCGGGCTCGCCACGTGTCCTACTCCGGAAAAATTTGTCTGAAGGCTTGAAGCTCTATGGAGGGTACCATGTGTCAAGCTCTAAGGCAGTTTTCCTTTGTCGTTGAAAATTTCAAGCAAATATGCAAAGTGAGCGGTATACCCCACGTGTCCTCATGGCACTTCTTCAAAATGGTGCCCAAGTTGAAGACCCTGAATGAGCGTGGGCTCGCCACGTGTCCGTGTTCCGCCAAACTATTTCCATCCGCAATTTTTTTCCCCAAGTATGGGAAAGTAGCGGAAGCCTCCACGTGTCCTCCCGGTGCTACTCCAAGGCAAAACCCAAAAGTAGATCTTCAAATGAGCGTCATTCCTCCACGTGTCCTAGACTTCCCGAAAACCTTTTGAAATTTGTCTAAGTATGGGAAACCCAGTGGAAGTCTCCACGTGTCTCTTTCCTACCAACCCTCCACATGTCCTCCCGGCACTACTTCAAAGCCAAACCAAAAGTTTATTCTCAAATGAGGATCGTTCATCCATGTGGACACATTTTAAAGTTGAGGCTTTTTATAGAATTTGTGAAGTGTAATACGGCCAAGCGCGTGCCTAACCAAAGGATGCCATGTTTCCTGTTGTTGCAAGCATGCAAATTTGACTTGGGAAATGCCCATCAAATCAGAAACATAGAGAAATGACCATTTGAGCCTGAAAGTGAAATTTTCTTCAAGGACAGAGATTTTAAAAATGTTGCAAGACTCAAATATGTTAATTTCTCTTTGATTATTTAGGGAAAAATGGTAGGGACAATAGATCTTGACTATGGAAAATGGAGGAAACGAGAAAACACAAGTTTTGAAGGAATAGAGTATGGGAGACTCAAAATACAGAGATTTTCCAGAGGAACAAAGGACCCATGAGAAAAATACGGACCCACACATGATCTTTGACCCAGGAGCAAATTAAAATTTCAACAAAGACTATGCAAACACAATACGGGGAGGGATAAAATGACAGAGGCCATGAATCAATAAATCTTCAAGGGCACAAATGGGGCGAGACAATTCTTAGCACCAACAAAATCTATAAAACAAACTAAAATAAGATAGATCCAAATGAATCCCTCCATGGTTTCCCTCCTTGCTTTCATGGCTTCCACTCCTCCAACTTGCAAATTAAAGAAAAGAAAAGAGACCAAATGAGGAGGCTAGGGCAAGGGAAAAAGGTTAAATGAAATTTCATAAGGATAGTTAGGGTTAGTTTGGAACCCTAGGATCTAGTGGCCACAATTGATTTAATCCAAGGGTTAGGAATCAATCCTACAATTTTTAGGTGAGAATATATATATTATGGGATTTTAAATAATTCAAGTGTATGTGAAAATGGGTGAATGGGGCCACTTAGTACCCTAGTATGTTAAGTTAAATATGTAACTCTCCTAGTGTGTTTTAGTAAATGTTTCAATGGGCATCAAAGTTAATAATTTAAGGGGACTAAGGTAACTAAGGATAAGGGTTTAATAAATGTGGGTTTGAATGTTAATTTTAGAAGGGGAAACTATTTAACCAAGTAAAAGAATTAATGGGCACTTTTCTAGAGGATTGTAATTGAAATTGACTTTAGAAATGGGTTAAGAATATTTAATTATTAATCTAGACATGATCCATTCATTTTAATGTAGTAGATTGTTGGTAGGAGTTAATTAAACATATCATAGAGTTTAACACCCTTGTAGTCCTTTAAAACCAAAAAAAAATCTGCAACTTTCTAAATAACTATTTAAGGTTTAATGTGGTTTTGGCTCGTCAAAATTGTGGGCGTTACAAATCTGTTCATATTAGCACAATTTTGATATATGTGAATGTTGGAATACAATTGTTTTAATCAATTACAATGTAGATAAATAAATTATTTTAGATTTATGAAATAAAAATGTTAGTTTATCTCCGAAAAAACATCAATAAACACATCAAAACAAAAAAATGGTACAATTTTATTGGTTAGAAAGTACAAAAGTTAATAACAAGTTAATGATAATACCTAATTCAGAGTACAAATCAATGATGCACTAGTTATTATAGTATAACAATGCACCTTTTTATGTATATGCCTGCATAGAATGCATGTCAAATTAGTTTAAAATTCAAACCATATTTCAATTCTATGAATAGAAATTTATATATTACCATGTAGTTTGATTGGTAAAATGTTGTAGAAATACTTGATAATTTTGAGTTTGATTCGGTTTGAATTCTACATATGAATTTTCAAAAAAAAAAGTTAAGTTAAAAATTAAAAAGAGGATAAGGTGATATAAATGTGGGTATTTAGATAATATTAGACTATGGCCATCACGTCTCACTATAGCCATGGAAATAAAGCTAGGAACATTCAAAGTAAGTTTTTAGATAGGTTAACGCTTTTAATGGAGCTTAGAACCAAGGGATTGGATGGTTCCCACCCAATTACAATCAAACCAATGAACACCACTAAAACCAAACCAGCCAACAAAAACCCAATAGGCCTACAGACAAAAGAAGAAGCAAAAGGAACTAATAAACTCGTCCACAAGCAAAAAAACCCGAAAAACCAACCCCCAACTCTAATCGGTCCTTCGAGGAGGAATAATAATCAAGCGATTTACAAACCTCCCTTTTTTACCTTTTTTTTATTAACCTCTTTCCACCGACCGGATCAAAGGCAACAACCATCACGAGGTTATTAGAATCCATTGGGAACTCAAAACTACCAGATGCTTGTTCTTGTTCTAAATCTGATTTATCAGATTCGTGACCCCACTTCACTCCATCGGTTGATTTCGGATTTTTTTGTGACCTATTCTCGTATGCCGTATTGGATGTCCGCCTAATTTTGTTTGTTGAGTTGTGTGACCAGCTTTGCCACAATTCACCATACGATCGCCCGAACAAAACTATTCCGAGTAAGGATTTTCCCATCCACCTTGAGATGTCAAATTATTTCTCCTTGGAGCACTCCTCATTTTGCCTTTTGGGCAAGACACCTGTAAGTGATTAGGGGTCCTACAAATACGGCACCGAAATGGTGTATTCTCATAGTCAAGGGGTTGAACGTGCTTAAGGTTCCCCATCTTCAATAAAATCTTATCAGAACTTGTTGCTCCTCTCTACTCATCGATAGAAAGGCACGAATGGCACTCCTCTCCTCTTCAACAATGTTGCGACTTTTCCCTCTCTCTACTCTAGAGGTCTCCTTGCCGACCCACTTACTCCATTTCGAAAACCTCCGGATCCATTAACCAAGCCGACACGAGTTAGTGGCGAGGCCATTCCCTACGCTGGATCCACCAATATTTCCCTTAGGTTTTCTCCCATTTCGCAGTCCTTCAACCCATTCACGGTAAATTTTTAACACATGTATGGCTTATGATCACCATTATATAAATATTATTTTATAAATAAAAGAAATGTTATGAAATTGTGTGTAATGTTTGGTGAGAAAGATCAAAATTTACAAAACTTGGAATTTTTTTTTTCAAAACATACATATTTGTATAATTAGAATTATATAAAGTAAATTTTAAAATACAATAAGTATTTTAATAATATTAAATATTTTGTACTTATCACAAAAACAAATATTGAACAATTTTTTTAGAAATTTTGAGATAAGATAACGATACTTAGACAAATATTAGTGACCACATATAAGAGTATATGATATAACAATTTTAAAAAACAATCTGTTAAATTTGTAGCTTGTTGTACCCTTAAAATTTGTCTAAACTTCAAGTTATTTCTAAAATGAAAATTAATTTTTAAATACTAATTTAATTAATTTTAAAAAGTTTAACAAAATAATTTTCTAAATTTTATTTATATCGTTTAATAAAATAAAAGTATTCTTAAAAGATCAATTATTTGATAACCTTTTAAAAGTAATTAAAGTTATGAGAATATGTCTCACTTATATTTCAAGTGATGTCCCAAGACTTGGGAGATTTGGAAGTAATATCTCATTAATAATTTTATTAGATTTTCTTCGTGTTTTTTATGAAATGATTAAAAAAAAAAAAATTTAATAAAGAAAAAGCTTAGAACTCTAAAACCAAAATACCACTATAATTTAATTGAGTTTTCAAAATTAAATAGAAAAAACCTAAAATTTATAGGCAGAATTACTTGTTTGAAGAGTGGTGACACCATGAAATCCCACACCTTGCTCCCATTATAAAACAGTTATCGACATACTAAATAAATTTACTTCCAACAATATTAACAAAATGATAGAAAAACAACCATTGAGAGCCCTTTTTCATAATATATCCCTTACATTTAAAAAAAAAGTATGAATGGATATATAACATGGTCCCAAATGATGACCAAGAACCTGCGTTTCTACTTAGTTAACAGTTAGAGTCTGGTTGAATGGAAACGCTCTCCAGGGTTGGTTGGTTGATGAGATTTTCCAAGTTAAATTTCCCTCCTCCTTCATCTTCAAACATCATCAAAATCTCCTCTATATTAATGTCATGCAGCTCGCCTTCGATTATCTCGGGACCGGAGCAGTGCTCCATACTTGAATTGAAACTATTAACAGAAGCATTCTGAGGTTGACAGGGAGGATTATTAAGCGATGCAGAAGATCCATACATGATTTCAGCAGCATGGTCATATTCCACAGCAGCTTCATGGGCTGTATCAAAGGTGCCCAGCCAAAGCCGTCTCCCTCTGTTGGGCTCTCTTATTTCGGCCACCCATTTCCCCCAAGTTCGCTGCCTCACTCCTCTGTAATTGTACCGCCCATTTTCAGGTCCTCCCTTTCCGTGCATGCACCCTTTTTTGGAACCCTTATGACCTCCTCTTCTAATTTTCGTAGTATAATCAGACGAGTTCATCCGCTGCCATTGTTCTAAAATCTGGGAGACCTTTTTCTGCCTCTGCCCGCTTGCTGTCTTTGCCATCTTTAGTTTGAATGCTTCAATGTAAAACCTCAGAACTAATGAAAAATGAGATGAATAACAAGTTATTATGGGAAAATACTTGTTCGCTACGCAACCTGCCTAATGGCGTGTCTCGATCCATCAGTGTCAGTTGTTGACAGTTTCGTCGTACTGTGAGGTGTGGAAGAGTGAAAAATAAAAATAAAAATGCAATGTTTTTATTTTGGCTGCGGCTGATCATGTGATGTGGGTTTGCTAGAGAGAGGACCTGGACGAGTTTTAATAAAAGGATTACGAGTTACATTTTGCGCCGCATTAGAAAGCTTAATCCCCAAGAAAATTATGTAAGACAAGGTGGACAAGTAGCATTTTGCATTTTGCGGCGCACGAGAAGACTTAATCCCCAAGAAAAGCGATGAAGAGTATGTAAGACAACGTGGACAAGTAGCCGCCTTTCTCATTACTAAACTTGTCGGCCGTCTTTTAAAACAAAATGCAAACTGCACCACATTAGGTAGTGTGGATCTTAAATCTCAATGTTACGCTGGAAACGCGTTTGTTGCAGCAGCTTACATTTAACATAACCGTTCATACGTGTTTCTGTTTTGCCCTTTTGTTGGTATGTGTTTTCCAGCGACCTTCACTTGTTTCATGGTGCTCTGCAACCCTGCCACCTGCCCACCACCTATCCTGCTTTGCACCGCTTTCCATGCGTCTGCTGTTGCATATGGCGGTTGTTTTTTTCGCCTTCCTTGTTTATTTGTTTGGCTTTTCCCCAGCTCAGGATTGTACAGAGAACTTCGGTTCTAATAGGGAAGGACATAATTACGAGGCATAATTGCCCTAATGGATCGAAGACAATTTGATCGGAAGATATTTGCCGAAGGACAAAACTAATTTTTGAAGATTTTTCGTTGCCATTGTAACCTATGGAAGCGGTGGCGGATCCCCTGTCTATAAGTTCGGTGTTTGCCAACTTTTTTGAATGGCTACCGGGAGCTGCGGTTTCATGTTAGAAGGTAAGGAATTTCATTTAATCTTGTACAACCGTAGCCGATACTTTCCATAAAACCCTAGCTAGGGGTTTGAAAATCTTACGTTTCAGCAATGAGCTGGCGTGATTTTAACCCCAATGACGATGATTTTAGTTATCAGAAACTTGCTGGCAATGCTCCTTCTGCGCTATGGTTTTGCGGAAGTTGAGTACCTGCATTCTCTGGAGGCAAGGTAGAAAACCGGCCTAGCGAGGGGTGTTTTTTTCCCTTTAGATTTCAACATAGTTTCCAGCGCCTAATTTTTGGATCCTGAAATATTTGTCTTTCAAGACGGATTTTAGATCTTTAGGTTTTCTATGTTACAAGTCAATGCTTTAGCAGAAAATCCATTTACGTGAAGATTTAAGAGAATAAATGCTTATAGTTAGAGTATATTCTTTAAATCGTTATGTTAGAGACCTGGAATTTTCACTGTCAAGATTATGAGACATTTTCTAAAGAAACTGTGTGAGAGATCATTTTGGATATGTATTTGTCCCCTTTCTGCCTATAAAGTCACTGTAATGGCAACCTTCTTGTGGATTACTCAATTGGACAAAATGTTTTGGAAATGTTTCATGCCAGGGTCATTTACTACTATGTTTAAATAACTATCCATTTGAACACCCCCCAATCCACATTACAATCAGGCTTAGTGAAATCCCCTGTTTCAATTTACTACTATGTCTAAATAGCTATCCATTCGAACACCCCCATCCACATTACAGTCGGGCTTAGTTAAATCCCCAATTTCAACTAAACTTGCAAGTTTTTGGTAAAATTTTAAGTGGCAATAATTATTATGCAAGGAGACCTGCTTACGGTTTGGCGATAATCATATAAAAAAACATTACAAGAACACATATTCCCTTTTCTCTTATCCATCGCCAAGTGTATAATTCTATAGATATATCGTACCTGGTTTATCGATTCCGTATCCAACAATATATTGAGTATCTGCTTGAGTTGATTTGTTGTCAAACACATACTATTCTCCAATACACATATTGCTTGGGGCATCCAATTGCACTTGGGCTTTTTTCTTATTGTTAGGGAGGTATATGCATGAATTGGTTCCTCGTCAACACATACCATGCCCCATGAAACATATCTTTTGGGGCATCCTGTGTTTAGCCTGCCTTTTTACTAGAAAAGATCACTTATAATTGAACCAATCTATAATGCTAGAGTGGTGGGCATGGCTACACAAAACGAATTAGCTCGGAAGGCATATTTGTTGGTTCAAAGGAAAAGTGATCATGATTGGGTTGGTGTAGAAGCATGAGAGAAGTAGGATGAGCAAGTTTTCTTCAACAATAATTAGATTCTATAAGGAGTTCGGGTTGCATGGAATTCAGTAACATACTTCAAGGATAAGGATACAAGAAAATTGTTCTTTGGTGTCCATGCCTTATCCACCGGTATGAGAGAATGTCGAAAGGAACCATATTTAGAGCTTCTAACCCTCAGGATCATTACGCTCTTGTTGTTTCAATCTCTATAATGGCTTCATGAGGAGGTACAAATGAATACTATGTGGGCATAGGACTGTACAAATAATGTCACTACAGAAAGGCTACATTTTCACTTCTTGATGACGGTTTCCCAATAGGAATGTGCTCTTGTGGCATGGGACGCTTCGTAATTCGCACTTGAATAGCCAATTGAATCCTAGTTGTAAATACTACAAGTGTTATCTACTATTTTGCATAAAATTTTAAATGATTTTCATCAGTTTCTTTTTTTTTTGAACCCTCGACCGTGGAATATACTTTATTTAGATGAACTATTATATTTTTTGCGCATGTTTTGCAATATTTTTGCAAATAATTGTTCATGTATTCCCCTTACAGATTGACTAGTTTGAAATTTTGTAACGCCTAATAGGGATACATTGTTTATGATTCTATATGGCCATGGACACACATTTTACAAAGCAAAAATCTAACAATTTTTCTAACCGCACCCTCGTGGAGAATATCATAGTTCTCATCAAAAGAGTCCATCTAATTGGGTTCTAGATAAATTTAAAAACACTAAAAAGGGAGAAAAAAGAATCAAGGAAAAATGACAAGGTTTTTGAAGTAAATATACAAAGGCATGTAATCTTAAATAGCTTCCTTCATATAGAATATTTTGATTTACAGGTGAAAATTAGAGTTAATTAGGGAAATTGATCGATGATGAGAAATTATTTTCAGTTAGATTGATGTTCTATTTCTATGTACCATAAATTGTGGTTTATAGGAAAGAAAACATATCAACGATGACCAACTCTTTTCAGGAAGATTGATGTTCTTTTCCTACATACCAAAAATTGTCATTTAGAGGATGGTTGCCATAGTTAAAAGACTCCTCCCCACCACTATATCTTTTGAAGGGTCCTCCACATGCCCAAAATAATCCATCTACCATTGAGGATATTATGAACTATGTTCTATGTCAACCAGAGATCGAGAAGAGCTTATTTATTCCATGTCTTAGACATCATCCTAACATCATATGCTAGATAAAATCTACCTTTAAAGAAATGATGAAATCTGCCGGATGTCTCTGCTTCAATTCAATAACTTAAAGATGACTTCAAGTCCCATTTGTTACCAATACTAGACTGATCTTTAATAGCTTGTGACTTTGGTTATATCAATTTTTGATTTGACCTTGCTTTGGGTTTGGTTATGTAAATAATTTTTATCGGTTTCAATTAAAGTGAAGATAATCTAAGCGCTTGTTGCTTTAATATTTTCAGTGGGGCACTCATAATTGAGGCATTTTGTCAACAAGCCATAGAGCCATTTATAGAGTTGCTTTGAGTTGTCATTGAACATTCTATAGTTCCTTGAATGCAATATTCTACTTCTAGAACTAAAGAATACATAGTGGGGATGTCTAGTATTTTTTTAAAAGTATAATCATAGGTTATTCATGGAGGCTTGGAGATATGAAGATATGAATTTATTAGAACAAATAAACACGTTTATAATTGTATAAAATATAGGAAAACTAACATCAATTTAGCTCACCACAATGAGACAGAGATTCGATGCTTAGAGGGGACGTAGTATGGGGCCTCCTCCTAGGGGACCATTTGGGACTCATACACCTCCTATATCTTAGTCCGAAGGGGCTCGTCGGCAGCGTGTTGGTACCCAAATTGATTCTCCCTTAGAGCTGAACAACATCACAGGTTTGGCAGGAAGCTTAGAGATAAGCAGAGCATGTGGTATGTCATTTTGTAGCCGGGGATGAAATGCAGCTTACTCTTTGTCACTCAGATGTGGAGAAATGGGTAGCACCCACAAGAGGATTTGACCTATCCTCACTACTTTATGGTTGTGCCTTTCAACCAGGGTGAGAGGACCCTTTTGTAGCCTATTGTTTATGGAGGAGATGGAGATATCCTTCCTTGTGAAATTATTAAGAAGACCTTGAAGAAAATATGATCAATGCAACAAAACCTAACTCTCACGAGTTATCACTCTAGATAATGGAGATATTTTCTAAGCAAGGTTTAGGCCACTAAAGACAATGAAAACCTGATTGTTTCTACATGTTTTGGTAATGAAAATTTTGCATTTTTATACACACACAACAAACATGGGTGGTATAGGTATTATTGGTTGTTTTTAAATGAAATTTTGGTGGTAGGTGAAGCGGGATAAAGTTGATTATACCAAATCTACGGAGGGACTTTATAATAATTAACAACTTCACAATAGAAAGCTTCAAAATCAGTCGGGATGTTCCTTCAATCGGAAGGCGTGCTTCAATGGAGGCCCAAATCAGCATGTTTTCACATAATCTTTAAGACTCAATACGAAGGATCGAATCAGAAAACTCAATTAAACACTATAGTTTTGATTAACTGTGCATCCAAGGTACACCCAAAGACTTATAGACAATCTTTATCAACAAATGACAGTGAATTGATTTTAAATCTGTTTATCTCATCCAAGATGAAGGCTCTTCTTGAAATGAAATTGTAGATACCATTAAACATCATAGGAAAAGATCCTGTGTGATTTCACAAAAAAATTTAGTATAAGATTGGAATAGGAACAAATAGAACTATTTGCAGACATTCTAAAACAAAGCAAACACTAATTGTGCAAAGTCAACACAGAATAATTCAAATTCGATTAAACTTATCAACATGGGAAAATTTCTAGAACAATCTCAGAGCTTGTCAATGGCTGTACACTCGCAACCACCTTGACATGATCAAGTTTAACACAAAAGTGAAAATACAGGTTTCTCAGAAAATCCTTCAGAAAGATGGGCTCTATCAAACTTTTTTCTTAGAAAATCAGCTTTAACCTCTAACACTCCAACATTCCAGCCTCCAACCATTTGCATGACAAAATCATGCAAATTATAATACTTCATTTACAATAGAGTTTAAAAAAATAAAATAAAAATCCAAGCATTGAATGCACCCATGTTCACCATGATCCCGATCGCAATTTCGAATCAGATCTCGTAAAACGTTATCAGTGCTCAGGGGGTGGATCTCCTCGAATATCTCCCGCATTCAACTTCCTTCTGGTAGATCACTTTTCCCTCTACTCCAACCACTTCCGCCCCTAATCTGTCAAATCTGTCTCTTCGCGTGCCAGGAAGGAAAAATGGAAGATCAGATCAAGCCCAGAGGTCAGATCTCATCTTAATGGCAAAAGACATCCCCAGATCTTCCTCACCAAACTTAGATATCAAATTAACTCCCCTTCCTTATTTGGCGTGCAAGAAATATTGAGAAATCATGAAGATTCGCACTTCCAAGAGCTCTAGAGTGAAAATGGTAGAAGAATCAAATAACGATGCACAACTTCCATTGATTTCAACTTTGAATTTGGACCGTCCATGTGGGAGATCCAATTTAGAGCGGGATTTCGGGTTCCTTTTTTCCTTTTACAAATTTTTGGAAAAAGTAAATTTTTCACATTTTGCTCTATGCCTTCGCCCTTGAGAAATGATCCTGACACGTCTCCTAAGGTGTGTCCCAAAGGAACCATGGCCAAATTATGCTATTTCACCTCTTTTTTGGAAAATGGAAAATTTTCCAAGTTTTACCTGTAGCTTCACCCTTGAAAAATGGGCCTGATAGGTGTCCCAATGTGGGTCCCATCGGAACCACGCTTCCATTTTCATTTTTAACTCCTTTTCCACAAAAAGGAAAATTTTCCAATTTTCCTCGAAGGTCCACACCTCCGCCGTTGACTAGAGAAAGTTTTGACTTTTCTCCATCAGGCCTGTGGGCCATTTTGATGTTTTAATCCTTTTGATGACAAGGGGCAAAAATCAAATTTCCTCTGATGGCCCGCCTCTTTACTTTTTCAACACCAACCTTGACCTCTTTCTTGTCAAGCTTGTGGGCCATTTTGAGATTTTAATCCCTTTCATGACAAGGGGTAACAAGTCAAATTTTCCTCCGATGGTTTGCTTTCCCACCCCTTTGACAGAGGAAAAATGTTGACTATTTCCTGTTGGGTCTACAGGCCATTTTGATGTTTTAATCCTTTTGGTAACAAGAGGAAAAAGATCCAAGTTGCCTCGATGGCCCGCATCCCCACCCCTTTGACTTTTCAAACTACCATGTGTCATAATGGCACATCTTGAGATGATCCCCAAAACTTGAGACCTTGAATGAGCGCAGCTCGCCACGTGTCGTTATGGTGCAACTTCAAAAAACCTTAAGCTTTCAAAATGATTTGGTGGGGCGCACTTCCATTTTAGAATTTTACTCCATTTTTCCAAAAGGGAAAAACATCCAACTTACCTCGAAGGCCTGCATTTCGCCATTACCTTTTCCATATGTCCTCCTACGGGGTCAAAGTAAGACTTTTTCCATGCCACTTAAAATTTGCTTTAATCAGAGCTTGGCGGGGCCGTGGGGCGAGTTCAAACCTTTTACAAAAGTAACCAAAAGGAACAAGCTCAAAAACAAACCCACCACAACCCACCCAATTAGAAGAAGCCACATAAGCACCAAAAGAACCAATTAGAAATGAGTGGAGCCACGGGACCAAATTTGGCTTTTTGCCAAAAAAGCAAAAAGTGATAAGTTAAAGTATTTTCCTGCCATCCCCTGACCAACCAAAAGAAGCCACGTGACCACCGAATGCGTTGAGGAATAATTTTGATAGGAAAAGGACGCCCGCTAGACCGTTAAAAACACAGAAATTCACCATTCATGCCCATAACTTGATTTTTCACTAAGGATGAAAATTTTTGAAACAAAACCAAGTGAATCATGGTTCCGAGCATCTTTTCAACCATGGATTTGAATTTTCAAAGGCATACAAATATAAATTAACCATTCTCGAGCTTCCATGGTCGAGAAAAATAGGAAAAACGACAGAGCCCACAAATTTTGAAGAAATTAGGAAAAAATAGGGCAAACTCAGAGACTTCTTCAAGAAGGGACATGATAATGGATTCTACAAACAATTTGAGGCATTCAAATGGAAGCGTAGTCAAGCTTTCAAACACCCACATCAAAAGAGTAATGTTTGAGAACACACAAAGAGGGAAAATAATGGCAAATGGGGTGAGACAAATCTGAGCACCAACATCGGCTCTGACTCGAGGATGGGCACTCCTTGCGAGTGCCACAAGAACAAAGTTATACCAAGTGCCAAAATATCCATTGGGAAAAGGAGTCAGCTTGTAAATCACAAAACCAAGACTCTCCCCAAAAGCAAACAGAGAAACTAGACAAAAATAGGACACCGGGGCCAGAACAAAAAGAACACATAAAACAAACCAACAAACTATACAATGTATAGATGATGTTCACCTTGGTTCTGGGGAATCAATCCAATAAATGCTTCAAATAATTGCCATTAACAGGAAATTCGAGCAATTCTCCATCCAAATCCTTCAATAAGAAGGTATGCTCACCAATCTGAATGTCTATGGAGTAAGGGCCCATCCAAAGTGGATCAAATTTACCATGTTTTCCCTTATCTTCATGCCTTCTATCCCATAACAGCACGAGATCTCCAACATTGAAAGCTCTTGGGGTGACCTTCTTGTTGAACAACTTCTTCAACTTCTCCTGAACTTTACATGCCTTTGGTGGGATGCCCTCCTTTCTTCATCAAGTTCAACAATCTGGTAAATGCGGGCATCATATGGACTTACCTCTTGATCTTCCAATTGTTGCATGAACTGATATGAGGATAATTGCATATGCAGGGGCGGAAGGGATTGATTTCCATACACCAACTCAAATGTACTCCTTCTAGTGGCCCTTTTAATAGTAATGCGGTCTGCTTAGACAACAAACTTCAACTGCTCACCCCATTTTCTCTTGTTCATATCCAAGGTTCTTCTGATAATCTTCAAAAATTTTATTACTGGACTCAGCTTGTCCATTTCCTTGGGGATTGTAATTAGAAGCATATGTCAAATTGATCCCATATTCTCTACACATTTCCACCAAGGGTTTAGCTCTGAAGCTCATGGCATTGTCAACAACAATTTTGACTAGCACCCCAAACCTACAAATGATATGGTTCAACATGAAGTCCATGACAATTTGGTGTGTTTCCCTTTTGGTGGGGATTGCCTCCACCCACTTGGTGAAGTAATCTATGGCTACAAGAATCCACTTATGGCTAGCACTTGAAGGGTCTGAAATCTCACCAATGAAATCCATTCCCCATTGCTTGAATGGAGCTTCAATTGATACAAGATGCAAAGGAAGGGAGCCCGAAGCTTTCATTCTTCCAGAGAAGCTCGGCAAATCTCACATCTTGTAACCAAAAGAGTTGCATCCTTGAAGAGATTTTGCCACCAATAACCAGCCCTTAGGATCTTGTGTGTTGTGACCCTTCCAGAAAAATGCCCCCCCACAACTCCTCCATGGAGATCAAAAATTATCTTGGGGTCTTCAGTAACACACCTTAAGATGACTCCCTCAGGGTTCTTCCAAGCTAACCCATAATCAATAATGACATATTTTTGGGAAGCCAACTTAAGGTCCCTTTTCCGGTTCTTAATCAAATACTCAGGGGTATAAATGTCTGAGATAAAAAATCACATCCTTTTACCACTCAAAACTCATTAGTTTCTCAAAGACATCTACCCTTCCTTCTCCTACCTCATTCACCTCAATAGTTTGCAAGTTGCTCTCAGCCATAGGATTACCCAAGCCCAAACCTCCCACCAACTTCGTGGTTTGGATATCCATGTCATATTCTTGCAACTTGTTCACCCATCTGCACCTCTTGCTTGAGACTTCCATCTCTGATAAGATGTCTTTCACCATGGTGTGGGGAACATAAGCAACAATCTTAGAACTCAAAATGTAAGGCCTGAAAACCTTATTTGCTTTTACCAAGGAAAATGCTTGTTTCTTCATAATAGTGTATTTCAACTCAGCCCCCTACAATGCCTTACTAAAAAAGGCAATTGGCCTCTCAACCCCCTCATCATCTTTCTACAACAGGACTACTATAATATTGTTCTCTCGAAAAAAAGAGAATAGTTAAAAGGGATTATTATAATCTGGAGCTGCTAGAATAGGTGCATGCTTTAGTGCCTATTTGATCCCATTGAAATAGTGGATGACATCCTCCTCCCATTTGATGGTCTGATCCTTCTTTGACATGGAAGTGATTGGAATGGTCAACTCAGCAAAGTTTGATATAAATCTTCTGATGAAGTTTATTTGCCCAAAAAGGAGTGAATTCCTTTCTTGGTTCTTAGGATTAGGACCTTGCTGATGTCCTCTACCCTTTCTAGATCAATCATCACCCCTTCTTATGACACAATGTGACCAAGAAATTTTACCTTTTGAACTCCGAAATGACACTTCTTTGAATTGAGTGAAATGCTATATTCTCTATATCTTATAGCATTTTCTCCAAGTGCAAGTGATCAATTCTCTTTCTGGAGAACACAGTTGCATCATCTTGGTAGATGGTAATAAAATCATTGATGCAACCATAAAAAGCAACATCCATTGCTCTTTGAAAAGTTGCTCCATCATTCATCAATCCAAAGGGCATCCTGACATATACATATGTTCCCCAAGGGGTGGTAAAGGCTGTTTTAATCCTTTATGATTCCTTCACCACAATTTTGTTATAAACAAAGAAGCCATCCAAGGTAGAAAGTATCTTAGAACTAGTCACTAGTTGCAACATGTTTTCCATGTTTGGTAAAGGATAATTATCCTTCATTGATGCTTTTTTCAGATTCCTGAAATCTACACATAGCCTGATATCACCATTCATCTTTCTTATTGGTACTAGGTTAGCAACCCAAGAAGAATACCTTGTGGGCTGAATAATCCCTCCATCTCTTAGCTTCTTCAATTCCTCTTACATTTTAAGAGATAAGAGTGGATTGATTGGCTTCTGTTTCTGCCTAAATGGTTTTCCATTAGATTCCAAGGGAATCTCATGTTGAAACAGATCCTCTCTATATGCTTTTAATTCAGAATAAGTCCAAGCCATGCAATCTTGATACCTTTTTAGCAATTGTATATAGGACTTCTCCTCCTCCTTGCTAATAGATTGCTTGCCAACCAAATCTTCCTTGGTTTCTCCTTCGTGCCAAGGTCATGCTCCTCAATATCCCTGAGGGCCATGCATCTATTAATAAAGTGATTAGCATTATCACAATTGCACTCAAGAGCAACCAACCCTCTTGAAATGGTATTAGTCTTTAGTTGGATAATTCCTTTTACAAACAAGGTTTATTTATCCTCTACTACATACACCATTGGCTCCCAATCAATATTCTCATCAACAAACTCCTCTTTGTTCTACTGAAATCTTCTAGCCTGAGCATCATCATCAAAAACTTGCCAATGTTTAATGTTGTCAGGTATAGATGGCCTAGTTAACACCTCAACATCATATTCAAAATATGGGGACACTACACAATTATCAAACCGAGATCCCAACACAGCAAGCCTATTTGCCAAATCATTGAACCTCCTATCATGATGCACAATATTGAATGAATCAAACATCTCAATGAGATCCCAAGCTGCATGCTTGTATTGTTTCATTCACTAATTTTTTGTGGCATAAAGTTTTCTGACTTGCTTTACAATTAATTTTGAATCTCCTTGACAATGATGTCTTTAACACCATATTTCTAAGCAATCCTCAAACCTAACAACAATGCCTCATATTCAACAATGTTATTAGTGCATTCAAAGTTGAGTTTGAAAGAAAAGAAAAACTCTTCCTAACTTGGGGAGATTAGAAAAACACCAGCACCATTTCCGAACTTGGAGCAAGATCCATCAAATAATAAATTCCAAGGAGAGCCTTCCTACTCAAGAAACTTGCATTCTTCAATCTTGTGCTCTTTTCCATCAACAAATCCTATAAAGTTATCAACATCAACACTTATGTACAATACTTCATAAGATGCATTGTTGGGATCTTCAATAAGGTGTAACATCTTCTTTTCCCCATACAACTTGACAAGGCTACCCTCAATTGGGATGGTGGCATAGGACATATCCATTTGAACACTCCCACCAACACTTGCAACCCATTTTCTAGATAACAACATACCCCACTTGGTTG
Organism: Taxus wallichiana var. yunnanensis; assembly: GCA_018340775.1. Lineage (NCBI taxonomy): Eukaryota > Viridiplantae > Streptophyta > Pinopsida > Cupressales > Taxaceae > Taxus > Taxus wallichiana. The sequence continues at coordinate 1,029,700,733 of CM031242.1, forward strand.
GGCAATCAACAATAACTACATCAAGCTTCAAATTCCTACCTGGATAGGCTACAAGTTATACCACTAGACCCTTCACACATCCCACCACTGGCACCTCTCTAGAATCCATGGTAATGCACTTCCCATATGTGGTTATTACTTTGATATTCAGTTCATTCATAACCTCCAGAGGCATAACATTGCATGATGCCCCTGAGTCAAACATACAGTTATGTAACAATCTATCCTTAATGATCAAAGTGGTGAAGAATGGATCCACATTCAGTTGAGAATCTACTAAGGATGTCCCCAAATAGACTTCAGGTGGTTCATCTAGCTCTTCTGATGCTGGTGGTGCCTATAATTCTTCAATGACTGGTGGAGTCTCCATAATGTTTATATTTCTACCTAGGGCAATATTCTCCTCTTTCAGCCCCAAATACTCAAGAGCCCTATTCTTGTGCTTAGGAATCCCAAGAAAATCAACAATTGGAACTGAGATCTTGATTTGACTCAAGACTTGGGCAATATCATAAGGGATAGACTTTGGCAAGGCAACATTGGAAGGAAGGTTGACACACTCATTAGATGGCACAAGATTTTTGACAACTTGGGCATGAGGAGGGGTATGATTTTGTTTGGGACAGCAAGGCCCTTGGCAGATGCATCTTTCTTAGGATTCTCTTTAGGAACATTTGAAAGAAATGGAGTTTTTGTCTTGGCCTAAGGCCCGACCCTTTCGACAACCCTACTTCTTGTGTTGTGTTCCTTTTCTTGAGCCATAACAAAATTCATCAACAACTTCCTATCCTCCTCATAGGGATGCCTCCATCATAATTATTTATCATTAAAGCCTTTAAGTATTTGAAGTCATTATTGGGCTATTCAAAATATTGTACAATATCTACTTCTAAAGTATGAGAGAGAGGAAGAATAGGTACCCGATGGATGTAATTCCAAAAATCAGCAGCATTTCGAGGCACTTATTACCTCAGTTGAAGTTTCCCCTCATTGTGACCTCGTGGAGCAACCCATCATGAAAAAATCATCATCATTATCATCACCAACTTCTTCCTCTTATTGCTGATCTTCCTCACATGGATCATGGGGCATGAAACATCTGTTAAATACCAATCAATTAAATTTGTCTCCTCCACAATAGCAAATCTGATAGCCAAAGGATTAGGTACCATTCTATTTTCCCTAGAGTGGGACTACCTATTTCCAAATCCAACAGGTCCCCTACCTCTATCATCATATCTTTGGTGATTTGTAAACTTGTTTTGACCATGTTGTTTGTGTTGACCTTGTGAACTTTGCCCAATTCCTTTTTCTACCCGGGCTAATTTGTATGATATTTCTTTGCCCTGCCAAAGTTTTCACAACTTCCTCCAAATCAGCAGCCTTACTTGTTTGAGCATTTTTGGGGTTAATTAGTTTTACACCCTCCATTTTTGGATGTTTTCCAATTGCCTTGATGTTATTCTCAATTTGCAGGGCCATGGTGAATGCTTGCCTCAAATTAGTAGGGTTTTTGTCCCTCAAGTAGTAAGTAACCTTTTTATCAAATGCATTTGAATATTTGATCAAACATGATTCATCACATGGCCTTATCCTAACAGGAAATCTCCTCAAGGTCTTATTAAAACTTGTGTTGAAATCATGTAATGACTCATTAGGATTCTTCTTGATGTTTTCAAATTATGACAGAAGAAATCTAGGGTCAATTTTGTCACCATATTGCAATCTAAATGCATTATTCATCTCATCCAGGAATCAATGGAATTATCTGGCAAAGTTTTTACCAATCCCTAACATCTTCCTCCAAAGTATGGATGAACAAATTGATATATACATATTCATTTTCAATCTCAAAGTCTTCCATCATATTGATAAAAATCTTTAGATGTTGATCACCAGTTATGACGTTGTTTCCTTGGAACTTTAGTAATCTATTTCTTACATCCTAGGGAACTGTATTTGGATAACCAACCATCCCTGTAAAATTTATAGGACCAGAGGTGTTTACAACAAAAGGAGGTCTAGGTGGGGGCAGGGCCATATTGTTTTGAGGAGGTGACCCTAGAGGGGAAACAAATTGATAAGGGGTAGAGGGTCTTTGAAACACAGGAGTATACACTTCAAAATGGATATCCTATAAAGGCCTTGTTCCTTGGAAAACCCTATCAAATTCGAAAAGACAGGGGTAAAATGAGAAGTAAACTTTTTAAAATTGAATGAAGGTCCCTCTCCAATTGGAGAATTCAATTCCACAAAGAGGCTACCTGATTGAAGCACTTGAATTGCAATCTTCAATAATAGGCCGATCACTTTCATCAATGGAGATCCCTCTTCTCGTCTGCTTGATCTCCAACAAATCTCCAGGATTTTCTTCCTTCTGAATTTTCTTTTCCTAGCTCTGGAAACAATGTCCTATTAGGATCCCTAGTAAAGAAATATCTTCTTCCTTCCAGCTTTGCAAAGATTAGTAACAAAATTCACTTGAAAGAGGTTAAGACACTGGTACTCATCAAGAATTAGATCAACAGGGAGTCACCACTAAGGATTTACACCTTAGCTATGAAAATGCACTAAATATGATCTGTCAAATGTCTGTCAACACTAGAAACTGGAAATGGAAAGAACTGGCATTTATTTACCTAGATTTATCAATGAAAGCAAGTGGACTAGGTGTAGAAATTGAAAGAATTGCACACAACAATTGGAGCATATAAGAAGTGTTTTACCAGGGTCTGAATATGAACTACAACCACAATGTCCCTGGAAATGGCACCACTAAGGTGTTGGTACCCAAATTGATTCTCCCTCAGAGGCTAAGCAACATCATAGGTTTGGCAGGAAGCTTAGAGACAAGTAGAGCATGTGGTATGTCATTTTGTATCCAGGGATCAAATGCATCTTACTCTTTGTCACTCAGATGTGGAGAAATGGGTAGCACCAGCAAGAGGATTTGACCTATCCTCACTACTTTATGGTTGTGCCTTTCAACCAGGGTGAGAGGACCCTTTTGTAGCATGTTGTTTATGGAGGAGATGGAGATATCATTCCTTGTGAAATTATTAAGAAGACCTTGAAGAAAATATCATCAATGCAACAAAACCTAACTCTCACGAGTTGTCACTATAGATAATGGATACATTTTCTAAGCAAGGTTCAAGCCACTAAAGAAAATGAAAACCTGATTGTTTCTACATGTTTTAGTAGTGAAAATTATGCATTTGTATACACACATGACAAACAGGGGTAGTATGGGTATGATTGGTTGTATTTAAATGAATTTTTGGTGGGAGGTGAAGTAGGATAAAGTTAATTATACCAAATCTCTGGAGGGAATTTATAATAATGAACAAATTCACAACAGAAAGCTTCAAAATCAGTCAGGATGTTCCTTCAACCGAAGGTGTGCTTCAATGGAGGCCCAAATCAGCATGTTTTCACATAATCTTTAAGACTCCAATACGAAGGATCGAATTAGAAAACTCAATTAAACACTATAGTTTCTGATTAACCATGCCTAAGGTACACCCAAAGACTTATAGACAATCTTTATCAACAAATGACAGTGAATTGATTTTAAATCTATTTATCTCATCCAAGATGAAGGATCTTCTTGAAATGAATTTGCAAATACCATTAAACTATAACAGGGACGAGATCCTGTGTGATTTCATAAAACGTTTAGTATAAGATTGCAATAGGAACAAATAGAACTATTTGCAGACATTCTGAAACAAAACAAACACTAATTACGTAGAGTCAACATAGAATAATTCAAATTGGATTAAAATTTTCAGTAGGGGAAAATTTCTAGAACAATTTCAGAGCTTGTCAATGGCTGTACAATCGTAACCACCTTGACACAATCAAGTTTAACACAAAAGAGAAAATATAGGTTTCTCAGACAATCCTTCAAAAAGATGTGCTCTATTAAACATTTTTCTTAGAAATTTAGTTCGACCTCTAACACTCCAACATTCCAACCTCTAACCCTTTTTGCACAATAAAATAATCCAAGTATTAAATGCACCCATGTTTGCCATGATCCCAATCGTGATTCCCAAAATCAGATCTGTAAAAAGTCATCAGGTGCTCAAGGGGTGGATATCCTCGAATATCTCCCTGCATTCAACTCCTTCTAGTAGATCACTTTTCCCTCTACTTACCAACCACTTCCACCCCTAATCTATCGAATCTGTCTCTTTGCATGCCCGAGAAGGAAAAATGGAAGATCAAATCGAGCCCAAAGGTCATATCTCATCTTAATGGCAAAAGACATCCCTAGATCTTCCTCACCAAAATTAGATATCAAATTAAATCCCCTTCCTTTTTAACGTGCAAGAAATATCGAGAAATCATGAAGATTCGCACTTAAGAGCTCTGGAGTGAAAATGGTGGAAGAATCAGATACAGATGCACAATTGCCATTGATTTCAACTTTGAATTTGGACCGTCCACGTGGGAGATCCAATTTAGAGAAGGCATGCGGGTTCCTTTTTTCCTTTTACAACTTTTTGGAAAAAGTAAATTTTTCACATTTTGCTCCGCACCTCCACCCTTGAGAAATGAGCCTGACACGTGTCCTAAGGTGGGTCCCAAAGGAACCATGGCCAAATTCTGCTATTTCACCTCTTTTTTGGAAAAGGAAAATTTTCCAAGTTTTCCCCGCAACTCTGCCCTTGAAAAATGGGACTGACACGTGTCCCTATGTGGGTCCCATCAGAACCACGGTTCCCTTTTCATTTTTAACTCCTTTTCCACAAAAGGAAAATTTTCCAAATTTCCTTCGAAGGTCCGCACCTTTGTCGTTGATTGGAGCAAGTTTTAACTTTTCTCCATTGGGCCTCTGAGCTCTTTTGATATTTTAATCCCTTTCATGACAAGGGGCAACAAGTAAAATTTTCCTCCGATGGTCCGCTTCCCGCCCCTTTGATTAGGAAAAAATGTTGACTATTTCTTGCTGGGTCTGCGGGCCATTTTGATGTTTTAATCCTTTTGGTAACAAGAGGAAAAAGATCTAAGTTGCCTCGATGGCTCGCATCCTCACCCGTTTGACTTTTCAAACTGCCACATGTCATAATGGCGCATCTTGAGATGATCCCCAAAACTTGAGACCTTGAATGAGCGCGGGCTCGCCACGTGTCGTTATGGCGCAACTTCAAAAAAACCTTAAGGCTTCAAAATGATTTGGTGGGGCGCACTTCCACTTTAGAATTTTATTGCATTTTTCCAAAATGGAAAAACATCCAACATACCTCCGAAGGCCTGCATTTCTGCCATTAGCTTTGCCATGTGTCCTCTTGCGGGGTCAAACTAAGAATTTTTACGCACACTTAAAATTTGCTTTAATCAGATCTGATGGGGCTGCGGGGTGATTTTAAACCTTTTACAAAAAAATCCAAAAGGAAAAATCTCAAAAAAAAACCCGCCACACCCCATCCAATTAGAAGAAGCCATGTAAGCACCAAAAGAACCAATTAGAAATGAGTGGAGCCACGGGACCAAATTTTTATTTTTACCAAAAAAGAAAAAAGTGATAAGTTAAAGTATTTGCCCGCCATCCCCGACATACCAAAAGAATCCACATGACCGCCAAATGCCGAGGAATAATTTTGACATGAAAAGGACACCCGCAAGATTGTCAAAAACATATAAATTCATCATTCATGCCCAAAACCCGATTTTTTCACTAAGGATGAAAATATTTGAAACAAAACCAAGTGAATCATAGTTATGAGCATAGTTTTGACCATGGATTTGAATTTTCAAATGCATAAAAATATAAATTAACCATTGTTGAGCTTCCATGGTAAGTCGAGAAAAAATAGGAAAAATGGCAGAGCCCGCAAAATTTGAAGAAATTAGGGAAAAAATAGGGAAAACTTAGAGACTTATTCAAGGAGGGACATGATAATGGATTCTACAAACAATTCAAGGAATTCAAATGGAAGTAGAAGCTTTCGAAACAACCACATCGAAAGACAAAATGTTTCAAAACACACAGACATAGGGAAAATAATGGAAAATGGGGCGAGACAAATCGACCACCAACACAAAGTGACCCACAATGATCTGCGGTTGGATCTTCATGATCCACGGTATAGACCACTATTGTACCTACATGATCCGCTTCTCATTAGAGGGGACTGGGTAGTTGCTATGGGTGCGGTGTACTTTGGCATCGTTGGAGAGAGTGCTCTTAGAACCCTAATAAAAAGGGTAAGGCACTAGTTTCAGAACCTAGAATAGGTGATATGGCCAGGAGCCACAGGATATATGTAGTGGTCGAGAACCACCAGGAATACCACTAGGACATGGTGATTAAGACTATAGGTAGCATTGAGGGCATTTCTATTTCTATTTTATTTGATTTAGTATCCTTAGATTCTTTTATTTCTCCATTTGTAGTAGAGTGATGCAATTTGGTGGCGAGTTAGGCGTAAGCTGTAGTTGGGATGTGGAGAGGGCTTCTAGAGACAAGCTCACAGTGGACTCCTTAGTCAAGGAGTACATAGTTGACCTAGGACCCTTTTCCACGACTTTGGATATTTATATCCTTCCTTTGGGTTCTTATGGTATTATTTTGGGCATGGATTGGTTATCTAAACACATGGCTAGATTTGATTGCTACAGTAAGGTAATATCATGTGCAGATGATTTGGGAGTGGAGAAAACTATGTTGGGAATTAGTAGACCCACCTCTATTTGTATCATATCTGCTATGCAACTTAAGTAGTGTGCATGAAGAGGTTGTCAGTTGTATGTTGTCTTAGTTAGCGACAGATGAGAGGACGAGTCTAGTGGGCCGTCACTTGATGATCATCATATCTTGAGGGAGTTTTTAGATGTCTTTCTAGGGGAGCTACTAGGGTGACCTCCCCCACGTGAGATATATTTTCACTTTGATTTGGTTCTCGGAGCAGAGCCTATTTAATAGATCCATATAGCATGACTACCCTTGAGCTCAATGAGCTCAAGTTACGAATAGAGGGCCTTACGGAGAAATGCCTAATCCATCCTAATGTATCCCTTTGGGGTGCGCTGATGATTTTTGTAAATAAGAAGGACGGATATTTGTGATTTTGTATTGATTATCCTCAGCTGAACAAAGTAAAGATTAAGTATTGTTATCCCATTCCACGTATTGATGTTTTTTTTATCAGATAAAAATAGCCAAAGTATTTAGCAAGACAGATCTTAATTCTTGATACCATCAGCTGAGGATCATGGAGGCAGATATTCATAAGACAACCTTCTATAGAGATATGACCACTACACCTTCACACTATAGCCTTTTGGTCTAACGAATGCCCCCGCAATATTAATAAGTTTGATGAATGGGGTATTCTAGATATTTTTAGATCACTTCACATTAATATTTATTGATGAAATTTTCATTTACTCACACAGGCATGAGGAGCACTAAGAGCACCTACGACAAGTTTTGTAGTGTCTTTGTGAGTAGAAAATTTAGGAACTTGGAGAAGTGTGCATTATTTCAGTTAGAGGTGTAGTACTTGGGTCACATCATTTTTGGAAAGGTATCTCCATCAATCCTTCCAAGATTAGAGATATTATGGATTGGCCAACACCTACTAGTGTGACCAAGGTGCGTAGTTTCATGGGGTTGGAAGGTTACTATAGGATAATTATTCATGATGTTTCTTGGATTGTGCACCCCATCACTTCCCTTCAACGGAAAGGGAAGAATTTTGTTTGGTCTGATGGATGTGAGCAAGACTTCAATAAAATGAAGGGATTCCTTATGTCAACACTAATTATTGTTGTGCCCAATCGAGAGGGATTTATTTGTGCATACGGATGCTTCCTTGGGAGGATTACATGGTGTATTGATGTAGGAGGTCCGTGTAATTGTGTTTGAGTCTCGAAAATTCAAGGATAATTAGCTCAATTATCTAAAACATGACCTTGAGCTTGCAGTAGTTATGCATGCTTTGGTGCATTGGAGACATTTCCTTCTTGGTAGGAGGTTTATTCTCAGGAAATACCATTTGAGCTTATGTCACCTCTTCATGCAACCCAATCTCAACACTCGTCAGCGGTGTTAGATGGAGTTGTTATGTGAGTACGACATGGAGATAGAGCATGTGAAGGGAAAGAGAATGTTTTTGCTTGATGCTTTGAGTAGATGAAGACATTTGGTGATGGCTAATTCGGTGGAGTACGGGTTTGCGGAGTAGGATTTTGTGACAGCTTCCACATGATAATTTCTACCTTGTAGCTAGATCATAGATTGAGTCTTAGAGACCCCTTGAGGGGAATTTTGATGGTTTTGCATTAGATTTAGATGGAATTCTCAGACACAGAGGTTGGATCTATGTAACTAGGGATGGAGGTTTGAGAAAGATATCTTAGAAGAGGCTCATCATGCACCTTATTCAGCCCATCCAGGAGTGAAGAATATACATGCCACCTTGAGAGAGCTATACCATTGGAGGTCTTCAGAGAGATGTAGCTCAGTTTGTGTCACACTTTTTAGAGTGTCAGAGGGTGAAAGGTCGAGCATCAACATCCAGCTGGTATTCTTTACCCACATACTATACTGAGTGGAAATGGGACACCATTTCCATGGATTTCATAGTAGGGCTACCAACGTCAAGATACCACCACGATGCCATCATGGTCACGGTGGATAGATTGATGAAAGTGGCTCATTTTTATCTAGTAAAGACCACCTATATAGCTAATGCAAGTAGTGATAATGTACTTGGAAGAGGTTGTTAGACTCCATGGGATTCCATGGAAGATCAGGTATGACCGCGATCCCTTATACACATCACACTTATGGAATACCATGCAACATGCCCTTGGGGACGAGTATCAATTTCAGCACAACATATCATCTTAAGACAAATGGTCAGATAGAGTGGGTTAGCCATATTTTAGAGGAAATGCTTCGGATGTACGTCATGGATCATCATTTGAGGTGGGAGGAGTACTTTTACTTTGATGAGTTTGCATACAATAACGGATTCTGGAGTTCTATTGGGATGGCACCATTTTGGCACTTTATGGTAGGGAGTGCAGGACACCTTTGAGTTGGGACAAACTTCAAGACATAGTATCTATTGGGACAACTATGTTACAGGACATGGATCAGTAGGTTTTTATCCGATAGAGGTTAGAAGAGGCACTTGATAGGCGGAAGAAGTATTCCGATTAGAGGAGAGTTGACCATAGTTATGAGGTGGGCACGAGGGTGTTCCTTCGTGTCAGACCTCATAAGAGTCCTATATGTTAGGGAAAAGTCTCTAAATTATCTCCTACATTTTTGGGTCCATTCAAGATCTTGGAGAGGATTTGTCCCTAAACTTATCATCTAGCCTTGTCACCTAACTTGTCTCGTGTGCATGATGTGTTCCATGTATTTGTACTTAGGAGATATATCCCAGATCATTCTCATGTTTTAGATTGGACTGCATTATAGGTGGGGAATAGGGGAAGATGATGGTGGACCCAATGCTTATTTTAGAACACAAGACCTTGGGCCTTCGAGGCCAAGATATTGATGAGGTACAAGAGTGCGATGTGGGACAGGTATGAGGAGAATTATGCTACATGGGAGGATGCTATGTTGTTACGAGCCCTATTTCCACACCTATTTCAAATAATTCCAGGAGGAAGTCGAGTCTAAGGTGAGGGGGATGTAGTGCCCACTCCTCTTCGACACTTATTATATTTTTATTTTAATTACTATTGACTATAGACATGGGTATTATTAAATTTATTTGGTTTCGCATTATGTTAGATGATAGAGATATTCGACTTTTGATGGATTGTGATTCATAGTATGATTTGTGTAAATTCTTGGAGACATTTAATATCAATGATGATGATGTGTCGTTAGCATATATATATATATATATATATATATATATATATATATATATATATATATATATATATATATATATATATATATATATTGGCATTCAAAATTCTTGTCACATTGACCATGATTTAGCGTTTGGACTAATCTCATGATCTTATTGATATTGATGAAATGGTAGAATTGAGATGTTGAAATTTTAGAAAAATGATAGCATTGTTTAGTTTAGATGATGATTTAGTTATATGAGGATGTTTATTGATTGATGTGCATATATTTTATCTTTTATTTATTTGATGCGGCCATGAGGCCAAAGGAGGTATTGTGTGATTTTGCATGTAATTATATCACAACAATCAAAAGGGGGTTAGGAGACCAACCATGCCCCTAATCTTGGATGGATACAACGAAGGTCACCATGGAAAATTGTGTAATTTTTGATGTTTTGTTATTAGATTGTTAAGGGGTACCCATAGGGTGGACGACCTTCAAATGTGACCATGGGCTATGTGTGAAATTATTTCCCTTTTATTTTATTTAATGTGGAATATGTGATTTATTTTGTGATGTAATTCATTTAATCATTATTGATTAATGTTCCTTAATTAAGTGGAATAATCATGTTTATTAAGTTAATTGGGGATGTGACAAAATGGGCCATTTATTAGAGTAGTTTGTCATTTGGATCTTGTGATTTAAGTTGAGTGTATGTGACTTTGAGTGTTGTACACCCTACCTTGCTTGGGAAATTCGGATTTGGGCTTAAGGACCATTTTTGGATGCTTGTGGGAAATGTTAAGCTTGTCCCACACCTAAACATTTCATATACCAACTATACCTATGGGGTGGGGAGTTATAAATAGACCCTATTATGTGTCTTTTTAAGGCAAAAGGTCACATTTATTGCACATTTCTTACATGGATTTTGAATTATGTCCTTAAGGGGTGTGGGTTTGTGTTGAGTGTGTAAGAGGCTTGTTATTTCTCTCAACCACCAATTTATTATGCCTTGGGGTTGAGGTTTGATATTTGAGGTGGAGTTAAAGATGAGTGATGTGGCATCCTACATGGAGCCACCTCACCCTCCTCTCCTTTTTTTCTATATAGACAAGTTTAATTTTTTGTTTGGGGTTAATTCCTTCGATTGTGCTCTTGTATTTTGGGAGTGAGATAATTTTTGGAGTGCTTGTGGAAGTTTTGGAGCTTTTTGAGTTGGATTGAGATTGAATGAGCTTGGAGTGTGATTCTTTTATCAAGTTCTTACTATGGAAAGGTAGGAGCTACAACCTTGTTTACTTGTTTTTTTATATGTGTGTATTGCATGTAAGTGAATGGTTTGTGTCCTTGTTGGGATAATGGGTAGAATTCCTAAGTATGGTGTAGGAGAAGGATATGTGTATTTTCTATTGTAGGGAGGCATAAGAGTCTTGTTCATGTTTTGGAGGGATTTGGGTTGGGTGCCCCACCTTTGATAAGAAAATGCTTGTTTTTCTTACTTGGTTCATTTGAGAGAGAAATAAGAGATTGTAGGGAGGCATAAGAGAATGTGGGAGGTATAACAGGAACTTGAGGGAGGAATAAGTTTTTTTTTTGGGGTTTGAGTTGTTTTTAGGAGGGTTTTCGGGAGGGAACCTAATCCCATTTGGAGGTATAAGTGATCTCCCATAGATTCCTCACTCCATTGGCCTTGAGTTTTCAAGCCTTGTGAATTTTGAAAGTTACATTCTTGCGATTGTTATCTTGTGTTTGAAGGTGTGTTAAATGGTTGTGAAAAATGTGTACAATGATGTGTAAGCATTGTGTTAGTTTCCATGGGTTATCTCCATTCTTTATTGTATTTTGGTTGAAGCTCGAGGACTAATGACAAGGATAGCTTCTTCTCCTCATTGTATGATTTTTTCGCTTATAGTTTTTGGTAGTTTCCTTTTTACATTTTATAGGCTCGGATTTTAATAAGATCAAGTTCAAATTTGCACATCGTAGATTTTAATTTTTAGGGTAGAATCTCTACAATCAACAAATAGAAGACATTGCTAAAACAAATCGATAAACTAAACTAATCTAAGCTTGATCCAAATGAATCCCCTATGGTTTCTTCCCTCCTTGCTTTCATGGCATCCACTCGTCCAACCTGTAAATTGAAGAAAAGAAAAGAGACCAAATGAGGAGGCTAGGGCAAGAGAAAGGTTTAGTAAAATTTCATAAGGATAGTTAGGGTTAGCTTGGAATTCTAATATCTAGTGGCCAAAATTGATTTGATCCAAGGGTTAAGAATCAACCCTACAATTGTTAGGTATGAATGAATATTATGGACTATTAAATAATTTAAATGTATGTGAAAATGGGTGAATGGGGTCACTTAGTACCATAGTGTGTTAAGTTAGTTATGTACCTCTCCTAGTATGTTTTAGTAAACGACTCAATGGGAATTAAAGCTAATAATTTAAGGGAACTACAATAAATAAGGATAATGGCTTAATAAATATGGGTCAGAATGTTTATTTGAGAGGGGGACTATTTAACCAAGTAAAATAATTAATGGACACTTTTCTAGTGGATTGTAATTGTATTGACCTTAGAAATGGATTAAGAATATTTAATTATTAATCTAGACTTGTTCCATTTAATGTAATGTAGCAGATTGTTGGTAGGAGTTAATTGAACGTATTATAGGGTGTAATACCTTTACAACCTTTTAAACAATTTTTTTTTTTTTGCAACTTTCTAGATAATTATTAAATATTAATGTGGTTTTAGAATGTCAAAATTGTGGGCATTACATTTGGTATCAGAGCCATGGGTTCAACACTTGGACCATGGGCACACTTGGAAACATAAGACATAACAAGAAAACTTAGCATAACTCTAAACCTAGATCACACAACATTGCATGATGTTTTAAAATGTAGAAAACCTAGAAAACTGAAACGAAACCTAGAATGATAAACTAAGTCTCATCTTGGTTTGTGTAGGAGGCGCAGACTAGACTAGGGGTTGTTACACGTGGAGCTAGACTTACCACCGCTTTGATCATCCCATAGCAGCCATATTGCCTCAGATACTTCAGACACTATAGGATGTTAATGTCGCTATACATAGAGGATCTTTAGGAGGGAGACCTAGCAGGTAGGATAGAGAGCCATCAGTGGAGGCTCGTGCACCTTCCCAACATAGTGATGAGTATAGGTGAGAGAATTCCCATGTGTAGTCAACCGGATGAGATACACCACAGAGAGGTCATTGACATATGGATACATGAGACGAGAGACAAATAAAGCAACCCTAGGTATCATGATGATCATGTTGAGAGACATAGAGGCAGATAGTCTAAAGTGAAAGATCACATCAGAGAGATTATGAAACTCCATCCATCTCATTTTGTTGGGGAAACTAGGGGATTTTAGGTAGAGGTATGGTTGGTCGACTTGAGTGGATGCTTAAAGCTATGTTTGTGACCTAGAAACACGAAGGCTTGTCTTTCCATCCACATTTTGAGAGATAAAATGGGGGATTGGTGGAAGACTAAGGAGTAGAAGCTCCATGTGGATTCCAAGACATTCAATTGAGAGATCTTTGAGGAGAGGTTCATGAGAAGATACTTGGCCAGGAGGTTAGCAGAGGCACTGGGGGTTCATTAGCTAGGCAATATCCTAGCACGTGGGTTCATATTGAGGTAATTAAATTTAATAAAATTAAAGTCAATATACCGGTAGACATGAGAGGGTGAAAGGGTTTAATTTATTAATGTTTTGAACTAAGTCTTGGGGGTAGGTTAGAGAGGTTGGCCAAAGGAAAGGGAGGTTGAATTTTAATATAAAACTAAAACATTCGAACTCTAGTTTTCAAATAGTAAATACCTTAAAATTGCAAAAGGAGTGTGGTCATAAATTAAATTATAATCTCTTTTTAGTAAACAAAATCTCTATTCTTAACGAATAAATAATAAGAAGGTAGAAAACTAGGATTGAGTATGCTTTTCAACACAAGTGATATTATTTCATCATCTTAATTATTTGAATAACTATTGATAAATGATTAAAGCTTAACATATATAAGGTGATTTGTAATAGGTATTCAATGGCTTCAAACTATCTTTCAAGAGGAAATGCACATTAAAAAAATTGAGTGAGAAATATAATATATATTTTTGTCTAATATATTAGGGTAGAAATAAAAAAGGGTAAATAAAATTGTAATTGAAAATGGGTAAGGTACATGGAAAAAATAGGGGGTATTTTCATTCTAATAATATAATAGGAGGGGTATTATCAATTGAATAATTAGAGGTAGAAACTAGAATTAAGGGTATTTTTAATACCCTTTGAATGCACGTGTTATACCATACTTTTACTAAGTGAACCCCTATGAGCGAGAGGATAGATAAGTTCCACAACCTATGGGCATCCATAAAGCGGTGGTAGAGTATAAGAGTCATTTTATGGACTTACTTTAATACGTAGAATACATGCAAGAAAAGTAGGTGAGGATCCACAGGTTCAACAGGGGCTTGAACCTAGACTTAGGAGGGGCATCACACATTCATTATTTCGAGACATTAGCAGAGAGGCCGAGAAGGCCTATATTGTAAAGGAGACTAGGGAAGATGAAACAAGCAAGAGATAGAGTGTGGAGTTGTATCCATGAGATGCAGGATAACAGATTGAGGGGGTCATCTCCTCCTCATGGGACATGGTTCTACACAGTCTTCATTCAGACCACCACAACAACCACCTCAACAGCAGAGAATCATCCTCCATTTAGGCCTTCATAGAGATTTGATGCTTAGAGGAGACATAATATGGGGCCTCCTCGCAGGGCATCGGTCAAGACTCATGCACCTCCTAGAGCTTAATCCATAGGGGCTCAAAGCAATGACAACAACGATGCATAGAACAGGATCATCAATATCCATGACACAAACCACTAGAGTACCTACAAGAGAGATCCATAGGGATCCAAAATTACTCTACTTCATCAAATCAGTCAACACGAAGAAGGAAAAATAATACACGAGAGGTTCTGTCTTTATAGTAACAAGACCGCCACTCTATGTAGAGCTGTAGTTATAGAACTTCCACCCAACTAGGGTAACGGTCCTAAGACCACTGGTCTGCATTGGGCGGCGGTCCTGGATCTTTCAAACAAAAAACAAAGATACGAAATGAACAGCCACAAAATTTGAAAGGTTTTCTATGTCTCTTCTCCTCTATGAAATTTCCCATTCTCCAGTGCACAAGAGGAAATAAGAAAGGCTATAAATACATGTTTGTAGAAGAGAACAAGATCATCGAAGCATGAAAGTAATTGAGAAAGAAGTTCTTAGCGCTAGAATTGTGTTTTAGAAGGAAGGAGTGTTGAGATAGAGCAATCAAGTAATTGGGTGGAAGTGTGAGATATTATCTACTTCTCTTTCATACTTATTGTAAATTTTGTACTTATTTTTTTGAATTGGCCAATAAAAGTGGGAAGAAAGAGCAATTGCCCTTCCCGACTAGTTTTTCCTCCTCTGGAGGTTTCTAGGATAAAACTTGTTGGTGTTTATGAGTTTATATTCTTTCCTTTCTTGCAATTGTCAATTCTAAGCCTAAGAAAAATATCTTTCAAAGTAGCTATCTCTATCATTTTATAATAGAAAGTAGAACAACAACATTAATTTTTGATTCTATGGATAATTCTAAAATTGAAGAGTTTACAAATCATTTTGGTATCACAACTAACAAGTATCTAGGACTGTGGTATTCATTCTTGGATTTTATGACAAATGGCGAGATCTAAAGGCAAAGAGGCTTTACCTTACACCAAAAATTTCTACAAAGAAGTGGAAATAGAGAATTCACGGACAAATGGAGGAAGAGAATTTGGTCTATAAAATCGAGATGTTGGAGACCATGATGGATAGGATGTTTAGAAGGAAAGAATAACTTGCATATTTATAGAAGGAATCTTCTATCAAGCAAGACTCCATGGACTAAAGTGGTTCGAGGATTAAGCTGAAAATTTTGGCATAGGAAGAGCCAACCTGAGGAAGATTATGGGGAAGAGGATGAAGAAGAGACTTTAAACGCAAGACAAAAGGTAAAATATGATCATACTCCTTTTAACGTTGAGATGAAAGTTGTGATTAAAATCTTTGAAGGAAAGTAAATGCGAGTTGCTTGATAAATGGTTAAAATACTTAGAAGTATACTTTAGAATCCATAATGTCACTTTGAGGAATAGAGGATCACCTTTTCAAATCTCAAAATGGAGGGAAACGCTCTAGTTTTGTGGGAAACCCATCTAACCACTTGTGAAAAGAATAAGCGTCCTATTGTGAAATCTTGGCAAGAATTTAAAGAATTACTTAGAGCTAACTTCTATCCTATTGGCCATAAGACTGACCAAATGATTAAATGGCAATATTTTAGACAAGGTAGTGGTCAAAGTGTGCAGGACTATACTACGGAGTTTCGGAGGCAAGCCATGTTGCTAAACATGGACTTGGAGGATGAGGATATTCTGACTAAGTACTTGGGAGGACTTCACACTCACCTTGAAGAAATGTCATCACCAAAAGCCCAAAGATCTCAATGAGGCATGTGTGCGAGACATATTACATAGATGATGAATAGAAGCAAGGAGAAGTAGAGCCAAGGGAAAAGCAGTCAACAAGTCAGCAGAAAAAAGAGTATAGGAAAACAAGTAATAATGGTAAGTGGAAAGGGAAAAGTAAACAAGCTAGCACTACTTTAAATACTTGTAAAGATCCCAAGAATTTTAGCAAGAAATGTGATATCAATGGTCATACGATGCTAAATGTTGGAAGTTGCATCGAGTTACATTCGAAGAACCAAACCAAGGACTCAAAGAAGTCCATGACATCTCAGTAAAAGCAGAAGGGAGGCGGAAATCAAAGATGAATCTAATGTACGAAAGGCTTGGATGCACGGCCACCAACATGGACAGCCAGGAAGAGGAGATGAGTAGAATATTCTAGATCAAAATCCATATAAAGATAACTAAAGTAAATTCTTTGGTTAATCCGGTTCTTAGTCTAACTTGATTTATGAAGAAGTTGTAAAGAAGAATGGTCTTGAGACTTACAAGAATCCAAACCCTTATCCTTTGGGTTGGGTGAAGAAGGGTTTTTTCCTCTCAATTTTCCCCACCCTTTCGAATCTAATTTCGTGAAAATTTGGAGCCCTACCATAGAAGAAATTCATGTTTTAAACTCCTCAATTGCTCGTTTTCATTTCCCATGAAGTTTTTAATCAAAATTCTTTCTCGATCTGTTCTTTGTAAAACATTTTACCTATTTTTAATGGATGGGAAATGATTTTAGTTCTTCTTTTATGTGTTTAGAATGCGTGGAACCTTACATCTTTCATTTTTAACCTTTGTAGAGAAATAAATTCTTCATCGGGAGCAAAAATGGAGTTTTCCATTTTCGTAACTTCCTATGTTCTTTTCCCCATCAAATTATTTTGAACTTATCACTTTTGGTGATTTTTGAAAATATGTCAGATTTGCACCGCATCCCCACCGGTCCTTGGTCCTTGGTGGAGCAGTTTTGGTGGAAGTTTGGGGCGATGGATCCATTTTATTCTCTAAGGCATTACGAAAAAGGGTGAAAAGTTATAAAATGACACGAGGCCCCACAACGAATCGAAAGGGACATGTGGTTGTTTTTCGGTTCATATGCACTTTTGGCGGGAAGGTTTGGGGACTTTAGGAATTTTAGCTTTGTTTCCACAAAGGGCGAAAAGTTCTAAAATGACCTATGGCCCCACCCATGTGAAAGGATGAATTCTGAGTTGAAGTACACAATGAATCGAAAGGGACACGTGGAATATGTTTAAAAGTCAATGATGAAGAAGGGTGAAAAGTTATAAAATGACCCATGGCCCCGCTCATGCGAAGGGATAATTTGTAAGTTGAGGTCCACAGCAAATTAGAAAGAGACACATGGCCTACGTTGAAAAGTCAATGGTAGGGGCATGGAATTTTGGGGAAAGGTTGGAATTTTTCCCCTTTTCAAAATAGATAAAGTATAAAAGTGAAACACACCCCACAACCAATCAGGTGATGCAACGTGTCGAAGAATGAAATTAGAACATCGGGCTTGTGTGGAGGAAGTTGAGAATTTGAGCTTTTTGTTAAAAAGAGTTTAAATGGCAGATTTGAACCGCATTTCCTCAACCACTCAGATGGCGCCATGTGTTCGACCTTTGGCGGAGCTGCGGAGGGGCGGAGCAAAATGAGAAATCGTGCTTTTTCTCCCAAATGTCAGAGAATGCAGATTTCTCCCCAGGCTGTCGTTGCTTAAATCTTGGCACGTGTAGGGTCTAAATTTGAAGTTAAAAGGGGGAAAAGATAGCCAAATGAGCTCATCTGGTTTTTAAACATCATTAACAAACCAAAGCTCTATAAAATGCAAAAATGGATCATTATTCATTTTTTTCTTTGTATCCTTATCATTTCTCCATGAGATGCATTTTTGGTTTATTGTGGAGCCAAATCGATAAGTTTAAAGGAATGTAAAGTTTATCATCGAGAAAATGAAGTTTATTGGGCATACATGATAAAAAGGGGAAAACTTACCAAAGTAAGCACTTGAGTGCTATTTAATCTATTAAAAGGTAGAAATGACAGGACCACATGAAGAAGAAAATCATGAGATACCCCTCTGCTAAAGTAATCTTGCTAGAACTGATGAAA
Organism: Taxus wallichiana var. yunnanensis; assembly: GCA_018340775.1. Classification (NCBI taxonomy): domain Eukaryota; kingdom Viridiplantae; phylum Streptophyta; class Pinopsida; order Cupressales; family Taxaceae; genus Taxus; species Taxus wallichiana. Next base: position 1,029,719,277 of record CM031242.1, read on the forward strand.
TTTTTACATTTTTGAACCTTTGGTTTTCATGAGTGTGTTTGTTTCATGTCACTTTCCAAAAGCGGATCTGCAACAAACATTATTACATTTGGATATTCTTTTCTTGGGGACAAAGTATGAATGTACATGGATTGTTATAAGAATATGGTTTCGCTTACATGGAAAGAGATATTCGATTTTCTAAAGACATTTTAAATTTGGAAGTAATTCAATACATAATTTCTTTCTTTCTTTTTCATCCATTATCTCTTTGTGTCTCTGCCGATTTAATGGATCATTTGTTTTGCATTCAATATAAACTTTTGTTCTAGTCTTTGTAATATTTAGAACTTTGTTTCGTAGATTTGCATCGGTGGTGAAGTAATTGATCCTTTTCTATGTTTTCTCGGGTTTGATTTGAGTAGGGAAATACTCTACTATCTATATTTCCCAAAAGCATTGTTGTTTTCTTCCTTCTCCCATCTCTTTATTCTTCCATTCCTTCTGATTGATAATATTTTGAGTATGAAAACACTCCAGGATACTATGATCCAAACATTGATAGTTGTAGATTTGTACATTTGTTTTTCCAGCTTTTAATAAGGGAACTAGTTGCATTAAAGAGGAGGGAGTTTTTGTCCCTTGAATGTGGTGGTTTAACCCATGTTCCATTCTGAAACCCAACAGTTTTTGGTGACTCCACTGGGATCAAATGGATTCCAATTTTTGAATAACAAATTATTGATCATCTTTGATCTAGTGACTCCAAGATACACTCGGGGTAGAAAGAACCCTGGGGAAGAAGACCTCATTTCAAACTTTTGGATCATCAAGGTTTCTCTCTCCCTTCATCAACAAGAAAAAGAAGAGGAAAAAGATCTGCAAGCACTCCTCCTGCTAGAGAAAAAAATTCTGGGAGTTACATCCCTCAAAATCAAATCAGTCCTAATTTGCATGCTTTGATTCTCGCTGGTGTTTCAATTCCTCTCCAAAAAATATTTCCAAGGATGGAAACTCCTCTTCCTTGGGGCCAAAGGGTTGGGCCTCTTGCTCTTCCCCATCCATCGCATGAATGAATTTCCGGAGGCAATAGAAAGAATTTCCCTAAATTCGAGATATGATGGGAAGGTTCACCTAGATGAGCATATTCGGCCTTCATTGTTTCTTGTGGTGTTCTCGAGTTGAACATGAAGATATCTCTATTAGAATTTTTGTAGAGACAAGACAAGATAATGTCAATGATTTGTTTTATAATGTCCCTATTGGATCCATCACCAATTGGAACACCATGATGACCTAGTTTGAGCAGCATTTCAAACCTACTGAGGATGTACATGCCCTCTTGGCCCAGATTTCTCAAATCAAGAAAGAGTCACATGAGCCCATGAGGGAATTTGTGGCCAAATTCAATAGGCTAGTTAACAAGATCCCACAAAACACACGCCATGTGGATCAAATTCAAAAATGTTTCTTCCTTAATGCCCAATTGCTTGAAGTGAGCTATGCACTTAGAAGAGCTAATATTGCCACTTTAGATGCTGATCAGAGATTTTTATCGTGTTGAAGATGATCTGATCATGTCTAGCAAGATAAGGAGAGAATCATCCAAATCCAAAGCATCTCCTTCTTCCACATCTTCTCCTGGAGCTAATGCAGATCAATTGGTACAAAAACTTGCTAATGATCTTATTTCTCTCAAGAAGCAAGTTAGCCCAACATGCTCCTTATCAGGATGTTCCTAGGAAGAAATTTCAGCCCAGAATTGGTTGCCATCTCCTCAGACCAAATTGGTAATTGAAGGCCCACATGTTAAATTTCTAGTCAATGCAACATGTGAAGTGTTGGAGCCTGATGAAGAGGAGGAGAATGAAATCTATGAAGAACATGAAGAGGAAGTTGATGAAGAATTAGAAGAGTTGAGTGGATCTCACATCCATTTTCTCACCACTGAAGGTATAGATGAAGAGGATGATTATGAAGAAAGAGTTGCAGAGATGAACCATGAATCATATGTTGTCATGACTCGTGAGCAAGAAAAAAAAGAAGGAGAAAGTGGTGCAGCCTACTAAAAGATCTAAGGAGCCTCCTACGGTCATTCTAGTGATTGCAAGGAGAGGATCTCCTATTCCAACTTATTCCACACCCAAGGTAAGTTCTGCTACTCCTTCCTCCTCTGTTTTTGCTCCTAAAACTTCTTGCCATTCAAATGATAGAATTGATAAGTCAAAAGTTTCATCTACTCCATCAATGATGCTACATCTACCTCTGGTTCTTTTGACATTATTGACCATCTTGAAAACTAATATCCAGATCTCAGAAGCTGAGTTCTACCAAACCCATCCCAAGGCCTTTGCTAAGATGGTAGAATTTGTAAACTCCAAATCCAAGCCTTCATCCCCTAGTTCTAAAGGTCTCTTTCCCACTCCTTCTCCTTCATCTCAACCAATCCTTATGGTAGTAGTCACTTCATCATCGATGAGAATATAACACCATTTTATGTCACTCTCCTCATAGCTATACACAAACTCAGCAATTGTGTTATTGATTCTAGTGCTTCAAATAATGTGATGTCTACTAAGGTAGCTCATGCCCTAGGCTTAACCCTAACCCAACTTTTGGTTCATGTTACTCAATGGAAAGTAGAGAAGTGCCATTGGTTGGAAGGATCAAGGATGCACAAGTAGCCTTTGTTGCTTTACCAAAGAAGAGAGTTTTAGCCACCATTTTGGTAGCTGATATTCCCCCTTCCTACAACATGCTGCTGAGTAGAAATTTTTGCAAAGATTTTAGAGGAGAAATCATGATGGATTGGTCACATGCTCTTATTCCAGTGAATGGAAAATGAAGAAGCTACTGCTTGAGAAACAAACTGAATATATTGTGTAAAAAATAGATGACCCAAAGGCACAAATACTTTATGAGGACATTGGTCATGGTAACTACATGATCATGTCCCAATATGAGGCTAACCACCCTAAGGAAGTGCTTCTTGATCCTAATGGCATTTGGATTTTGGAATTTGATGGGAGCTGCTCCTCAGCTAGTTCTAGAGCTGGTGTGGTGCTTATTTCTCCTGAAGGGAAAATTCATCCTTTCTCTTTCAAGATCCAATTTGAAAACACAAATAATATAATGAGTATGAGGCTTTCATCCTTGGTTTAAGAATGGAAAAATATATGGGGATTAAGAATCTCCTTTCTCGTGGAGATGTAGAGTTTATTGTAAAACAGGTGAGAGATCTCTTTCAAGTGAAGAATAGAAGGTTGAAACATTATAGGAACCTGGTTTGGGATTTCATTGAGTTCCTTGATGCCTTTTCCATTGAATCCATGCCAAGGGAAAGAAACACCAGGGCTGATTCCTTGGTTGTCTCGGGGTCTCTATTGATCCCTCATCCATATTTATCCCAAGATAAATTCACCATTGAGATGATTCATAGGCCTAGTGTGCCTGACAATGCAAATAATTGGTAGGTATTTAATGATGATCAACACTTGCTTTCCTTCCTTGAACTCAGAGATAATTTTTACCAGCTGTAATTTGAAGGAAGTGGGAATATTCCTAGAGAGTGTGTAACCCCAAATAAAGAAGATAACAAAGAAGAAATGGATAATGATGGTTGCATAAAACTAAGAGGTAATAAGATACCTAAAGGGCTAGAAAGTTTGGAAGATTTATTTGATAAACATGATAAGTATATCAAGTCCAAAATTTCAAAGGAGCTCAATAGTCTATGAATATGAAAAGATAAACATTGGGAATCTTAATGAACCCATGCTGGTAAACATTGGAAAGTGCTGCACATAAGAGGAGAGGGAGAAAGTAGAAAATTTGTTGAAAAGGTATGCTAATGTTCTTGCATATTCTTATGATGATCTCAAGGCTTTTCAGCCAAAAGAGATGCAACATTTCATTCCTCTAAAACCTGGGATCAAGCCCTTCCGAAAAAGCAAGATGGTATAACCCTAAAATTGTTGATACAATATTTCAAGAGATCCAAAAGTTATTGAAGGCTAAGATCATTTTCCCCATTCACCATTCAATGTGGATTGCTAATATTGTGCCTGTCAGGAAGAAGAATGGTGAGATCTGGATTTGTGTTGATTTTAGGAATTTGAATCAAGCCTCTTTGAAGGATAATTATCCTCTCCCTATAATGGATCAAGTGTTGTAGGCTATTACAGGTTCAGAAATGTTGTCCATGCTTGATGGATTCTCAGGATATAATCAAGTAGAAGTAAGTGCTACAGATCAACATAAGACTGCCTTTACCACTCCTTGGGGCACCTTTTCTTACAGAGAATGCCTTTTGGCCTCATCAATGTTGGTGCCACCTTTCAGAGGGAAATGGACCTATCCTTTGGTAGTCTCAAGGGAAAATGCATAGTTGTATACCTTGATGATCTAACTATGTTTTCAAAAACTAGAGCTGATCATTTCCAACACCTTGAAACTGTCCTCCAAAAGTGTAGAGAGCATGGAATCTCCTTGAATCCCAAGAAATCTATCTTTTGTGTCACCGAGGGAAAATTATTGGGACACATTGTCTCCAAGGATGGAATCAAGATTGATCTAGAAAGAGTCTAGATGATTCAGCAGATCCCTCTCCCCACAAGCAAGAAGGGTGTGCAATCTTTCTTTGGAAAGATCAACTTCTTAAGAAGATTTATACCTGATTTTACTAAACTTACTTTGAACATAGCCCACATGATGAAAGGGAAGAAGAATTTTGGTTGGTCATCTAAAGGAAATGTTGCATTTGAAGACATCAAGAGAGCTATAGCAAAGACTCCAATCTTGGCATGCCCTGATTATAGCAAAGACTTCATTATCTATTACTATGCTACTGAAAGTACTCTAGCTATTATGTTAACCTAGGAGAATGCTGAAGGTCATGAAATCCCCATAACATTCATGAGTTATATTTTGAAAGCCCATGAGTTGAAGTACACCATGATGGAGAAACATGCTTTTGTAGTGGTCAAAGCTATGAAGCAGTTTCATTTTTACATCCTCAACTCTCATTCTATTGTGTTTGTGCCTGATACAACTATTAAATCCATTCTTACACAACAATAATTTGGAACCAAGAGAAGCAATTGGGTAGTAAAAGTTTAGGAGTATGATCTTGACATCAAACCCACCAATCTAGTTTGAGGAAAGGGATTATGTGAACTCATTACTGAAGGAGCTGATGCCAAATTGTCCAAGGAGGAAGTTGACATCCCTTGTTGTTATTTTCCTCATCTCAAATAACAAATGGTATGCTGGCATTGCACACTTTCATACTTATGGAGAATTTCCATCCCATTTGAGTTCCAAGGATAAGAGATCCAGCAAATTAAGGTCTGTGCAATATGTGTTGTGGGAATATTTACTATTCAAACGAGGGATAGATGGAAGGTTTTTAAAATGTGTTAACAAAGAGCAGCAAAAGAAATTTTTCTCTAACCTTTCATGACTAGGCCTGTGCAGGTCATTTCTCTTTTCTATTGTCATGGCCCACAAAATCCTCCGTGCTAGATATTATTGGCCTACCTTGTTCAAATATGCATAAAAGTGGGTAGGCAAGTGTGAAGCATGTCAAACCTTTGTTGGAAGACCAAAATTTGCTACTTTACCTCTCAAACCAATGGTGATTGAGGAACCTTTTCAACAATGGGGTTTGGACTTCATTGGGACACTCAATCCACCTTCAAGTGTAGGGCATACTCATGTTTTGACTGCCACTAATTATTTCACCAAGTGGGTGGAAGCCATTCCAGTTAAAATTACTACTTCTAAAGTAGTATGCAACTTCATCAAAGAGCACATCTTAATAAGGTTTGGGATACCAAACAAGATTGTCACTGAAAAATTATTCCAATTTTTCTTCTACCGAGATGATGGATTTTTGCTATGGCTATGGCATTCCCTTTCCCACTCTTCGATTACTATCCCCAAGGAATGGGTAAGAAAAATCAACTAACAAGAACTTGGTCACCATTTTTGAAGCTTAATAATGACTCTCAGAGGAATTGGCATAAGAAACTATATGATGCTTTATGGGAAGATAGGATTACACCTAAGAGATCCATTGGAATGCCTCCTTTTCAAGTGGTATATGGAGTTGAAGCTAGCTTCATTGGAACTACACATTTGATGAAGGCCATGAGGATGCCAACTTTACCAATTCATTTGACAAAAGAATTATGTACCTCGAGAAGTTGAATGAAGATAGATTGCAAGTGGTTGATAGAATATCAACTCATCAACTCAAGGTAAAAGATCTATTTGATAAAAAGGCTAAACCAGAACTTTTCAAGTGGGAGACAATGTTCTTATTTGGGACAAAAGGCATGAACCTCGAGGAAGCCATGGTAAATTTGATTCCCTTTGGCTTGGTCCTTTTAAAATTAGACATTTTTCTAGTGAGAACTCTTTTTACCTAGATTACATGGATGGTTCTCCTCTCCCACTTCCTTATAGTGGGAAATTTTTGAAGTTGTTCAAAACCTAGGAGTTTTGGCGGTCCCTCTGTACATTTTGTATAGTGTTTTACTTTCCTTTCCTTTTTTTTTTTTGGTTGGTTTCCTTTTCTGTGTTCTCTTCTATGTTGGTATTGCTTCTTTTTTGACTCTGTAGATCATTGGCTAAGACACTGATTCAATCTAATTACCCAGAATTCTTTAAGGTTCTTGATTTTCCTCTTTCCTCTACCAAATCATCCCCAAAAGGATCCATTTGTTGTCCTCTCAATTTTCCCCACCCTTTTGAATCTAATTTCATGAAAATTGGAGCCCTACCATAGAAGAAATTCGTGTTTTAAACTCCTTAGATGCTCATTTTCATTTCCCACGACGTTTTTAATCAAAATTTCCTAGTCTGCTGTCGTTAAAACATTTTACCTATTTTTAATGGATGGGAAATAATTTTAGTTCTTCTTTTATGCGTTTGGAATGCGTGGAACCTTGTATCTTTCATTTTTAACCTTTTGTAGAGAAATAAATTCTTCATCGAGAGCAAAAATGGCGTTTTCCCATTTCCTCAAACTTCCTACGTTCTTTTCCCCGTCAAATTCTTTTCTCAAGGTGAAGCTATGTGTTTACTTCTCATTGGATGCGGTTGGATGGGTTTCTTTTTGAACTTATCACTTTTGGTGATTTTGGAAAAAATGTCATATTTTCCCCACATCCCCGCTGGTCCCTGATTGGCTGGAGTAGTTTTTGTGGAAATTTGGGGTGATGGATCCATTTTATTCTCTAAGGCATTACGACAAAAGGGTGAAAATTTCTAAAATGACCCGTGGCCCCGAAGTGAATTAGAAAGGGACATGTGGTTTTTTTTAGTTCATATGTACTTTGGCAGGTGGAATTTTGGGGACTTTAGGAATTTTATCTTTATTTCCACAAAAGGTGAAAAGTTCAAAAATGACCCGCAGCCCTACCCACCTAAAAGGATAAATTCTAAGTTGAAGACCGCAGTGAATCAGAAAGGGACACGTGGCCTATGTTGAAAAGTCAACAATGGAAGGGAAAAAGTTCTAAAATGATCCCAGCCCCGCTTATGCGAAGGGATAATTTCTAAGTTGAGGCCCGCAAAAATTAGAAAGAGACATGTGTCCTACATTGAAACATCAATGGCGGGGCCATGGACATTCAAGGGAAAGGTTGGAATTTTTCCCTTTTCAAAATAGACAAAGTATAAAAGAGAAACACACTTCCACAACTACTCGGGTGATGCCACATGTTGAAGAATGAAATCAAAACATCGGGCCTATAGAGGAAGTTGAGAATTTGAGATTTTTGTTAAAAAGAGTTTAAATGGAAGATTTGAACCACATTTCCTCAGCCACTCAAATGGTGCCACGTGTCCGGCCTTTGGTGGAGTTGCAGAGGGATGGAGCAAAATGAGAAATCATGATTTTTCTCCCAAATGTCAGGAAATGCATATTTCTCCCCATGGCCATCGTTGCTTGGATCTTGCCACATGTGTAGGGTCTAAATTTGAAGGTAAAAGGGGGAAAAGATAGCCAAATGCACTCATCTAGTTTAAATGCCATTAACAAACAAGATCTCGCAAAATAATTTTTTTGATTATTCTTCATTCTTTTTTCTTTGTATCCTTGTCATTTCTCCATTAGATGCATTTTTGGTTTATTGTGGAGCCAAATCGATAATTTTAAAGGGATGTAAAGTTGATCATCAGAAAATGGAGTTTATCAGGCATACGTGATAAAAAGGGGGAAAACTTACCAGTAAGCACTTGAGTGCTATGAAAGTGGTTAAAAGGTAGAAATGGCAGGACCACATGAAGAAGAAAATCATGAGATACCCCCTGCTAAAGTAATCATGCTCAAACTGACGAAATATTCACCTTTTTGAACCTCCAATTTTCATGAGTGCATTTGTTTCATGTCACTTTCCAAAAGTGGATCTGCAACAAACATTATTCCTTTTGGATATTCTTTTCTTGGGGACAAAGTATGGATGTACACGGATTTTTATAAGAACATGGTTTTGGCCATGGAAAGGGGGATTCTTGGTTTTCGGGAACGTTGTAAATTTGGAAGTAATTCAATACAGAAGTTCTTTCTTTATTTTTCCTCCATTATCTCTCTCTATCTATGCCTGAATCAATGGATCATTTGTTTTGCATTCAATAGAAACTTTGTGTTTATGGTTTGTGTAATCTTTAGAACTTTGTGTCTATAGATTTACATCAGTGGTGAAGTAATTGATCCTTTTCTATATTTTCTTGGTTCAATGTGAGTAGGGAGATACTGCTATCTATATTTCCCAAAAGAATTGTTGTTTTCTTCCTTCTCCCATCTCTTTATTCTTCCATTCCTTCTGATTGATAATCTTTTGAGTATGAAAACACTCCAAGATACTAGGATCTAAACATTGATAGTTGTAGATTTGTACATTTTTTTCCATCTTTCAATAAGGGAACCTCTCCCATTAAAGAGGAGGGACTTGTTGTCCCCTGACTGTGGTTTCAACCCATATTACATTATGAAACCCAACAGTTTTTGGCGACTCCACCGGCTCTACTTTAAATACTTGTAAAGATCCCAATAATTTTAGAAAGAACTATGATATCAATGGTCATACCGACGCTACATGTTGGAAGTTGCATCCGGAGTTACATCCGAAGAACCAAACCAAGGAATCAAAGAAGTCCATGATAGATGTAAAAACAAAAGGGAGGTGGAAACAAAAGATGAATCTGATGTACGAAAGGCTTGGATGCACGGCCACCAACATGCACATGCACGGCCGGGAAGAGGAGATGAGTAGAATATTCTAGATCAAAATCCATATAAAGATACTAAGGTAAATGCATTGGTTGATACCGGTTCTTAGTCTAACTTGATTTATGAAGAAGTTGTAAAGAAGATTGGTCTTGATACTTATGAGCATCCACACCCTTATCCTTTGGGTTGGGTGAAGAAGGGTGTTTTCCTGTCAATTTTCCCCACCCTTTCGAATCTAATTTTCTTAAAATTTGGAGCCCTGCCATAGAAGAAATTTGTGTTTTAAACTCCTCAGATGCTCATTCTCATTTCCCACGATGTTTTTAATCAAAATTTCCTCAGTCTACTACCGTTAAAACATTTTACCTATTTAATGGATGGGAAATGATTTTAGTTCTTATTTTATGCATTTGGAATGTGTGGTACCTTGCATCTTTTGTTTTAACATTTTACAGAGAAATAAATTCTTCATCGGGAACCAAAATGGTTTTTCTATTTCCTGAAACTTCTTACATTCTTTTCCCCATCAATTTTTTTCTCCTAAGGTGAAGCTACACGTTTTCTTCTCATTGGATGCATCGGATGGGTTTCTTTTTGAACTTATCAATTTTGGTGATTTTGGAAAAAATGTTAGATTTTCCCCGCATCCCCGCTGATCCCTGATTGGCTGGAGTAGTTTTGGCAGAAGTTCGGGGTGATGGATCCATTTTATTCTTTAAGGCATTACGGAAAAGGGTGAAAAGTTATAAAATGACCCGCAGCCCGTAGTGAATCAAAAAGTGACATGTGGTTGTTTTTGTGTCATACGCTTTGGTGGATCTGCGGGGGGACTTTAAGAATTTTAGCTTTGTTTCCATAAAAGGTGAAAAGTTCTAAAATGACCCAAGGCCCCACCCACACGAAAGGATAAATCCTAAGTTGAATCCCGCAGTGAATCAGAAAGGGACACGTGGCCTACGTTGAAAATTCAATGGCGGAAGGGTGAAAAGTTCTAAAATGACCCACGGCCCCGCTCATGCGAAGGGATAATTTCTAAGTTGAGGCCCGTAGCAAATTAGAAAGGGACACATGGCCTATGTTGAAAAGTCAATGGTGGGGGCATGGACTTTTAGAGGAAAGGTTAGAATTTTAACCCTTTTCAAAATAGACAAAGTATAAAAGTGAAACACCCCCCAACAGTTAGGTGATGCCACGTGTTCAAGAATGAAATCGTAACAATGGGCCTACAGAGGAAGTTGAAATTTTTAGCTTTTTGTTAAAAAGAGTTTAAATGGTAGATTTGAACTACATTTCCTCAGCCACTCAGATGGCACCACGTGTCTAGCCTTTGGCGGAGTTGGAGGGGCGAGAAAAATGTGAAATCTCAGTTTTTCTCCCAAATGTCAGGAAATGTAAATTTCTCCCCCAGGGCCATCATTGCTTGGATCTTGCCATGTGTAGGGTCCAAATTTGAAGGTAAAAGGGGGAAAAGATAGCCAAATGCACTCATTTGGTTTTTAAATGCCATTAACGAACCAGAGCTCTGCAAAATGCAAAAATGGATCATTCTTCATTCTTTTTTCTCTGTATCCTTTTCGTTTCTCCATGAGATGTATTTTTGGTTTATTGTGGAGCCAAATCGATAAGTTTAAAGGAATGTAAAGTTGATCATCAGAAAATGGAGTTTATCGGGCATACATGATAAAAAGGGGAAAACTTACCAGTAAGCACTTGAGTGCTATGAAAGTGGTTAAAAGGTATAAATGATAGGACCACATGAAGAAAATCATGAGATACCCCCTGCTAAAGTAATCATGCTCGAACTGATGAAATATTCACCTTTTTAAACCTCTAGGTTTTCATGAGTGTGTTTGTTTCATGTCACTTTCCAAAAGTGGATCTACAACAAACATTATTCCTTTTGGATATTCTTTTCTTGGGGACAAAGTATGGATGTACACGGATTGTTATAAGAACATGGTTTTGGCCACAGGAAAGGGAGATTCTGGTTTTCAGGAATGTTTTAAATTTGGAAGTAATTCAATACAAAAGTTATTTCTTTCTTTTTCCTCCATTATCTCTCTCTTGTCTCTTCCTAATTCAATGGATCATTTGTTTTGCATTCAATAGAAACTTTGTGTTCTGGTCTGTGTAATCTTTAGAACTTTGTGTTTGTAGATTTGCATCGGTGGTGAAGTGTGAGTAGGGAGATACTGCTATCTATATTTCCCAAAAGCATTGTTGTTTTCTTCCTTCTCCCATCTCTTTATTCTTCCATTCCTTCTGATTGATAATCTTTTGAGTATGAAAACACTCTAGGATACCAGGATCCAAACATTGATAGTTGTAGATTTGTACATTTGTTTTTCTAGCTTTCAATAAGGGAACCTCTCCCATTAAAGAGGAGGGACTTGTTGTCCCTTGATTGTGGTTTCAACCCATGTTCTATTCTGAAACCCAACAGGTAAAAAGAAGATGTAAGGTCAATTTTGGGATAAATTCCCAATATATTGATGTTTTGGAAGCTAACGTTATCCCACTTGATGCTTTTGATGTTGTAATCGGAGTCCTTACTTGTATATTAGGATGCTATATTTATGAGAAGGGAAAAATGGTACGAGATGGGTCAAGGATGGGATCAGCTACAACATCCAGGCACACTAGCGTAAGACACGGGTAACTATGGTAAGTGCTAACCAAGCAAAATGGCTTATTCAGGAAAATCATAATCAGTTTTGTTTACTTTTATTAAAGGATAAACAAGATGGGGTAGAAGTTTTAGAGATTTCTAACCAAGGAAATCATGATTTGGATAGTATTATTAAGTCTTTTCAAGAAGTATTTCAGGATCCTAGTGGGTTAACACCAAAACAAGAAGTAGAACATGTAATTCAAATATTGTTAGAGTCCCCTCTACCAAACATCAGGTTGTATAGGCAATCCTTTCTTGAGAGGACTGAAGTAAAGAAACAACTCTAGGAACTACTAGACCAAGGGGTGATGATGAAACTAGAATATACCCATTAAATGTACAATAAATGATCTCATCTTACTCTCCTTTTTATTAATTTTGACTACATTTTGTGACTTTTGTTTGATTTGATATAAGTTAGGATGTAATTGTCCATCTTTTGTTGATTATGATTCTAATGTTTAAAATCTCTGTAATTCCTAACAAAGTGTTTTGGAAACTCATTTTTGTAATAAAACAGGTCACAATCAGGTGGAAGAACAAATATGAAGTGGATTGCATGTTTTTGGAAGCATTGGAATCAATACGGTTTAGTTTCGAGAACTTCAAGACTTAGTTCCGGAACTCCACCATGTAGTTACGAGTTTTGTCACTTAGTTATGGAATTTTTGGACTTAGGTCCGATACTCTAGTACTTAGTTCCAGAATTATTAGAATTAGTTCTGGAACTCCTGTAGATAGCTCTGGAACTCCTGTAGATAGCTCTAGAACTCTCTCGGTTAGACTAGGAACCATTTCTTTTAGTTTCTAAACTCTTCTAAAGTTCTGGAACAGATAAGAATATATTTGAAATGGTCGGTGATTTGTCAAATCAATGATCCTATCAATCAAGAGGAGATTAGAATACTTCTGACTCTCCATACTCGCAGATTTAGGATAATTATCACAGATCTGTATGACCAACCATGTTCCAATTCAACATCTATTCTGGGTACGATTTAGCTCCATCGTATCAATGGAACAGTTACGGCCATAAATGCACCCATGGAAGAAGTATATATATACAAACATGCAGATATATAAAGAGAGGAATATAGATATAGAACAAGAGATAGATATAAATTGATATACACATATCCAACACGTTTTTGTAATGCAAAAATTTTTATCCAATCATGTTTCGAGGCGTAACAAGGGCCCACTCCCCTAAGAACCAAGATCTTCGTTATTGGTATTTATATTTTTAGAGAAAATATTTTAGATCTGTTAATTTTGTATCACTTTTAATTCTTCAAGTTAAAATATGTTGTATATCATCTCTTGTAGGTGTTTAGATTAAATTATTACTTTCTTTGCATCATTTTCTAGCACTTTCAATGGTGTGTTTATTTCCAACAATTCCTTTATGCAAAGTGTGTTTACTTCTAAGGAAAAATGTGTTTATTTCCAGCAATTCCTTTATGCAAAGTGTGTTTACTTCTAAGGAAAAGTGTGTTTATTTCTAGCAAAGTGTGTTTACTTCAACAACAGTTTTCATAGTTTGATTCCAATAAGGTTTTTAACCAAGAAGTCCTTAAGATACCGAAAAGATCCCCTAGAAAAACAAAATTCCTACAATCAATTACTAGATCACTAAGGTTCTTCTTATTGCATATAGCTTTAGACACACCCTTGGTTTGAATATGAAATCAACAGAGAGTTAATTAAATGAAGGGAATAACAACACCCATCAAGTGATACATCCAAGCACCTCACCATGTGGTTAAACTATTGTGATGGTGCCAAAGAAGGATGATTATTGGAGAATGTGCGTCGACTACCGCGCTTTAAACAAGATCACTATAAAGAACAAATATCCACTTCCCGCATACATGATCTCTTGGATCAGCTTTAGCATGCAAAATTATTCTTGAATTTTGATCTTAAGTCAAGTTATTACCAAGTCGAATGAAGGAGGAGGATATATGGTAGACTCGCCTTTAAGACAAAACATGGTTTGTATGAATGGTTAGTACTTCCTTTTGGGTTATGCAACATACCCGCTACATTTATGAGATTGATGAATGATGTATTACAAGATTTCATAGATTCATTTATCATTGTATATCTAGAAGATATCTTGATTTTTAGTGCCATGTGGGAATAATATCTAACTCATTTACAACAAGTCTTGCAAGTTCTCGGGGAGAAAAAGTGCTTTGTAATATGAAGAAATGTGAATTTTCCAAAGCAGTCACTTGTCTATCTTGGGCATGTGGTTAGAGGAGGAGAGATACATGTGGATCCAAAGAAGGTAGAAGCTATCACTAATTGGCCAACACCAATAAGAGCCATAGAGACTAGGAGTTTTTGGGAGGAGCAAGACAAGACATGCAAAAATTCATTCCAGCTTCTCACGTGATTGCAAAACCTCTACACACAATGGCCACAAAGAGTAAGGGTTTTGAATGGGGTAAGGAACAAGACAAATACTTTGAGTTATTAAAATACAAGATTAGTCATGCTCCAGTACTTGCTCTTCCTAGTTTGCAATAACCTTTTGAAGTAGAGACATATGCCAATGATTACGCTATGGGTGTAGTGTTGCTTCAAGGAGGTAAACCCATATGCTATCATTATGAAACTTTTAATTCAGTAGTTAAAGGATATTCAAGTATATGATAAGGAAATGTATGCACTAGTTCAGAAATTAAAAAATGGAAGCATTATTTGTTGGGTAAATAAACTATTGTGGACATTGACCACAAACCTCTCTAGTATTTGCAAGCACAGTATAAATTATAGTAGGTAAGGCACTATAAATGGATGGGGTTCCTTCAGCAGTTCCATTTGGTGATCAAATACAAGAAGGGTAGTACAAATTTGGTGGCAGAAATGTTGTCTAGGCTGCCCACATAGGAGACATTTTCTAGTTTGGCCACTATCTCTCAGATTGAGCCCTTCACAAAGGAAGCTTACGGAGAGGCATATGCCCAAGGCAAAGACTTTGGGGTGACATTTCAGCAATTGTAGGACCTCAAGGGACTGAAAGGACATGATTTGAAGATTGTTAACTCAAGGATGGGCTACTCTACCGATGAGGGGAAGTTTTGCATACCTAAAGAAGAAATACTTCTATTGATGAGGGAAGCACATACCTCGAAAGTAGCGGGACATTTAAATGTTGGTAAGACCTTAGCCCACTTGCAAAGGTACATGTATTAGCCCAATATGCAAGAAGAAGTATCAAGATTTATACATGGATATAAACTTTGTTGTACCAAAGAAGCCTAAGACTAGGAAGGAGGTTTTGTATATGCCTTTTCCAGTACCTACTCTCATGGGAGGACATTTTTATGGATTTTGTAGGAGGATTTCCTATGTATAAACATGGTCATGACTATCTCTATGTTGTTGTTGATAGATTTAGTAAGATGTGTATTCTTATGGCATGTAAAAAGATAGTAAAAGCACATGAGGCAACAAATATTTTCTTTGCTAACATATGGGTGCATTTTGGTTTGCCAAAGTCTATTATTTCGATGTGGTTTTCAGAGTTCTTGGAAAAGTTTTGGACTACTTTGTGGGACAAGATGGATACCAGGTTACAGAGGAACACAACCTTCCATCCACTAGACAGATGGACAAACAGAGGTGGTGAACAGGACTTTGGTACAGTTAATCGAGGGTATAATAGAAAATACCAAGGACTTGGGTTGAGTCACTACATTCAATATTCCTATAACCGGGAAGTACACACATTCATTATGAAGTCACCGTTTGAAGCATCCTTGGAATATATACCTACAAACCCACTAGACATAACAGTTGGGAAGCGGGATGAGGAGGAGACATGAGACATAAAGGTGAGTAGAGCAAACAAATTCATTGAGAGGATCCGTAAAAATCCATCTCAAAGTGAAATAATAGCTAGAGAAATATCAATCCAAGTAAAAAGCTAGGCATGATCAACATAGGAGGGAACATGAGCTTCATGTTAGAGATAGAGTTTGGATTTACTTGAGAAAGGAGAGACTACAAGTTCAAGCATGGAAGCTTAAGCCACTATGATATGGACCCTTCACCATATTGGCAAAGGTTGGAGAAAATTATTTTCGGCTTGATTTTCCATCATTTATGAGGATGTAATCTGTAGTAAACTGTGAGAACTTACACCTATATGATCCATCCATGCTAGATGAAGATGAAGGACTACAGTTGCTACCTTCCATTGAGGATTGCATCTTGGAATCATGAGGTGAATTGGAGGAGGATGTAGTACTGCAGCAAAAGGTTAGAGAGACTAGGAGAGGTCTGTAGGAGTCTTGACAAATTGACTGAAAGGAAAGACACCAAGGTAGGCCGAGTGGTACTCGAAGGATAAAGTGAGTGAATTATTTCCTCATCTACTCCCCCACTAAGCTTTTGTGGGACCAAAATCCTCCTAAGAAGCAGAGGTGTGATCCATAGGGATAAAAAATGACTCTACTTCATCAGATCAGTCATCATGAAGAAGGAAAAATAATACACAAAGGTTCTATCTTTATAGTAATAGGACCTCCATTCTCATGCAGAGCGGCGATACAGAACCACCAACTAACTAGGGTGGCGGTCCTAATACTGCTAGTCTGCATTGGGTGGCGGTCTTGGCTCTTTCAGATAGAAAACAAAAATATGAAACAAACAACCACAAAATTTGAAAGGTTATCCATGTCTCTTCTCCTCCATGACCTTTCCCATTCTCCAGTGCATGGGAGGACATGAGAAAGGCTATAAATACATGTTTGTAGAAGAGAACAAGATCATTGAAGCATGAAAGCAAGTGAGAAAGAAGTTCTTAGTGTTGGAATTGTGTTTTGTAGAAGGAAGGAGTGTTGAGACAAAGCAAGAAAGTAATTTGGAGGAAGTGTGAGATATTATCTACTTATCTTTCATAATTATTGTAAATTTGTACTTATTGTTTTCAATTGGCAGATATAAGTGGGAAGAAAGAACAATTTCCCTTTCCAACTAGTTTTTCCTCCTCTAGAGGTTCCCAGGATAAAACTTGTTGGTGTTTATGAGTTTATATTCTTTCCTTTCCTACAATTGTGGATTCTAAGCCTAAGAAAAAATCATTCACTAGCTATCTCTATCATTTTCTAATAGAAAGTAGAATAACAACATTAATTTTTGATTATGTGGATATTTCCAAAGTTGAAGAGTTTATCAGATCAAAGAGATGCTTCTCATTGGAGGGGACCTGGTAGTTGCTACGGGTGTGGTGTACTTGGGCATCATTGGAGAGAGTGCCCTTAGAACCCTAATAATAAGGGTAAGGCACTAGTTTCAGAGCCTATAATAGGTGATATGGCTAGGAGCCATAGGATATATGCAGTGGTTGAGAACCACTAGGTAGAGCACTAGGGCATGGTGATTGAGACTACAGGTAGCATTGATGGCATTTCTATTTCTATTTTATTTGATTCAGGATCCTCGATTCTTTTATTTCTCCATTTTTAGTAGAGCGATGCAAGCTGGTGGTAGTTAGGCAGAGCCATAGTTGGGATGTGGAGATGGCTTTTGGAGCCAAGCTCATAGTGGAATCCTTAGTCAAGGAGTGCATAGTTGACCTAGGACCCTTTTCCACAACCTTGGATCTTCGTATCCTTCCTTTGGGTTCCTATGGGATTATTTTTGGCATGGATTGGTTATCTACACATAGGGCTAGAGTTGATTGTTACAGTAAGGTAATATCATGTGCAGATGATTTGGGAGTGGAGACAGTGATAGTGGGAGTTAGGATACCCACCTCTATTTGTACCATATCTGCTATACACTTAAGTGGTGTGCACAATGAGGTTTCTAGTTGTATGTTGTCTCGATTAGTGAAAGATTAGAGGATGAGTCTAGTGGGCCTTCAATTGATTATCATCATATCTTGAGGGATTTTTCAAACATTTTTCCATGGGAGCTTCCAGAGTGACCTCCCCTATGTGAGATACATTTTCACAATGATTTGGTCAGAGGAGCAGAGCCTATCTCATGAGCGCCATATAGGATGACTACCCTTGAGCTATGTGAGCTCAAGTTTTAGCTAGAGAGTCTTCAAGATAATGGACTAATCCATCCTAGTGTATCCCCTTCGGGTGCATTGGTGATTTTTGTGAAGAAGGATAGATCTTTGTGATTGTCTATCGATTATTATCATTTGAACAAAATAACGATCAAGAATCATTACCCCTTCCATGTATTGATGATTTATTTGATCAAATGAAGGGGGCCACAATATTTTCCAAGATAGATCTTAATTCATGATACCATTAGCTAAGGATCATGGAGGCGCTTATTCATAAGGTAGCCTTCGTATGAGATATGACCACTATGATTTCACAGTAGTGCCTTTTGGTCTAACGAATTCCCCGCAGTATTCATGAGTTTGATGAATGGGATATTCTATACATTTTTGGATCACTTCATGCTCATAATTTCTTGATGACATTTGTATTTACTCACACATGCATGAGGAGCACGAGGAGCACCTTCGACATGTTCTGTAGTGTCTTCGTGAGCATCGACTTTACAAGAATATGGAGAAGTGTGCATTATTTCAGTTAGAGGTGCATTAGTTGGGTTACATCATTTTTGGGGAAGGTATCTCCATCGATCCTTCCAATATTAGAGCTATTATGGATTTTTTAACACCTACTAGTGTGACCGAGGTGTGCGTTTCATGGGATTGGCACAAAGCTACTACAGGAGACATGTTCAAAAAATTTCTTGGATTGCACATCCCATCACTTCCCTTCAATGGAAAGGGAAGAATTGTTTTTGGTTTGATGGATGTGAGTAGGACTTCAATACACTAAAGGGATTCATTACTAAAGACCGATTCTTGTTGTGTTTCAGATCCTCGAAGAGATTTATTTGTGTGTATGGATGCTTCCTTGATAGAATTAGGTGGTGTATTGATGCAATAGGGCTATGTAGTTATGTTTGAGTCTAAAAAATTTAAGGATAATAAGCTCAATTATCTGAATCATGACCTTGAGCTTGCAATAGTTAAGCATGCTTTGGTGCGTTGGAGACATTTCCTTCTTGGTAGGAGGTTTATTATTAGGACAGACCATTTGAGATTACGCCACCTCTTCATACAACCCAATCTAAATTCTCATCAATGGTGTTAGATGGAGTTGTTATGTGAGTACGACATGGAGATAGATCATGTGAAGGGGAAAGATAATGTTGTTGCTGACGCTTTGAGTAGATGAAGACATTTAGTTATGGCTACTTCAATGGGTACAAATTTACGGATTAGGATTTTCCGACACTTGCACATGACATATTCTACCATGTAGCTAGATCAAAGATTGAGTCTTAGAGACCCCTTCAAGGGAATTTTGATGGTTTTGCATTATATTTTTATGAAATTTCTCGACACAGAGGCTAGATCAATGTACCTAGGGATGGAGGTTTGAGACAAGATATCTTGGAAGAGGCTCATCGTGCACCTTATTCAAAGCCATCCAGTGGTAAAAGAATATGCACACCACCTTGAGATAGCATACCGTTGGAGAGGTCTTTACAAATATGTAGATCAGTTTGTGTCATGTTGTTTGGAGTGTCGAGGGTGAAAGGCTGATCATTAGCATCCAACTAGTGTTCTTTACCCACATGCTATACTAGAGTGGAAATGGGACACCATTTCCATGGATTTCATAGTAGGCTAATGATGTCGAGATACCACCATGATGCCATCATGGTCACGATGGATAGATTGATGAAAGTGGCTAATTTTTCTCTAGTAAAGACCACCTATATAGCTAGTGCAATAGCGAGAATGTACTTGGAAGAGATTGTTAGCGCATGGGATTTTGTAGAAGATCATCTACGACTATGATCCCTTATACATATCACACACCCTGGACTCCCATTTAGTAGGCCCTTGGGATGATCATAAATTTCAAAGTATAACATATCATCACGAGACAGATGGTTAGACAAAGTGGGTTAACCAAATTTTAGAGGACATGCATTAGATGTACATCATGGTTCATCAGTCGAGGTGGGAGGAGTAGTTGTACTTGGTTGAGTTTTCATACTACAACATCTTTTAGAGTTCTATTGGGATGGCACCATCTCAGAACTTTATGGTATGTAGTCCAAGACACCTTTAAGTTGGGATAAACTTGAGGAAAAAGTATCTATTGGGCTAGTTATGTTACATGACATGGAGCAAAGAGGTTTTTTATCCAATAGAGGTTGTCAGAAGAGGCACAAGATAGGAAAAAGAAGTATGCAGATTAGAGGAGAGTTGACCGTAGTTATGAGGTGGATATGAAGGTGTTCCTTCATGTCGACATCATAAGAGTCCTATCCATTACGAAAAAGGTTCTAAATTATCTTGTACAATTTTGGGTCCATTCAAGATCCTAGAGAGGATTTGTCCCTTAGCTTATCATCTAGCCTTGCCACCCAACGTTTCTCGTGTGTATGATGTGTTCCATGTATCTTTTTTTTAGGAGATATATCCCAGATCCTTCTCATGTATTAGATTGTACCACATTGTAGGTGCAGAAAAGGGGCAAATAATGGTGT
Source organism: Taxus wallichiana var. yunnanensis (assembly GCA_018340775.1). Classification (NCBI taxonomy): domain Eukaryota; kingdom Viridiplantae; phylum Streptophyta; class Pinopsida; order Cupressales; family Taxaceae; genus Taxus; species Taxus wallichiana. Next base: position 1,029,739,721 of record CM031242.1, read on the forward strand.
AGCTCATGTGTATTTTAAAAACTAAGGCCCGAGGCCTTCGAGGATGAGAGATTGATCAAGTGCGATTCGAGTGGTAAAGGTATGAGGAGACTGGCTGCTACATGGGAGGATGCTACATTGTTATGATCCCGTTTCCACACCTATTTCAAAGTTGACTTCTAGGAGGAATTCGAGTATAAAGAGAGGGGGATGTAGTGGCCACTCCTCTTGACACTTATTATATTTTTATTTTGATTACTATTGACTATAGACATGGGTATTATTATATCATTTTGGTTTAGCATGATGATGATGTTAGATGATAGAGATATAGATGATGTTTGATGGAATGTGATTCATAGTATGATTTATGTAGATTCTTAGAGACATTTTATATCAATGATGATGTGTTGTTATATATATATATATATATATATATATATATATATATATATATATATATATATATATATATATATATATATATATATATATATATATATATATATATATATATATATATATATATATATATATATATATATATACCGAAATTCAGAATTCTCGTCACATTGACCATGATTTAGAATTTTACCTAATCTTGTGATCTTATTGATATTGATGAAATGTTAGAATTGAGACTTTGTTGAAATTTTAGACAAATTATAGCATTATTGAGTTGAGATGATGATTTAGTTATATAAGGATGTTTATTGATTGATGTTAGTATATTTTATCTTTGATGTATTTGATGTGGCCACAAGGCTAAAGGAGGTATTGTGTGATTTTGTAGCTAATTATATCACAACAATCAAACGGGCGTTAGTAGACCAACCTTAGTGGAATACTGGATGGATACAATGACAGTGACCATGGCAACTTCTGTAATGTTTGATGTTTTTTCATTAGATTTTTAGGGGTCCCCATGGGGGATGACCTTCAAATGTGACCATGGGCTATGTGTGAAATTCTTTCCCTTTTCTTTTATTTATTTTGGAGTATGTGATTTATTTTGTGATGTAATTCATTTAATCATTGTTGATTAATGTGCCTTAATTAAGTGGAATAATCATGTTTATTAAGTTAATTGGGGATGTGAAAAAGGGGCCATTTATTATATTATTTGGTCCTTTGGATCTTTTGATTTAAGTTGAGTGTATGTGAATTTGAGTGTTGTACACCCTACCTTGCTTGCGAAATTCAGATTTGGGCTTAAGGGCCATTTTTAGAGGGGTCAAAAATAGACCCCATTATGATTTTTGTGAGGCAAAAGGTGACATTCATTGCACTTCTCTTACATGGGTTTGAAATTATGTCCTTAGGGGTGTGGTTTCGTGTTGAGTGTGTAAGAGAATTGGCATTTTCTCAACCACCAATTTATTGTGCCTTGGGGTTGAGGGTTGACTTGTGAGGTGGAGTTCGGGATGAGTGATGTGGCATCATACATGGAGCCATCTGACCCTCCTCTACTCTTTTTCTATATAGGCAAGTTTAATTGTTTGTTCGGGGGTTACTTCATTTGATTCTACTCTTGTATTTTGGGTATGAGAGAGTTTTGGAGTGCTTGTGGAAGTTTTTGAGCTTTGGAGTTGGATTGAGCTTGAAGGAGCTTGGAGTGTGATTATTTGATCAAGTTCTTACTATGGAAAGGTAAGAGCTACACCCTTGTTTCCATATTTTCTTTTATATGTGTGTATTGCATGTAAGTGAATGGTTTGTGTGCTTGTTGGGATCATGGGTAGAATGCCTAAGTATGGTGTAGGAGAAGGCTATGGGGATTTTCTATTGTAGGGAGGAATAAGAGTCTTGTTCATGTTTGGGAGGGAGTTGGGTTGGGTGCCCCACCTTTAATAAGAAAATGCTTGTTTTTCTTACTTGTTTCATTTGAGCAAGACATAAGATATTTTAGGGAGGCATAAGAGAATGTGGGAGGCATAAGAGGATCTTGAGGGAGGCATAAGAGTTGTTTAGGGGTTTTGAGTTTTTTTTTTAGGGTTGTAAGGTGGGAACTTAATCCCATTGGGAGGCATAAGTGATCTCCCCATAGATTCCTTGGTCCACTGACTTTGCATTTTCAGGCCTTACATATTTTGAAAGTTGCATTCTTGTGATTGTTATCTTGTGTTTGAATGTGTGTTAAATGGTTGTGAAAATGTGTATTGTGATGTGGAAGCATTGTGTTAGTTGTCATGGGTTTTCTCCATTTATTATTGCACTTTGGTTGGAGCTCAAATAATGAAGAGGATAGATTCTTCTCCTCACCGGATTATTAGTTGTGTGGAGAGTGTCACCTAATCCTCAATTTTTGTTGTTTTGATTGGAGTTAAGAAATGGTGGAGCTCTTGTTGAATATTTTGGACTTGGAGCATTTGTAGAAGTCAAAAATAAATCCTTCATTGTAGAAACATTTCTTGTAATTCCCACTTAAGGTGGAAGGCTAGTAGTCTTGCATTTAAAAGAAAAGTTGTATTGCATATTTTATTTATTAAGTTGTAATGTATTGTTGGAAAGAAATATTTTTGCATTGTAAGAAAATGAGTTATGCTCAAAAGAAAAGGAAAGTTCATTGTTACTTGTAGGAGTTTGCATTATTGTAAGAATGAAGGAAGAACTTAGAAGTTGTAAATCATTAAGAATGTATTCTTAGCAAAATTTGGAATGTAATATAGTTGCTTGTGATTTCTTTGAATAAGTGATTGTAGTTGTAATGGAAAAATGCACTAAGTTATAGTGAATTAACTTGTTGAAGGAATTACATTCTTGTTGTGGAAAAGAAAGCAATAATACTTAGAAATAGATGAAATTTCATTCCTTCATTTGATCTTGAAAGTAATTTTATTGGAAAATTATTCTTGTATTTGTTTTCTTATATGCTATTGAAATAGAAAATATTTAATTTAGTGATTGAAGTCATGGAATGCATAAATGGTTTAAAATTTGAACAATGACTTTAGGAACCTAAAATCAAGCTAAGGTTAAACTATAAAGCACCCTAGTAAAAATGTTTTTGGAAAAATTGACGAATTGATGGTTCTATTTATAAAGAATAGGACCACCACCCCGTGCAGAGTGAGAGTCTCCGGACCATTGGTCCGGGTGAGAGCGGTGGTCTCGAATCGCCACCGAGGCGAGGTAGTGGTTTACTAATCGTCACCTAGGTAGGGCGGCAGTCACAAGACCGCCGGCCTTCTATAATGCCCACTGAAACACACACACCAGACAGCAAGACAAATAACAAATAATTTATTTATTTTTATTTCTGGAAGTTTAAAGGGCACACAAGGGGGTCACAATGGGCTACAACCAACTCATGGGAGACTTGACATGATAATGGTCACCTAGGAACAAGGGAATCTACAACACCCATCATGAAGTTGTTCACTTCCCACTTTGACAAGACAAGACATACAAGACTGACCACATTACACACTTACAGTTAGGGGAATCCCACGGTGAAAGTATTTTAAGGTTTCTTATTCAACTAAAATATCTTTCAAACTTGACTTACGTTCTAGGAGGTTTATAATTTGATTCGCACAACTCTTCTTACAAAGCACGATCTATTCCTTTTACACTAAAAGGTAATTTACTTAAGGTCATCTCTCATATGAAAATTATTTGTTTAATGTGTTTAATTAATTTAAAAAATAAAAGAGGTATTCAAATCTACAAGGCTATCTATCCAAATACAAGCTACTGAAAAAATGTTCCAACCTCCATTGTACAAGGGGATGAGTGTAAGCTCCCACTGAAGTGGAGTACTATTTAGGTTTGGATCCATACTCTTCTTTGTGCAAGGATCTATGTTTAACAACATTAAATAAAATATTACTTTGGCAAGGGTTTGTGGAAGAAGATCAATTCGAATTTCATCTTTAGGATCTCATAATATATTAACCAGTCTTTTACTGGGGCTTAAGAATATGTCTGGATTGGGTAAAATCTTCATTTAGGTTTCTCTTGATTAAGTTCGACAAAAGATTGCATATAAGGTTTCAAACAACTGAGATTGATTTAAAGATTTATTTTTCAATCTCCCTTACTTACTACGGCCTTGCCATTTTAAAAAATTCAAACATTGATTAAATCTTAATTATATTTTACACCCCACAACATGGAAAATAGGTTTATTATTACAGCTTAGAGTAGCAAGGATAAATTATTTTTCTTTCTTTTTACACAAGTAAGATTTTCCTTACCTTTCACTTTAAGATTTTGACTCCCTCTAGCATTTCAACATTATATTTCTTTTTGTATAACTTTTATGAGAATTACCCTAAGTTTTTACTATGCCTAAAATTACATTATTGCCATAACCGAGAAGGGGGTTAAATACACAAGGCTATAACTTGATAATTCACCATTTCCTTTATTAATAAAACTTAACAAGGTTACAACATTTTCTATCCAATTCGGTGCACCAAACAACGGTGACAACTGATTCGAAAGAACTTAGACTAGGAACAAAAGGAGATCAAACTTGGTCAAGCAATGCTATGCTCTTTTAAATATTACTATATTACATAAAAACTACTCATAACAATTCCATGAATAAGTTTATATCTTCCACAATAGTGTTTACATGTTTTTCTACAACTAGTTAAGACAACCTTACTTCACAAATACAGTAAAACCCAAGGCAATAGGCCTTTCAAACCTCTCTACAAGAACCATCCCAAGATCTACAAAACATTAAGCATTTTTACAAGGAACTTCATAAATTAAATTGATTCACTTCTATAAATCTTCCTTATTTCTACTCACAAAATCCACCTACACAAGTATTAACTTGAGTTAGTTTGTGAGAACGGGCATGATAAGACTACACATAATAACAATATGCCACTATTTAAAAACCTCATGAAAGGAAACCTTTTATTTCAAGAAATGGATCCACACTTCAACCACTTAATTAACTTTTAAGAAAAAAACAAAATTTTCTACCATGATTTCTAAGAAGGAAGTCATAAGCTATAGATAATAACAATATCTTGAAAGCATCAAAAGTTAAACACCCAAACAGTAGGACCATAGCCTAATGAGTTAGAAATAAAAATACGAGTGTATTGGGATTTCAATCATGTAATCCTATAGATTATATGATTGAAATCTAATACACAACTAACAATCTAAAAAATTTCAAGGAGATACCATAAGCACTGGTTACGATTCTTGATCTCTATAATGACAAAATTGAACAATCATTCGAGGAGGAACATGGGTTTATCAGATAACACGAAAGGTTGAGTGTATTAGAATTTCAATCATGTAAGCATAGAGATTATATGATTGAAATCTAATACGACAACCATCACTCTAAATTTTCTAAAAGAAGTCAATTATACACTAGTTACAAACATTGTCTCCAAAACAACACTAGTTTAACAATCATTCAGAAGGGCCATTGGCCTAATAAAATAGAAATAAAATTTGAGTGAAAAAGAGAGTCCCATCCCGAAATCATGCAAGTTATACAATTGAAAACCAATATTTAAACCAATAATAACTACTTTCATAACTAAAGGTGGCTTCACAATTATTAAGGGTAAGAGGATGTGATGGCTATAATGTCTGTATTAGACATTGCCTAATGCCTAGCTAGTTGGTAAATCCAAGCACGGAAAAGTGAAAATCCTCAAACTACTCAAGATTCACTATGCAAGTAAGAATTCTAAAACATCCATCCAAGTTTCATAACACTCTAGATTCATAACCCTCTATAGAAATCTAAATATTCGGTTTAAAAGAAAGAATTATCGCTTTCTGTCACAAGTTCTTTTAAAGTAACTCTTATTACCACATTCAAAAACCACTCTAAACTATGCATCTACATATATCACTAGATACCATTTCCTTAACAACTCCCATCATAAGCCATCAGGATATTTATCAATATATGGACCAACCAATTGTAAATGACAATATTAACAATTAAAAACAATGAGTTAGATAAAAATTGATATAGCAATCAATGTCTATTATCTGGTGTATTCAATGACATTAATAACATAAAAAGGTAAGGCCGTATTACTACCTAGTAAAAACAATACCCACAACCATAAGCAATTCACGGCTTCAAGCGAAGCTTGCTAAATTTTAGATGGGTTTAGAGTAAAATCCCTTAATAAGAGACACAATGCATTCTAAATATAGTAATACCAAACTACTAGTATTATCTCGACATCCGGGTAAGTTCGAGAGTTACGAAGTATTTTCCAAAAAAGGTAAAAAAAGAACTCAGGGAAAAGATTGGCATAATGAACCAAGTAAAGCATCACACAAAATTTATATCCCTTACCGTATATTTTCGGCTTGTTCTATCACATTTACATTTCCTTGGATAAAGATGATTTCCATTAACATTTTAATGGGTAATCGGTTTAATAGTAACCACTGAACCCAGAAAGTCGATTTAATGTATTCATAAAACAAATAAAACTTTTTTAACTTTTACCATAATACAGTAAGCCCACTAATCTATAAATTTTACCATATTCAAACCTCTAGATGCAACAATAAAGCTTAAAATCATTTATTCACTCAATACCTAGATCCACTGAATCCCAGAAGACCAAAACCGGAGACAAAAAAAAGAAGTAATCAACTAGTAATCAATGATGGAACATAAACCACAAAATTTCAATTTTAATACCAATTTCAGGAAAGAAAAAGTTTCATTTCAAGAGATTTGTTATATGTTAGCATATTATGGAGATGGGTATCTTATCATAACTATAGTATGCTTCCAAATATGAGAACACACTGAACGGGTCTTGCAACAACAATCAAGGCCAAATTCCATTGTCTTTAAGCTTGTTGGGCACCCAAACATCAATCACTTTGATGTTTGGCCTAGGAAAGGATACAAGGCAAGGGCAGGAGCTCCAAAAATAGTGAGCTGCAAATGCCTGAGATAAATGTGGTCTCAAATAATTGAATGATTGCAGTATATACACAAAATGGGTTTATTGAAAAATCCTACGAAACTTCAATTAAATGTGATTGACAAGAGTAAATCCAAACTCCATAACCTTGCCAACATCCTCCATCCAGTGTCAAAATGGGATGTTAGAGCGGGACATGGACATCCATCGAAGCAAAATGGAAATTGGATTTTTGTCGTGTGTAGTTGCATGTGCCTCAGAAACCATGTATGCAAAATGTCGAAGTAACCACGAGGCATGTAAACTATTTCACAAAATGCCTTAAAGAGATCTGATCTCATGGAATTTCCATGGTTGCAGGATATGCACAAAAAGGATCCGATAAAATGGCCCCGTGTTCACCGTAGCAACCCATAGGTGTCTAACTCCGCTCGATTCACATAGCAAGAATGCACGCAGCTAATGCCCAAAATGGCTTAAGCAGCCACTAGAAATAAAACCAGGTAGGTTTGAAAGAAACCAACATTACAAGGAAGCGTCCAACCTCCAGAGGGGGAAAAAAAAAAATACCAATACCCAACCAAGCACGATTTCAAAATGAGAACAAAACATAGAACCGACAGGCCCATCAAATCCTCCCACCAATCCCACAAGACGTAAGGCAAGCATAATTTCATTAATGACAAAAAGATGAGGCAAATTTGGTGGGTGGACATAACAATTTACCATTAAATAGCTATTAAGACAAGGCATGCATGGAGCTGGAGGATAATTAATAAAATTTTCAAAATTTAAAACTAGCAAATCCCCACCAAGCCATGACGCCACCAACCAACCACCTTTCCACTTCCAACACAAGCCAAAATCGCCGTAGAGCAGACATGCCAAGTTTTTAGAGAAGAACAATTTTGTTAAACTTAGCTAAAATTTTGGTACCTTTAGAGGATAACCCAAATACCTTGGAAAAATATATATTTTTAAAAATTGTCTTTAAAACTTTTAACAATACGACACTAGTTGCAACCCGATAATCCAAATGTGATAAGCCTAAAATGAGGACACTCGTAAGATAAATTATGGGGCACCCTCGATAATGAGAAAGCACGAGACACCAATAGGAGGAACAACGCAAAGAAGGAACTCTAAACTAACTTCGTAAAAAGGTCGCAAATAACTTATGATCAAAAGGGAACTCAAATAAAAATTTGACCTTTTTCCACAGGAAAGGGACAAAACGGGTTGACGCCAAACAGCGAGGGCATTACACTCGCTCGTGGTGGTGGTTTCATCACTATTGGATAAAAAATTAAAATCCGTGGATGGGCAAATTTGAACTTGATTTAATTAAAATTTGAGCCTATAAAATGTAAAAAGGAAACTACCAAACAAACTATAAGGGAACAAAATCATTGTTTTAAGTATGATAATCCTTAATGATAATTTAAATGTATTAAATCTCATATATATTAAATGGAATTAGGTTTTACCCAAATAGAAACCTAAAATATTTGGAAATAACTAAATAACTACTCCAGATTTAGGGTAGAATCTCTACAATCAACAAATAGAAGACATTGCTTTATAACAAATCCACAAACTAAACTAAACTAAGCTTGATCTAAATGAATCCCTCCATGGATTCTTCCCTCCTTGCTTTCATGGTATCCACTCCTCCAACCTGCAAATTACAGAAAAGAAAAGAGACCAAATGAGAAGGCTAGGGAAAGAGAAAGGTTTAATAAAATTTCATAAGGATGGCTAGGGTTAGCTTGGAACTTTAAGATCTAGTGGTCAAAATTGATTTGATCCAAGGGTTAAGAATCAACCCTACAATTGTTAGGTAAGGATGAATATTATGGACTATTAAATAATTTAAATGTATGTGAAAATGGATGAATGGGGTCACTTAGTACCCTAGTATGTTATGCTAGTTATGTAACTCTCCTACTATGTTCTAACAAATAATGATACTGATAATGGGAATGATCAGATTGCTGACATTTACAAGAAATTGAACTCTTTAGAAAACAGATTGGGGAGAGCCAAAGACAGGAATGATCATAACATGGCTATCTTCAATGCCATTAGTGACTTCTTGGAACAACATGTTCGAAGCATTACCATGCTTAGCGGGGTCCTTGACACTATCTGGGGGACTGACAAGGAGAGAAGTTAGACCATATCGAAGCTAAATGCAAGTGACCCCACGCACATCACCACTTTGGTGTTTTTCACTTCGCTACAAACAATCAAATCCAGGATTGAAAGAGCTTCCAAGAAGTAATCTCCCTCAGTGGAGGGCCTCATTCTAGTCGTCGTTATATTTCAGTCTTTTTGCTGTTTTTCTACTACTATTTTGCTACCTTGTTGCAGTTTCTGTTCTGTTTAGCTTTCTACTAGTAACTATCTTTTGGTTACTGTTGGACATAATGCTTTATCTGGATTTTGATCCTCTTTTGTTGTCCCTCTATAGCTCTATTTGGCTATTGAGCCCTTATTGTAACAGGGTATAGTCCCTTCAAAACTATTTACCAATAATAAAAAAAACTATGTTTTAATAATTGAATCAATGAACATTAAAGCTAATAATTTAAGGGAACTAAGGTAACTAAGGATAAGGGTTTAATAAATGTGGGTTTGAATGTTTATTTGAGAGGGGGAAACTATTTAACCAAGTAAAATAATTAATGGACACTTTTCTAGCATAATGTAATTGTATTGACCTTAGAAATTGATTAAGAATATTTAATTATTAATCTAGAATTGTTCCATTTAATGTAATGTAGCATATTGTTGGTAGGAGTTAATTAAATGCATTCTAGGGTTTGACATCCTAGCAACATTTTAAACAAAAAATATTTTGCAACTTTCTAGATAATTATTAAGGTTTAATGTTGTTTTTGAACGTCAAAATTGTGCGTGTTACATATGAGACCTAGGCGTCTATTATTATTTAATGCCAATGCATCATAAATTATATGGAAGATTGTTGTAAATAATTTGTTTTATTAGTAAATGTTACAGCTTAGTTTAATTTATTTATTGTGATAAGAATCAAAAGTTGGTCATGTTATATAGTTTAAGTTTGAAGTTAATTTAAACTATGTTATTTGTCCTCTAAGCGACCATTTGTTTGATGTCATTGGTAGTGTGTCATAGAAATGTCATCAAATTTTTATTTTTTTCATGATGTCTAGTATCCTTTTTAGAGTCAATAGTTTATACCTTTTTTTGTAAATGAGTCAATGTCTTGTAATTGTCAAAATAGGGTCAATGTTTGTCATTTTTTTGGTCAATATTATTAAAACAATTAATTTTTTAAAATTCATTGTAAAAGTCCAATTTTTTTTTTTTTAAATCCCATATTTCTCATGGACTCATTTTTGCTTATACGTGACATCCGAATTCAAATTGAGGGGGATTTGCACACTAAAGCTCATGTTTATATTCTCGTTGAGTTAGCATTGTCATGAATGGATGACGAAGGCAATAGAGGAAGGAGGTCTATCTGCAACCTCTCGCTAGCCGCAAGTGACAAGGTCACACAATGAAGTTGTGGAATTTTTTAACGTTGTGTGTTTGATTTACACTATGTGAAAATAAGAATAGAAGTACATTCCTGTTCAAAATTGTAATGTGTGAGCAATTTCTTGTATTTTTCCCTTAATGTAAGAAGGTGATGAGAGATGAAAGAGTACTGTTATATCTAGGTTGTTGGTTGACCTTATAAAACCATCGTTTGTTATGGTTGTTGGTTAACCACATGTAAAACCATCCTTTGTTTGTAGGTTGTTGGTAATTCGAGTGTAAAACCATCTTGGTTGTTTGTAGGTTGTTGGTAAAATGATTGTAAAATTATCACGTTTGTTTGTAGGTTGTTGGTAAACCAAGTGTAAAACCATCATGGGTATTTGTAGGTTGGTGGTTAGCCGAGTGTAAAACCATCATTAGAGTTGGGTAGCAGTACAAGATAATGTTTTCCCCATGTTCACACTAAGGGGGGAAGGTTAGGAATACAATATGCTAGTGCTCACATTATTATATGGGTTAGATAATATTTGTGTGAGTTATTATTTGTAAAATGTAATGTTTAGACATTACATTGTGTGAGTGAATGATGAGTTGTAATTGAAAACTCATAATGAGGGAATAACGGACTTGTTTAAGAGATATTTGGGAAATTTGACATGTGTAGGAAAGATGAGAGATTTTAGCAAGGGTCTTTGATATACTTGCTAAGGTTTGACTCCTTCATACGAGGAGATTGTAAACCTATATATGTAAGATATTTCTAATGCATTATTATCTCAAATATATTGAATATAATCCAAGATGGAATAGAAGAAATATTATAATATATTTTCCCGCCTTATTTGATTAAATTTGTGTGTTCATTTTGCATGCAATTTGAACCAAAATAATAATTATACTTAAGCTTAGTTATATAATATTTTTAATTATTTATATATATTAAAATTATTATGATTATATATATAAGGGGGTTAAATAGATATGTTTGCATTCATAACAAACACACACACACACACACACACACACACACACACACACACACACACACACACACACACACACACACACACACACACACACATATATATATATATATATATATATATATATATATATATATATAGTAATAAAAATTAATAAAAAAACTTATATAATTTTTTTTTGCATTTTGAGAAATTCAGTTTAGCCGCCATGCGGCATTTGTTAAGTTTTATTGTGTTTTCTTTGGGAGTGGGTACGGGGAGGTCGCCAACCCCATCCCTACCCAATATTTATATGGGATCGGAGGTGGGGTGGCGACCTCCCCACCATATATAAACTTTGCCCGAAATTATTAAACTCGGCCACTATTTACATTGTGGCTTGTGTATTCCTTGAAACCACCACTTACATGTTTGACCACCGCGATTTTGTATGATATGCGCATGCAAACCTTGGGTTATATATAGATACATATACATATATATGTATATGTATGTATGTATGTATGTATGTATGTGTACATAGGAATATGTATATGTATATATATATGTGTGTGTGTGTGTGTGTGTGTGTGTATACACACACACACCAAAATAATTGTTGTATATACATTATTCAAATCAAAATTTAAAAATGGGTAAAAATGACCATACCGAAATAGGGATACTACAAATGGAGTATATTATAGCAAATAAAAATGTAAAAAAACTTTAGTAGAGGGTTACAAATGGAATAAATAGTAAAAATGTGTTTCCATCCTTGAGTTTGAATATCCTTCCATGGCCTCCTTTCTCCTTCTTCTCACAAACGTAAGCCAAAAGAAATGAAAAAGATTTTTTGAGCGGGATGAATAGGGTTAGTTGAATACCTAGATCAAAGGGCTCTAATTAAATCCATCTAATGGTTGTGATTCAACCTTACAAAATTTAGGTGAGGATTTTGGTGGGAATATGATTTTAAATAAAATGTATGTGTAACTTGTGAATGGGGCCATAAAAGGGGTCTTAGGATTTAGGATTAAAATGTGTCCTTTATTGTTAGTTTGCGTGACTTTTATAAAGGCCTTAACTTTTGAAATTATTCAAATTAAAATTACATAATGATAACTAGATAATGTTTATTATAGGAGTTAAAATATATTTGAACTAAATTATATGGTTAGGGTAAATGAGACCTTGACCTTAGGATGTTAAGTCAATAAATGGCATTAGAAATATAATACTAAAATAAATAAATAATGTAATAAGGGTATTTTAGCTAATGGCTTGTAAGGGTTAATTAATGAAATTTAATGGGAACCCTGGAAGGGGATTTAAGCCCAAAATGTTGAATTAAAATAATAATAATTAATTGTTAATTAAAATGAAGGAATTATTAACCGAGAAATAATTAAATCTAGTTAAATGATTTCTCACTTCAACCTGTTTTAAAAAATAATTATTCAATAAATTTTCCTATCTAGTTTAGTGGGTTTTACCTTGGGTTTTGTGTAATGCCCATTGAGTTGGCTCGGTGTCAATGTGGAATGCCACAATTACATTGGCTTGGTTGAAAATATATAATGTGGTTCAATGGATAGTTAGTTGAAATCTCATAGACTTGTAAAATCACGGTCGCCTTTATCTCCTTCTTGGCATGGAGGGTGGAGTTATTAAAGTTTGACGTGATGGACTCTTCTTGGTGGCCGCAAATCTTCCTTGCTTCTTGTTTGATCGCTTGCTTATCCTCTCGGACCGTGTGATATTTCCTTGGTTAGATTGCGCGTGGAGTGGTTGAGAGGTGTTTTTCTGGTTGCGTGCAAGAGAGCCCATGGAAATCTATTTTGTCAAGGTGTTTTGCTTGATGGTTCCTCCTGGTCGGTGGAATATGATGGATTCGAAGCAGTTGATGGATTCGCTGGGAGACCATCGCTCTGTATTACTCTTCCGCTTCTGCTGCAGTTTCTCCTGCTTCAAATTATCAGTCGCGCAACAACATATTGAGGTGGATGTCGACGCTGAGCACAGAGCAAAGACAAGCCACCCTCACAACAGTAGATGACTCAATGGTCGCCATTCTCTTGCAAATGCAGACCCGCATTCAAAAGCACGGTCCGAGTTATTCTTATCCTTCTGCCAGACGTGCCTGTTAAAAAGCAAGATGAAACCCCAGCACGGGGCCATTGTTGATGTTGCGCTTCCCAGCCTGTGTTACAGAAAGGCCAAGGGCCTCTTATCCAGGGCCAACTCCGACAACCAGGCCGAGCGAACTTTGACGGACAGCCTCAGGCTTTTCAGTTCCATGGAGGGCCAGATTTTAGTTCCCGAAATTTCCCCCTTGATTCCCTGTCGGTGGCGGAAGATCTCGCGAAGGACGTCGATCGATTTGTCTGTGTTATGGATGCCATTTCGATGGCGAGTTTTTAAGAAGCAAGGGGTCTTTCGTAGCTTCGAAATGGAATTGGGAGGAGCTGCCGTGGCTCAGGGCTAAAGGTTATTATAGCCTAGCTGCTTTCGTCGCCAATAAGCTTGAACTCTCGCTCAGGTTGTCCAACTATGTTGTTATCTGTTCTGTATCAAATGCATCCTCAAATTTGGGATTCTCCTTCAAGTTTTTTTTTTCAGAATCGACTATGTGACAGTGAGAGTGTTACCAGGAGACCTGATGAAAATTATTGCAAAGATTCTCTACTGAGACCTTGCTGGTTTTACGATGTAACTCATGGAAGAGAATCTCATAGAGGCGGATCTGTTTCATATCAGAATATTCATGAAGCACATTTGCTTTGCAATTATATGAGCTGCTTCAACGAGTCACCAAGTTGGCAGGCATAAAGGTTTCTGTTGGATTTATCGCACCTTCAAGCTACAGCTGAAATGTTTGCACCGAGAGTTTGATGTTGTCCTCAAATATCACAAGAGGAAGGATAGATTGGTTGGTGTATCTGAGGAAACAACTACCGGTGTTCACAGGCTGTACCAGATGCAAGCTAATGGATCACTGCTCTTCCCTGCTATTAATGACAATGATTCTGTTACCAAGAGCAAGTTCGATAACTTGTACGGATGCAGGCACTCTCTGCCAGATGGTCTGATGAGAGCCACTGATGTGATGATTGCTGGCAAGGTTGTTGTTGTCTGTGGATATGGAGTCTGTACCAAGAGAGTTTTTTGGTTTTAAAGCCATCTTCTTTTGCTTATTAAACGTATGCCCTGGTTTTGTTTCTTTTGGTGACCTGCTCATGCCATTTATTGGCTGGCTGCGTGAGGATTGGGTGGAGAATATAGTTGGGTTTGTGGGAAAAAGGAAAAGAGGGTCTTTAGCTATAGGAGTAGGTACAGATCTTCTTTGGATATGGCAGTCATGACGATGGTTGTGTGGGTTTCTATGGTGGTTGTGATGCTCTTCATAGCAGAGTGCTTCTATCTTCCCGGAGTTGCTCCCGAGGATTCCAAGAAGGCATGTTTCAATCACCCCTTTCCTATGCCAAGCATGGCCGTTAACAGAGTTTGGACCTTCAGCAGGCTGAGGAAGAGAAGTTGCGCAGGTTGTGTTGCTGTTGCCCGAGCCCTGGTCGACGTGCTTGTTGGATTGGAAGAATTCTAATCAGGCATGTTAAATCTACTCCTTGTAATAGTTTTCTACCTTCTTTCAGTATCTTGAAATGAATATTCTTTCCTCTTGAATGGCACCTAGACAAAATGTTTTTGTGGTTGTTTTTATATCGCCTGATTGTGTTGGTTGTTCCCTTAAATCTCGTTCCAATTTTGATGGTTTTGCTTGGAATGTTCTTTTCCTCTCTTGTAGCTTACTCTATTTCATAATTGTCTAAATGAGCTACTGCAATATTGAGTGATGCAGTCTAGTTCGTAGGGAAGGAAACGTTTTAGAGTTCCGTTTGCTTATATGACTCTCTTTTAAAAAAATTCTGTGATGGTATTTATAATTGAAGGTTACTAAATGGAAGGTTAAGCCTACATATCTCTTTTTGTTTGAATAAATACGTATTTCCTATTTAGGGCTCTCCTGTTTTGCTAAAGGTACATTAATAGTGACATTGTGTTCTAAAACTTGTTTAAGCCTGTGGGCATTCCTTACTTTTTGCTTAATTAGAAAGTGGCATTAGGGTTTTGTTTTAGAAATGTACATGGTTGACTTTTGTACCTAGTTCTAGGGGATGAATAACCTGACATCTATTTTGGCCTCTACGTGTTGAGAGAATCACTTTACCTACTTCCTGGTTCAAACTCTTGTTTGATTAAAGTAAGGGGGAAACATTGTAAGTTTAATTGAAGGAAATCTCTTCAATTTTTATTAAGGGTCGCAAGCAAGTTATTAATAGCTAGACTGAAACAAAAGTTGTAGGTGAATCCATGGTATTGACTCGTGAACTCGTTTCCTGTTAGATAACAGCTGATTACAGTGATAATACAATAGGTGGTTATTATATTCATCTGTTTGATATTTGCTAGACATGTCCTTGATAAGCCCACATGGATCGGGTAAAATTTTCCATCTTCTATACCATTGGCAAGGAGCTCATAGAACTTCTAGGCTTGACCGCACTGCGTAACCTTCCTGATGGATATGTGTGTTGGTTCTTATTTTTGTGCTTGCACTCGTGGTAGGGTCTTTTGAGTCTGGGGCATCGTTGGTGTTTTACCCTCTGCGTATCGAATCCCTTTGTTTTCGAACTCGAATATCTTATTCTTCGAACTT
Organism: Taxus wallichiana var. yunnanensis; assembly: GCA_018340775.1. Lineage (NCBI taxonomy): Eukaryota > Viridiplantae > Streptophyta > Pinopsida > Cupressales > Taxaceae > Taxus > Taxus wallichiana. The sequence goes on from CM031242.1 coordinate 1,029,755,794, forward strand.
GGTTACTAAAAGTCTCATTTTGTGGCTTTGTTAAGGAAATCAATTTTTATTTTAATTTTAAAATACTTATTGACATTGTCGGAAATATATAAAAATTATTAACAACTTTTGGGTTTAGCCTCCCCTTATATTATGTAGAGAAGTTGACGTTTAGGATAAGGTTTGTTGGTAGAATAATGGCCCTTTTTGTGTCTCCTTTGTACGCTTTTGGAAGAGTGGTTTTGTTTTGTTAACTAGTTCTACGTTTAAGAAATCCTATAAGAAGGTAGTGGTAAAACTCCTTGTTTAAAACTGAAACTATAGTTGTTTTTCTTTTAAGGGTGTCGAACCCTTATTACTATGAAGCCTCCCCCTGGGAGATTTGGATAACGTCGTTTTGTTTCACGCCTACGATCATAATTAGTATGTTTTGTCTTCTCTTGGACCTCTTTAGATGGATGGATTGAGTATTGGATTCCAATCACGTAACCCATAGGATTACATGAAGGAAATATAAACACTCTTGACCTTCTTGTTCCTAACCCATAAGGTCTTGCCTTGTTTTATGTGATTTTGTTCTTACTGGTATTTGACTTTCTCCTTGTTGGTTGGTTTAGATTTCTCTCTCATGCGAATAATTTTTGGAGTTGTGGGTTGTGTTTTAATCCATTTTTGAATTAGAACTTTCCTTTCTTGATATTGTTAAATGTTAGCTTACTGTTGCAATGTGTAGCCTTAACATGCTCAGTTCTCGCGAACTGATTCTAGCTAGTATTTGTGCAGATGGATTATGCGAGTAGATTAAAGGAAAGAGTTGTAAAGGTTTCATCAGTGCAATTTATGAAGTTCCTTGTAAAAATGTCAAATGTGAGGTAAATTTTGTAATAGTGCTTGCAAAGAAGTTTAGAAGACCTCTTGCCTTGGGTTGTTCTGAAATTTCGTGATGATGTTGTCTTGTCCTTCTGTAGGTAAACTGGTAACTTACCTTTGTGAGAAATGGTATTCAATCCTTACATTGATATGAGTATTGTAAAACTTTGATCTTGAGAATAAATTGTCAAGTTAAATCTTTCTAAGACTGAGTGACAATAATTTCATAAGTAAAGTAAAATGGGTGGGTTAACCCTTAAAGAAGCTAAACAAAAATAATAATTTTATATTCAACAAATAAATGTAGAAGTGGTCTACTTGAAATCAAATAATTCCATGAGTGATCAAAAGGAGACCATCCTTTGTGAAGTAAAAATTTTATAACTTGATATCCCTAGCTACACTAGCGAACATTATCCTTTTTATGGTGAATTCTTAGAATGATCCTCAGGTGAAACAAATTGTTAGTTGATATAAGATAATAAGATTTAATAAGTAAGAGGAATAAGTTTCAAACCATGCCATCTGTCTCTCAAACATTTGAAAGGTAAATTGTTTTCTTTTGTAAAAATCATCCAGTGAAGCCTAAGTAAAATATTTAATAATTTTCGATAAATCCTCAAGCTTCAATAAAAAACCGGGTTAATAACTAATGAGGCCTTGAAGATGATTTCAACTCAACCTCCTTCTTCTTCTAACCTTCTTCCAAGGTGCTTTGTCCTTCTTCTCTTAAGTATGTTGAACGTAAACCCATGTTGTCATATGGGCATGAACAAGTTCTAGTAGAGTAAGTGTTAATAGATGGCCTTGCGGAATAAAATTCCCCCTTTCTCTAAATAAACGAATTAAACAAATAAATGTCATAATAGAGAAGATTTAAAGTTAATTACTCAGTGAAAAAGGAATAAACTTAGCTTGGTAAGATGAATTGTATGAATCATATCTTGAGTCTCCTTGAAAACGTAAGCTAAGAATTGCAAGATGTCTTTTAAAAATAAATAACCCTCAAGAATATCTCATTGTGGATGGCCCTAACTATAAGTGTGTTTTGTGGTTGGACTTCTATGTTGTCATGTCTAAAAGAAAAGTAAATCATCCTTGAAAGGTGTGAACGTTTCTGTGCTGCCATTAGGGCCATCCTTGTATCAAGTTGTTCACAGTGTTAGTTGTATCCTTGGTGACGACATGTTGCGTCATGTTATGTGTCAAGCAAGTCAAAAAAAAAGTTATCCTATATTTCACTGTGTTGTTCGTGTGTGGAAAATTTTGGGTCGTTACATTTTGTGCAGGAAAATTGTGGGCATTACATAAAGGCTCTTAGTCGCGCTCGTAAGGTGGCTCAACTAGCTAGGCGAATAAGTGGCCTCAAGAGTACAATGAATGTGGATTCATTTACTCACCAACAATTTTCCTTTGAAACTTTCCTCTTTGGAAGATCGACAAAGAGAGGAAGCTAAGAATTTTCATATGATTTTGGATATCTCTTATCTTCTTTTTTAACACACCCCAAGGATTCAAAGGAGGATTCTAAATGTTTTTGGTTTTGAAAGGCTCTTTACTTTAGAAGTATCCCCTTTGGTGTTGGAAGGTCCTCTTTGTGGAACGATATGGTGAGGTCGATCGAGAAATGAATTCAAAGATGGAAAGGTAAATGGCATGATTATTCTTATTATTTCAGTGTTGAATGCTATTCTGACCTATATGTTTTTAGTGATGCACTTGCCCTTGAATGTTCTGAATAGAATACAAAAGATTCTCAAGAATTGTTTATGGAATGACAACAATGAAGAGAAGAAAACTCATTTAGTGAGATGGGACCATGTTACCCTTCTTAAAGTTCAGACGGGTTATATTCTTAATCTTAAATGGTAGAATTTGGTGTTAGGTGCTAAACTTATTTGGGGACTCATTTCCAATCCCGTTGGTGTTGTCAATTCAATGTTAAGAAATAAATATTTGGGGTGGAAGCCTAGGGTTGGTTTTTTCTATTCGAAACGTGCCGAGAGGCTAGCACATCAGAATTTCTTTGTGTCATGTAGGAAATTCTTCTCTAATATTTATTTTGGAGGATTGGGAATGGCTCCTTGGCTAATTTCGGGATGGGATGATTCTTGGGTGGCCCCTGGGATGATTCTTGAGTGGTCTCCTGACCCTTTCATTAAATCAAGATATCTACAAAGCTATGGAAGCTTTGAATATTCACTTTGGGAGTAAAGGTGGTAGATTATAGCTTGCCGGTAGTGGATGGATCACCCTTCTACATTTGGAAAGATCCCAAGAATTTAGAAATATCATATTTTTCTAAAGAATGTTTATGGCATGATTTATAGGGTTATAGGGCCCTCAGTTTTCTGGATAGCGACTCTCTATTTTGGCTAGGCTCTAGAATAGGTTCATATAAGGTTAAGGATGGTTATAAATGGTGGAGGTCCGGTGAAGGGTTTTTGCCACTAGCTAGTTAGGATGTTAGGATTCAATTATTCTACCTAAAGATGGGGTGTTTAGTTGGTCGGTATTTAAACGAAAAATATCCATGCAAGACCATAGGAAGAACTTGGGATATGCTAGTATAACTAAGTGTGTTTTATGCCTCAAGGCCTAAGAGGATATTGATCATTTACTTCTCTTATTTCCGTTCTCCTTTCAGTGTTAGAATTGGATCTTCCTTCGTTTGGGTATTTCTTTTATAGGGAAGGAAGATTATAGATCAGACGCTGGTTTCATGGCCACAGTTGGGGTAAGGTGGTTCACTTTGCACCATTTGGATTTGTGCTACCATCCTTCTTCTTTGGCACATTCGGTGGGAGAGAAATCTTAGAATTTTTAAGGAGCCTTCTCAGATCTATGTACATTGCTATTAAGGCTTGAAAATTCCATTCCATAGAATGTCATCCCAAATTCCAAATATTTGTCTCGATTCTCCTCTATGGATGCTCGTCTGCGGTTAGCCTGGCCTTTAATTAGACTGTTGGATCCGGGGATGATTCTCAAGTAGGGTCTGTCTAGGGTCAAAAAATATCTTCTAAGTAAACAAGTGAGATGGATTCAAACCTCCTCTGCTTTTCACAAATTGAACTTTGACGGATCATCGAGAGGTAATCATGGTACATCAGAGCGGGGTGTTTAATTAGAGTTAGGAAAGTTGTGTTAGTCATTCGGGATCCTTTCCTTTAAACGATGGAACGGGAAATGAACGAGAGGCTCAAGCCTTGCTTGAAGGGATCAAATTAGTGGTTAGTGTTGGATGTGAAGCTTGGTTATCGAAGGTGATTCCCAAGTTGTGATAAGCAATGTTCGAAGGGGAAAAGCGGTGTCTTGGAACTTAGATTTCTTTATTAGTAATATTATCCATTGGCTAATTTAGATTCCAATGTGGAATGTATGCCATAAATATAGGGAGTCCAATTCCGCATTTGACTAATTAGAAAATAAAGGTATAATGAGGAGAGAAGGTCATGTCATATCCACACATACGATCACATGGGAGGAGCTCAATGCTATCATTTCTTAAGAAGGTTGAGTTGGTAGAAATTAAATGCTTGGTGGTGCTTTCCTCTTCCGACATTTTCACGAGGTTTGGTGGTGGATGGTTGAGGCATCATGGGGTTAGTTTTCGAGAATGGATAGCCCTCGAATACCAAGTGTATTTCTTCGGGGAGAAGCGGAGATGGTATTCTTTGGAAGTATTTTGAGGTCCCACATTCGTCTCATATTTTGGGCCAAATTAGGGTCCATTTGTGAAGGTATTGAGAGATTCTTGGGTGAAGAATATATGGACATTTCAGCAAGGGCCAAAGTTAATTCTGAGGTGATATCATGGTTTTTTCTCATCTACTCTTGGTGAGGAAAATGTTGAGGAGGTAAGATATATTTCTCTCCACTTCATTAAACCCCAAAATTGTTTTAATTTGGAATTTGTGTTTGGAGGTTACAATCAAGCTCACCATCCGATCGCGTATAGGAAGTGGAAGGCTTTAGAAGAGGCTCAACAAGTGATTGTTATTTTTCCGCCAGAACGCGATGCTTATGAAATTTATGTCAAATGTTCATGAGGTTTTTTTTCGCAGGCTCTCAAAAGGGAGGAGCAGGATAGAGAAAATAGATCTTCTAGAGTTTCAAGCCTTTGGCACTAATGGTCTTGAGTCCGAGGGTATCACCAGATTCTAAAAAAAGGTTGGGGTTCAAGTATAATTTCTTCGCATCGACCGATTCGAGCTAGTGTGTCTGCTTTGGAGGTAGGAAGTCTCGGACCCTAGCCACTCTTCTTCTTGATGTAAGTCTTACAGTTTGTTGATTGGATTGTTTTGTTGTTTGGGTTTCATTTTTTCTCGTAGTAGTCATTTCTTAGTTCCTTCGATTTCCTCCTTTCTTTGCAGGATTTGGTGGTCTTGGTTGGTTTGGCTAGGATGTTAGGGGTATTATGTTAAGGATGTACTTGGGTGGGATCCCTTTAATCCCCTTGGTGCTAAGCTCCACTAAAAGCATTAAACTATAGAAACAAAGTGTTGCGTAGAAATAATTTGTAGGTTGTGAATTTGAGTCATGTTGCCAAGTCTACATGTAAATTTTCCAAAAAGTTAAAGTTAAATATTTAACAAGAGGATAAGCTATTATAAATGCATTTGAATGAAAAAGTGTGGGTATTTAAACACCATTAGACTCTGCCCATAACGTCTCACCATAGCCATGGAAGTAAAGCTAGGAACATTCACATTAATTTTCTAACATATATATGGCTTATGATTACCATTATATAAATATTATTTGTCCCTCATAAAAGAATTGAATGATGTATTATATGTATAAATTATTTCTATGTAAGTAAATGAAAGAAAGGATATGAAATTTTTTGTAATGTTTGGTGAGAAATATCACAATTTACAAAATTTGAAAAAAATCTTCAAAATATAAATATTTGCATAATTAAAATTATATAAAATTAAATTTTAAAATAAAACAATTATAATAATGATAATATTGAACAATCTCTTTTAACAATTTGGAAATAAGATAAGAATACTTAGACAAATTTAAGTTAGGACATATAATAGTATATAGTATAACAATTAAAAAAAACACTCATGTTAAATTTGTAGCATAATGTGATTTTAAAATTTCGTCTAAACTTCAATTTATTTTCTAAAATGAAAATTAACTTTTAAATTCTAATTTAATTAATTTTAAAAATTATTTAACAAAATAATTTTCAATATTTTATTATATCGTTTAATAAAATAAAGTGTTAAAATTTCATCTTAAAAGATTAATTATTCAATAACCTTTTAAATATATTTAAAGCTATGAGAATATGTCTCACTTATATTTCAAGTGATGTCCCAAGACTTGGAGATTTGGAAGCAATATCTCATTAATAATTTTATTACATTTTAAAAATATTTTTCATAGAATGATGAAAAAACAAATTTTAATAAAGAAAAAGGTATAGAATTTTAAAACCAAGACAATACTATGATTTAATTGAGTTTTCAAAATTAAAAAGAAAAACATTTTAATAATAATGAAATAAACGTTTTGGGTGGAGGTGTTTCGGGGACGAGCATGTTTCCTCTCGTGGTTGCTTGCCCCATGGCTTTGTGGGTGGATGGGACTAGAGGAAGGGCTTCTCTATGGTCCTTGGGAAAGTCTATGTAAAGAAATCACATAACACTACCAGATCCTTTCGAGAGGTTGTCCAAAAAGGCTTCAGACAACCCAACAAACCCATGACAGTGCCTCTACTAATCCTTGCGTAACTTTTTGTGAGGATGTGCTAGAAGTCGAGTCTTATTACTATAAGCACAACTTGATTTGCAATTTTTTTGGTTTTCGCCTACTCTCCCCGATCTCCACGTTTGGATTTCTACGAATTGGCATCCATTATTTGAAGTTAAGATGGATTTTTTCGCTAGTGCCAAAAGCATCTTTATTGTTGTTTTTGGTGAAATTCGTGATAAGAAGGAAATAGCTAGAAAAACTAGATTTTCAACTCACTTCTTAACCATTAAACCTTTGTTTCCTTCTTTTAACCCTTAAACCAAAACTTTTGCAACCAAACTAGTTTGGGTTAGCTTTCTACATTTACCTCTCCAATATTAGGACGAAAAACACCTAGCACCATAAGTAATGTTTTGGGCACGTTCTTAAATGGGAACTCATCCACCTTGGGCTACATGCACACTACCTTTGCCCGCATCCCGGTTGAAATCGATGCCTCGAATAACCTTCCAACAAATATAGGGCTTATAGTTCAAGATAGAGTATGGACCCAAACTATTGATTATGAAGGAATACCCTTCTGTGTAGAAGGTTCTTTGCTCTTGAGCATATTGCCTCCGATTGTCGTGAGAAAAAGAAGGAACGTGAGAAATTCTTGGTGGGAAGAGCGACTCAAAGTTGTCATTTTGAATTGGAAAATAACGAGAAGGATGAGAGTGAGCATGATTCGAGATATAGATCTAGATCCTGATTTGAATGATCCAGTTCCAAAACGCCGGTCAACGTACCCGGTGGTGCATTCTAAGACACATAAATCCGTGTCTTTGGGTAAGGAGAATGTTCCACACATTTCCCCTTTCCCAAATAGAATTGTTGAAACAAATCTTAGTAAAGCGGCTCCCCAATTTGAAAATATATTTAGGTTGATTAATGCTCTTGAATTCATGCTTCCCATTGAAGATGTATCAGAGGAATGGAAAATGGTACAAGGAAAAAAATCATAAGAAAGTCGTTTCTCATACCTAGTGGTGGTTGTTGTTGGATAGCTGTTCCTGTTTTGCTTCTTGTTATTTCTATCTTTGTATCTGGACTTTTAGACCTTTTTGTTCCTGGGTTGAGCCCCAATCAAAACCCACCTTTTACACTATATCAAAAATAATGAAATAGACTTAAAATCTATAGACAAACGTACCTTGTGTTAAGAACGGTGATACCAACAGATCCCGCACCTTGCTGCCATTATAAAACAGTTGTCAACATAATAAATAGATTTATTAAGTTCCAACAATATAAAAAAATGATAGCAAAACAACCTGAGAACCCTTTTTCATAATATATCCCTTACACGTAAAAAAAGTATGAATGGATATATAACATGGTCCCAAATGATGAACAAGAACCTGCGTTTCTACTTAGTTAACAGTTAGTCTGGTTGAATGGAAACGCTCTCCAGGGTTGGTTGGTTGCTGAGATTTTTCGAGTTTAATTTCCCTTCTCCGTCTCCTTCATCTTCAAACATCATCAAAAGCTCCTCTATATTAATATCATGCAGCTCGCCTTCGATTATCTCAGGAGCGGAGCAGTGCTCCACACTTGGATTGAAATTATTAACGGTAGGATTTTGAGGGTGACAGGAAGGATTATTGAGGCAGGCGGAAGGGCCATACATGATTTCAGCAGCACGGTCATATGCAACAGAAGCCTCGTGGGCTGTATCAAAGGTGCCCAGCCATAGCCTCCTGCCTCTGTTGGGCTCTCTAATTTCTGCCACCCATTTCCCCAAGTCCGCTGCCTCACTCCTCTGTAATTATACCGCCCATTTTCAGGGCCTCCTTTTCCTTGCATGCACCCTTTTTGGATCCCCTGTGACCTGCTCTTATAGTTTTCCTAGTATAATCCGACGAGTTCATCAGCTGCCATTGTTCTAAAATCTGGGAGACCTTTTTCTGTCTCTGCCCGCTCGCTGTCTTTGCCATCTTTGTTGAATGCTTCAATTTAAAACCTCAAAAGCATTGAAAATGAGATGAATAACTAAGTTAGTTATTGTGGGAAAAGACTTGTTTGCTACGCAACCTACCTAATGGACTCCCTCGATCCATCCGTGTCAGTTGTTGACAGTTTCGTCGTACTGCCTGGAATTTCAAATTATCTATGCCTGTCAAATCAAAATTCGCTGACGGCTTGGCTCTTTCAAGTGGCTGTAAATTCCAGTAATTTTTATAGATCTATTTATAATTTGTACATATATATATAAATAAGTACTATGTTTTTATATAAACCACTTAAAAAAATTTAAGGTTTTCAAAATTTGCAGCCTGTCATTGTCTACGGTTTTAAAAAAAATTCACCTGTAATATACGGTTAAAATCACAAAAAACAGCCTACAGCGTGTCAATTTCCAGGCCTTCTGCGGTTGATCAGGACGAGTTTTAATAAAAGGAGTACGAGTTCCATTTTGCGCCGCCTGAGAAGGCTTATTCCCCAAGAAATGCGATGAAATGTATGTAGGACGACGTGGACAATCAGACGCCTTCTCATTACTAAACTTGTCGGCCGCCGTCTTTTAAAACAAAATGTTAACTGCACCACATGAATGTGGATCTTAAAAACTATGTTACGCCCCAAACGCGTTTCGTGCAGCAATTTACATTTGACGATGACCGTTTATTTGTGTTTCTTTTTCACCCTTTTGGTGAATGTGTGTTTATATATCAAAGTTTATTGTTTCCTGGAAACTTGTTGGTGGCAGTGGCACTCAAATTCTTGGTTGAATGGATGGGTGCTTCCAAATCTATCTTGGAAAGAGCCTCTTAAAAATGATCTACCATATAGTAGGTCAATAAAATGTGAATTTGAAATTAAATGGAATATGACCGGTCAATGTTTAATATTTCAAAATTAAAATATAAATATTTACATTACAGTCGTGGGTAATTATCATTATTATATGTCATAAATTTGTTAGGGACTTAAAAGACTAGAGAAGGGCCTAAGCAGCAAGTGACAATTCAAGAATGCTCATACGGACGTGTGTGTTGAGAGTTCGATTTTAACCGTGTGTGTACAGATCCTATCTATTTCTTCTTAATTTTAGAGTAGCTTGTACTTCTATATTCTATTATTTTTTTTTGTTGATTTGAAATATCATATTATATAAATAGTATTTTTTTATGACACATTTTCTTAAGTTTCAAGTCATACACTCATTTTTATATATAATTTTTTAATTTTACAAAATATAATATAATATATCATTGAGTTCCTATAAATATTTGAACCATATCATTAAAATTTTGTAAATGCTTTTAATTTAGGTTTATATATTTATAGAAAATCTAAACCTTTTTCTTTTCTTTTTTGTTGTTTTTTTAAAAGAAGGCTTCAATGCTCGACATACAAGAAAATTCTTTTTTCAAATGTAAACAAAAATAAAATTGCACAAGAGTTTTTTTGGCGAGGAAAAACACATCCAACAAACAACCAAAACTTTGTCAAATATAGTTATTTTACATTCTACAAATGTAAAGTAGGTCTTTTGTATAATTATGACTTTAAACATAAACTTGGCATTGGGCATGTTAAGAAGGAAAGGGATCCTTGTGGGAAAACAAGTAAGCGTTGTACGATTGTACATTAAACATATAAATAATTATTTATAATTACAATGTGTTTTATTAAATTTAAGATATATGTAAAATAATAAGTTTAGTTTAATTAGATTTTCATATTAATTAGCTCATGTGTAATGGTTTACTATGTGTTGTGTCTAAATGTATAGTATGTCTATACGATTAAAATTTGAATATAAAGTCATTTTTTTAATAAATTATATTATAAATACTAGCATCATAGTGGTGTGTTGCAAGACTTACTGTAAGCCACAAGTCTAAAGTTCAAACATTGATGTCTTCAATTATAATTTGTGCAAATACACATGTTTTTCAAGCTATTTTGTCCCTCAATATATATTTACAAAACATAATTCATTGAATATACTCTAAATTTTACTATGAGAATTCATATTCGATAAAGAAGCACAATTATTATTGGATATCCAAAAATTGTGACTAAATAACGTAAAAAGATTACATATGCAAAGATGAAAGCTTAAAAATGAAGATCAACCGACATTCTATATTAAATATAATAACGACACTACTGATGCCTAATTTTTGCTCTCATGAACTTGAAAAGGTCATGATAAAAATACATTTCAAATTTTCTCGTAGGGTTTTAGGTGGTTCATACATAGATTTGATAAATACCCTAGAGAACAATAAAAAAATTTGGATGACCATAGTAAAATAGGGATGGACCTATCCTCATGCAAATTTGTAAAATTCATGTTGATGAGGAAAAAATTACTCCCTTTTAGTTTTCATTATGTCACCGTTAGTTTTGACGATTTTAAAAGTAACAACACATTATGTAACAATGTAATGTGTTATTAACATTTCGTATGCCCGAGTTGGCCTAATGGTGAAGAACATGTGCTCTTGAAATAGAGGTCACAAGTTCAAATCCTGCAGGGGGTAGGGTATGTACGCCTCGTTTGTAGCAAAGTTAGTTGCCTCCCGCATGTGAGTACGAGGTAGTCCCATATGCTATAAGTCACTTGTAGACCCAAAAATAGGCCGCCCCACAGCATCGTGGACTGTAAAAACCTATTATTATTATTATCAATCGGTGTTATTTTTTGTTATAAAAACAAGCACCTTATCTAAGTAAAATTAAATGTTTGACTAAATGATGAGGTACATGGATTTTGATGTGGAGGTCATGGGGTCAAGAGTTAGTGACTAACTCAATAAATAGTAAGCCTTTATTTATCTAGTTGGAACTTCCGCTTGGCTAGTCTCGATGGAAGACTAACCCCTCTACTCAAAATCAAAGGGAAATGATTTGATTGATGATCTTCCCTTCTTCAAAATTGTTCCAAATAAATGGCTTCCCTTTAAATGTTTTTAGAATGCTTCTTTGAAGCATGTGATGGCCCAAACAAGGTATCAAATTTTTAACCATGAGTGTTTAAATAAATGTATTTTTGCTCTCGATATCTACAACTTTGAGCTTACCTTTTTTATTTTAATTGAAAAAGACTCTTTGAGTAATTGAAAGACTATAATTAGAATTTAGAAGTGAAAATCAGTTCGTTTTCAATTAAATAAATAAAACCCTAAAAGAGTTCAAAAAATTGAATACTTTTTTCCAAATCGTACACTTGATATTATGGTATGTCTTGTCCATACACAATGATCCTAGAAAAAAATGAAGTTACATAATTATGATTTGATAGGTATAGATTTGTCAACTATGGGGCTTAAAAAACCTACATTGTTTTCTTAAATGGTACTCTAATCAATGGAAAAATGTAATTCTTCCTCCTTTCTTATTATTAGTTAGTTAGATCTAAAATCATATGGAAAATATTGTGTTTTGCAGTATGTTATACTCCAAGAAATAGACACGCCACCTTAAAATTCATCAAATCTCTTAAAAATGTAGCATAATATTGAATAAGAACACACTAATATTTTATTAGATTAGGTAATAAGACATAGATTGTGGCTCCCAAAATCCTTACAATAATGAATACATCGTGAGAGACACAAAGGAGAAAAAGATAAAGTAGTGACAAGTAGAATAAATGACCTCTACTAGCCGAATCGAAGAAGGAAAACCCAAGCTAATGTAAATTAACCCTAGAACTGATCAAGGAGACTTGACTTGACTCAAAGGTAGAGAAAATATTAGGACTTGCCATCAAAAGCTGCCAAAGAATAACTCTTCATAATACGAATATTCATTATAATATTATGTTTCTTATGCTAGACCTTAGACCACCCAACATCATCATTCTCAAAGGCCGATGATCCTTTCAAATCTCCATTTTCGTGGCAGAGGATCACCTCCAATGTTTGACTCAAAAATCCACCGACCTACTAACAGTAGAGAGCCTAAACCAATAGATCGTCACACATCCCCACCAAAACATGGGCCAAGAGACCCAACACAGGAAGGCACATATCAAAATTTGAAAAATCAACCCCAACAATGGCCTCATAATTCCTAGTGACTTCCACATCGGTTTAACTACCCCCACTAAACTCGCTCTATGCCCCAAATGAACACGTGACGTAAAAAAGGAAATTAAAAATTATCCCATCCAGATGAATGGCTCCTCCTATTTCCAACACCACTTCCTACTTCCCTCCACCATCTCGAGCGCTTTCATCCACCACCGATCAAACCTCCATAGGCTACTACACGCAGCTTTTAACACAAAATCTGTAATGCCCACAATTTTTATGTTCCAAACCATATTAAATCTTAAATAATTACTAAGGAAATTGCAGATTTTTTTTTGTTTAAAAGTGTTGCAAGGGTGGCCTATGTGGAGTAGAATAAAAAGAAGCCCCTGAATCTAAAACCTAAGATTTAGTAATATTATGTAAAGAAAGAATCAAAGCATCCTCGGCATACATTACCCGATGCCACATTTTCCTCCTTGTTTTCTTCCTGTTGTTTCTTCTTGTCCCGAAGCTCCCAACAATCCTTCTTTGAATGCCCAAACTTTTCACAGTTCCAACATACAATCTTGCTCTTGGATTTTGACCTTTCCCGATCTTTCGATTTTCCACGGTTTCCTTTATTCTTCTGTCTTTACATTAGGTTGATCCATCGTAGATTGAAAATTAAATATTATTAATCTATTTCTAATGTTATTTCAAGTTATAATCTTTTAGCAATGCATCCATAAACTCCTTTCTTAGTTAAGTTTAATTCCTTTAGGAAATTAATATCCATACTCCACACTTATACATTTACCCTTGGTTAAATTAATCCCCTTAAGTCATTAAATTTAATGTCCATCCACCATACCATTATTTAGTTACTATAGTTTTACTTCCATTTAATTATTTACTAAACCATAATAAGAGGGTTATATTTTAACTTAAAACACTAAGGCCCAAGTGGCCCCATTCAAAAATTACACATACATTTAATTAAAACATATATTCCCATAAAATACCCTCACCTAAAAGTTGTAGGATGGATTCCCTACCCTTAGATTGATTCATTTTAGGCCCTTAGATCTTAGGTTTTCATTCTAACCCTAATCATCCTTATGAAATCCTTTTAACCTTTTCTTGCCCTAGTTTCCTCATTTGTTCTCTTTTCTTTTCTTTGTTTTGCAGGTTAGAGGAGAGGAAGCCATGAAAGTATGAGAGAAACCATGGAGGAATTTCCTCTAGGTTTTAGTATTGCATTGGAAGGAAAGATCTTTCCCCATTTGGCTCACTTATTTGTTTGCATAGATCTTGTAGAGTGTAGTTATTTTCATTCATTTTATTGGAAGGATTCATCCACAAATCTGGTTGAAGTTGTTTAATGGTTCTCATTTTCTTGAGTTACATTTGGGGAAAACCCATTTCAAGGATCTAAGTGTATACACATTTATATACATATATACATGAGTGTATATATGCTTGTTTCAGCCATGTAGATCTAATGATCTACAAGCATACATAATTTAGGAAGACCTCCATTATCTAAAAGCATATATAAAAGGCCATGTGGGAAGACAAACCTCCATTTATACATGTAAGTTTCCTTTTGTAAATGTCAAACATTAATTTATATCCAGAGGAAATATTCACAAGGTAAACCCTATTTCACATTATAAATTTTATAGCAATTGGATATCTAGAGTGCATTTTTGAAAAAGGGATCCTCATAATTTCCCATTATTTTCCCCGCATACCATGGAAGCATGCATAGAAATGTAAACTATTCACCAAAATGCTTGAAAGAAACGTGGCTCATGGACCTAATAGCATTTATAGGTTATGAAAAAAATTAGTTTGTTGAAAAGGCTCATAAACTTTTGAGAAATTACTTTTGGCATGAGTAAATTCAGCCTCCACGGCCCTTTCCTGCCTTTCCCAGCTTGTGCCAAAATGGGAGATTTGGAAACGGGAGTGGACATCCAGAAAAGCATAGAAGATAGAGACATTTTGTCAGATGTTGTAGTTGTAAATGCTAGTGATGTGTGCATGTAAAGAGAAGGGCAGGGAAGGGTTGGAATCAAATCTGACATAGGTACAAAGTTCAAATCCTGGGTATATTGTTCCAAAAAGGTTATATCCTTATGAGTAATTCATGTTTTTCATATTCATCCAATGCGTTGAAAGATTTATATCACGCAATATGCTGAAATTCCCCTTATAAACGATGCCGATACAAAACAAATAATATTTCACAAACATTGGCTTACATTAAATCTTTCGATGCAATATATTTTTCTTTGTGCACCAAGACATCTACTCAAAGACAGTTCATATAATTGGACTTCCAGCCCATACACACTAAGGAAGCCTTATGCGGTTGTTCTTGAATTGGTTGTCGGTGGAAATAGAGGAAAAGAGCATATCAAGGAACTAAAAATTCAATTTAAATTACCCACAATGAATCTTTAAATTGGAAGGGTCCATCTTCTCAAATCTATTTCCTTGAAGGATGAACTTAAATATATGTATAAGAGAAAGATTCAAGCTCAAGGGATGCAAATTCAAGATTGGGCCATCTTGACCAAGTTATGCAAAGTTTTTATTAAAGAAAGTTTCTTACATTAATTTGTAAATTGAACAGATACAAGGACTTGTGAGTAGGCTTGAGTGAGAAATAAATAAAAATAAAAATGGAGTTATTCTCGGGAAAAAATTGTTTGATGAAATGTGTAAGTTAGATGTTGAAATGAATCTCGCGACTTTGACCAACTTCGCTCCTCCAGGAATAGTTCATCTCTCCTATCTTTCATAAAAAAATTTCTTTAGTTGTTCATTTTTAGTGAAATAAATTGAATAAATGTAAGCATCATCATAGAATTGATAGTTTTACATAAACTTGTTTTCAAAACAAAAAGGTGTCATCTTTGTAGCTATGCACAATTAAATATTCCTTGGTAGATAACCATAAACTCAAACCCTCATTTTGATATGATCTAAAAACTTCATGACTAAACTATATTCACTAAGGTACCCCCATCACTTGTATTGAAGCACCTTGTAAATATGTTGACCGCATTCTCTTGTTAAAATAGATAAATCACGATTTTGAGACTTGCACTATAATATTTATAACTCTCCGAAAAGGAGATGTTAAGTTTCCTAAGTGTACCTTGTTATGTGAGGAGTCACTTCAATCCTTGAATCAACCTCAATGATTGTTTGTGACCTTTTTTGATGCCTCTTATAGGAGCCTATGTTACACCTTTTGCAGCTTGTAAGAAAGTCATTAAATTTGAAAAGTTGGGTTTCGTATTAGCTCGCCATTTGAACCCCTGAGCAAAAAAGTGCCTATTTGCCTTCATAAACCTCTAGTATTTTACTAGAAATTTTCATGGAACCTTTAGTTTAGGAAAAAAAATCTTCTTAATAGTTTGAAAAATGGCATTTTTAGGCCTTTTGGTGTTAGTTTGAATAGGTCAAGATGAGACCATTACGACTAGTGGCTCAAAAAAAAACCTATCACCGTTTGAAAACCATTTGCTAGTTCTCATCCGTCGACTACGGTGAATTATCCATATATAGAGGAACTTGTAGGAATTATCTTTACACATTCATCCATCAAACACCATTTTAGGACGTGGGTTTCTGATCCTCGAGCTAAATTTTTGATTGTTTCAACTAGGTCATTTATGATCGATGGCCTTAGAAAATCGACCTCCAATCAAAAAAATGTTTGCTAGTTATAAATCCCGTTAGTTCCTATGAATTCTTGGTGTATAAGAGGACATGTAAAAAATTACCCATGGTGTGTTTTCTCATCAGAGGACAACGTTTGAAAGTGGTTTCTTCACCTCCAAGCCTAAATTGAATGTTTTTACGACTAACAAGAAAATGTATAGAGAAAGTTGTAGGGACTCTCATTGGGTTGCAAAACCCTCATAGAAACTTATTGAGACTTGTAAATAAATTCTTGAAAATCTATTTTGTAGAAATGTTAAGTGAATTTGAACTTTTCGAAAAATAGTGTTTCTCTCTCCTCCTATTTCTTTCTATATCCTTGGTTAAGAAATGATTTAACTAAAATGAAATAAATATGTGTCTCTTACCTCCTCCTGAAATGTTATTATGTAAATGAGAAACTAAAAATGTTAATTATGCTAGATTTTGATGGATGCCATGCTAATGATTTATCGTTGATTTCATGGTCTCCATGGTTTTTGGATGGAAGTAAGATGGCGAAAAGACATGGTGTAATCCATCGTTTATTATTATAATTTAAATAATTTATTGAAAAATGTATATATGTGTAATGTATTTCCATATTATAGAAATTTATATTTGAAATTTGGTAATATGTATGAGATGCTAGTTTTAGGAATGCCTTGGGAAATGTGCATTTAATCATGGGTACCATTTTGATTTAGATTTGCATATGCAAAAAGTTGGATATGTTAAATAGATTTGAACGTAATATCTTGTAGTGCATTTTCAGCTTTGCATTATTTGATTAATTAATTAGGTGTTGTGTTCTTACCTTGAAATGCAATAAAGAAACCTAAGTGAATTATCCAACCCTAGTACAAAATTTGTGTATTTAACCTTCATATGTTATTACTTTTACATAGAAAACTGAAAACCTTATAATGAAATTTAAGTTGTATGCTCGATGGCACCTTTTGTCTTAACTAAATAAGATCCATAGTTGAGTTACTAGCATAGCTGTATATTTAGTGACATCATCGTGAAATAGATAGTTAAGAACGACTTTTTCAAACGTTAACTTTAGTAAGTGGCCCACTTCCAAGATTGGTTATCATGTGTGTAGTAAGGAGAATGTGTTCATTCAATTCGACTTATGTGTTAGGTAAGAAACATCACCGACTACTCTTGTAAGTAACCTTTAGTAGTTGGGATTATCTAATGAAGTTAATATTTAAATTTGTTGTACCCTCCCTCTCATTCTAGCCACATTTGTTTGAAAATAAACCGTTGTCTTCCAAAAATATAATTAATCCTCACAACTAAATTTTTTTGTACTACCCCTAAGAAATATATTCATTACTTCATTTCTATAACTTAAGAGTCTTTTTCAAAGCAACAACTATAATGTGTAATCTTACCATATGTGTATTAAGTAGAAGCTATCACCTCTTTTAAGTATCATAGTGACTACAAGTTTTTACAAAGTTAGATATAGAAATTTCTTCATCATTGAGAGAATTCCTTGTGGGACCTGAGACGACACAAATGGACCTAGTGAAATAGGCTTTATGACTTAAACTCTTGTTAATTATTTCTTTAGTTTCTCACAAATAAATGTGTTACTTTGGCTAGTGACAATATAGTGCCTTGATCTTTTACGAAGGGTTTAGAGGGTAAATATGTTTTCACCGCTTAATCCTGATCTACTGTGAGGGCATTGTGCCTTAACTAGAAATTAGAATTAAACTAAACCTTAGTTTATTAGGAGGTTAACTTGTGGGTAAAAATGGTAAGTATCTCCTTGTAATTGAAATTGATTTGAATTATGTTAACTCTAAGCGAAACCAAAAGCTCGGAAACTTGGTCCCTGTAATCCCATGTTATGCCCTTTTATGACATTGAAAATAAAGAAAATTCACATGCGGAGTTGTGAAATGAAGAAACATGGGATCTTATGTAACACCCCACTAAAACGCGCACATGAGACCCAAGAACAACCTAGAGTTAATTAGAAAAAAATTATGGACTTTTTTTCAAAAAGCGTGCCCACATAAGTTTCAAAAAATGATGTCACATTAATGTTTCAAATTAAATTATATTTAATAATAGACTTTTCCCCATTAATAAAATCTTAAAACCCACATTTAAACTTTAATACATTTAATTTAACAAGAAAGGTTAATCTCCCTTAATTATTATTTTAATAGACAATTAAATTCCTATGCTATAGTTAAATATATATTTAAATTTAGAGGGTTAAAGGGGCAATAAAATAAATAAATATCCAAGATATTTAATTCCACAAGGTTTAAAAAATTAACAAGGTCCCCATTTTACATGGGGTTAAAATAAACATTCCTTACCCTTAAAGTGACCCCTTAAAAGTCAACCCATGTTTTTGAAATTAAAACATTTAAATTAAAAGGTAATTTCCAATCACCCACTCTCCACCTACTTTTTGTAGGGATGAATCTTGAGAGACAGAGAATGAAGGAGAAAGAATTGAGATTGTATATCTCATATTATTCTATTTAACACAAAGCTCATGTACAATATTTATAGGAAAGAAATTAAATGGACTCCCTAAATGAATGGAGAGGATCCACAACGGAAGGAGAGAATAATGGAATAATGGATAAGAGATAAAGAGATAGGATAGAAACCAAAAATATCGTTATCCAACGATATGCTAACATTCCCCCTTATTACATTATTCTTGCAAATGTGACCTCGAAAGATTCAAATTTCACTTTTCCAAGAGATTTAGTGAGAATGTCAAAGCAACTTGTGCTTCAAGAGGGACAAGATTGGAGCTGAATTTGATGGTTCAAGACATGCTCTCGAATGAAATGGCAAGTCAATTTCAATATGCTTTGTTCGTTCATGAAAGACTGGATTCTGCACGAGCTTCAACACACTCTGATTGTCGCAATAGAGAATAGGTGACTATTTTTCAGGAATTCTAGGGTCATCCATAATGCGCGTATCCATATCACTTCGCACACTGCTCTCGTGCGGTGTGATATTTTGCCTCTGTGGATGAGATAGAAACAACATTCTGCTTCTTGCTTATCCATGAGATAGGTCCAGATCCGAGATGAAATATGTATCCTGTAGTTGACTTCCTATCATCAACAGATCCGGCGTGGTCCGAGTCGACATATCCCTGTAAGAAGAATTGATCATTCTTTTTATATTCTAGACCATAATTAGTTGTTCCTCGGACATATCTCAAAACATGCTTTGCTGCATTCCAGTGACATTTCTTTGGCTCCTGCATGAACCTGGAAAGATAGCTGACAACATAGCAGAGATCTGGTCTGGTGTATGTCAAATAGATGAGCCCTCCAACAAATTGCCTGTAGAGAGTAGCATCTACTTGAGGTGAGTCCTGGAATCTTGAAAGTTGCAAGCCTTTTTCCATGGGAGTGGATATAGGTTTACAATCGGACATTCTATACTTTTCCAGGAGTGTCTTGGCATACTTTGTCTGGGAGACAAAGATGTGATGCTCCTTTTGCCATATTTCCAAGCCAAGACAGTAATGTAGTAGCCCCAAATCTGTCATGTCGAAGGTTCTTTTGAGATCATTCTTTACAATATCAACCTGATCTTCTGAACTACCAGTGATCACAAGATCATCTACATAAACAACAAGAATGATAATTTCTTTGCCTACCTTCTTTATATACAAATTTGAATATGAGGGGCTACAAGTGAACCCATGCTACGTAAAAGGTGATCATTGATCTTGATATACCATGCCCTAGGAGCTTGTTTCAGTCCATAAAGTGATTTGATGAGATGACATACCTTTTTAGGCTGATTTTCATCAACAAATCCTTCAAGTTGGGTCATGTATACTTCTTCTTTAGATCACCATTTAGGAAAGCACTCTTGATGTCCATCTGCTGAAGTCTCCATCCTTTCTGTGCTGCAAGTGCGCAAACTACTCTGATGGTCTTCATCTTCGCAGTGGGTGCAAAGGTTTCTTCATAGTCGATGCCTTCTTTCTGAGCATATCCTTTTGCTACAAGTCATGCTTTATGTTTGTCGATGGATCCATCTGCCTTATATTTTGTCTTGAAAACCCATTTGCAGCCTATGGGTTTCTTTCCTGTAGGTAGATCGACAAGTTCCCATGTCTGATTTTTCATGAGTGAGTCATATTCTATATCCATGGCTTCCTTCCACTGAGTTTGACTGAGTGCTTCATGAACATTATCTGGCTCGGAGCTATTCATCAGTGAACTCATGAGTGCAAAGTTTACCTCATTTCTTGTTTGACTCCTTGTTTTGACTCGGATGATGTATCTGGGAGTTGTTGCAAATGTGAGTCCTTGATAGTGCTTTGTACCCACTTCGGATGAGAACTTGCTTTTGAGAAGAACTGTGTCGTTTCATTGTGAGGATTGATGTGGAGTCACATTCTCAGTTCTCCAAGGTCAACAAATAGTTCTCCTGGCAGCATTTCTTTTCTCTGAGTAGTCTCCTCTGGCTCATCATCTGATTCAGAGACTAATCGGTGAGATGTGTTTGGAAGTGGATCTTCTATTGATACTATTGAGTCAAAGGATGACTCATCACAAACCACATCTCGACTCTCATATATTTTCTTTGTCTCAGGATCCATGAGACGATACGCCTTTGAGGTAGTGTTGTAGCAAGAAGGATACATGGGAGTGTCTTTGGCTCTACCTTCTTTTTCTCTCGAGCAATTTGGGACATGCATGTATGTTGTGCAACCAAATACTCGTAAATGAGAAATTGATGGATTTTTACCACTCCATACCTCTTTTGGCATTTTATTTTGTAGAATCTTTGTTGGTGCCCTGTTGAGAAGATATATAGCTGTCTGTACTTGCCTTCAGCCCAATAGCATTCCTCTAGCTTTGCAGTTGATAGCATGCAGTGAGCCATCTCCATCACTGTATGCGATTGCGACGCTCAACAATGCCATTTTTTGGGGTGTGTAGGGAGCAGTCAGGTGTTGCTTAATGCCGTGTTGGTTTAGGAAGGCCAAGAACTTCTTTGATGTGAATTCCCCCCCTCGATCTGAGTGGAGTAGAAGAAGTGGTTGTCCGGTCTCTTTGACAACACGATGATAGAAGTTCGAAAGTGTTGAAGAGCCTCACTTTTCTTCTTTAGGAAATATACCCACATCTTGTGAGAGTGGTCATCCACGAACAGTTGGAAGTACTTGTATCCTGAAAATGAAGTAGGCAATGGGCCATTCAGATCGGTATGAACTACCTCCAGACACTTCTTGGCATGGAAGGTGCTCGCTTGAAACGGATCTCTATGTTGTTTTCCTGCAAGACAACCAGGGCAAATAGGAAAGGAACTGGACAATTTGGGTAGTCCATGGACCATTGCTTTTGAACTCATCTGGTGTAATGAACTGACCGACAAGTGTCCATATCTAAAATGCCATAAGGTAGTTGATTCTATTGTTGAAGCAGATAAAGCTACTGCAGAAGATGAAACAATATCTAAAGCAAATAACTTATCTTTTACAAAAGCTTTAGCAAGAACCGTACCTTGTCGGGAGATTAAGCATGATTTAATGCCATTTTGAACAAGAAATTCAACCTTAAGGTGATGATTCAAGAGCTGAGTAACTGACAAGAGGTTGCTAGTCAAGCCAGGAACATATAGTACCTTTGTAAGTGTACATTTTCGTGGCCCCAGAGGAATGGTCACATTCCCTATTCCTTCTGTAATGTACTCTTTGTCATCCGCTATCCGAACTCGATCTCCGGTTGGCTCTTCGTGTAGTGAATCAAACAGCTTCTTGTCACCTGACATATGCTTGCTTGCACCAGAGTCTATCAACCAGAATTTCTTTGTGGGCTGAGAAGTTTGAGAGACGAGTACAAGATTCTTACTACAATGGGCTCCTTCTGATGTCTCCTCATCAGATTCATCATCTTCTTGTTGGGCTGCAAGATGTCCTTTTGCTTTCTCCAGTGGGGACGTCATTTGGACTTTTGAAAATCTTCACCCGGATGTGCTTGTATGGCTTGAAGACCCTTGTTTCAAGTTATTGTGCCAGTAGTGATCAATGTCGTGAGTATTGGTTCTGCAAATGTGACACCATCTCTTTGACTTTTGATCTTTGTTTTGGTTGCGCTGGATTTGGCTTCTCTGGGGGACCTTTCCGATTCTTTTGGCCACGATTAGGCTTTGAGAACAAGGCTTTGTCCTGAGACTCCTCATGCGATGAAGTGATGGCCTCTTCCTGCTGCAGAAAATTCACAAGCTCTTCGAATGTCACTGTTTGTTTAGACACATTCAAGTGTTGTAACAAACACTCGAAATTGAGAAGGGAGTGCTCTCAAGGTGATTGGGACGAGAAGTTTATCATCCACCATTTCACCGAGCGCTAATAACTCGATCTCAACTCAGCCACGCGACGTAAGAATTCCTCCACTTTCTCGTCTGACCCCATAGAGAGGGTGTGCAACTTTGACTGAAGATGAAGAATCTTTGTCTGATTTTTGGCTTCATAAATGGTTGCCAACTTGTCCCAGGCCTCCTTGGGTTTCTCCACATTCCGAACATGCGGTTGCACATCATCACTGATACTGAGCATTATCAGCATCAAGGCTTTAGCACTAGCCATGTCATATTTTATTAGTTCATCGGGGGCTGTGGGAGCAGACACAGACCCTGTGACAATTCCCCATAATCCTTCAAACTGAAGGATTGTCTTCATTTTTGTCTTCCAAGCCGCAAAATTAGGCCCTTTGAGCAACTGAGCATCGGGAAAGTAACTTTCGGGAGTAGACATTGAATAAAAAAAATTATTTATTTATTTGAAAAGTTATTACAATTTTGACTCACTGATGAGAATTACTGGCTCGTAGATGCTCGCGATATTCATGTTGTGAGACGGCGACGCTTTGTGGGGCATTCTTCTTTGTCGTCACAATCGGCGTCGTATCCGGCTTCTAATTCTTCCCGTACTTGCTTTTCTTGGTAGCTGATGTCGAAAAGAAAGTATTCAAGGAGTCCTTCTCGAACTAGTTTGTCGAATGCAAGATGCCGCTAATTTTGAAGCTCGCTTCGAGCAAGGAAAAGTAGAACCCGAGAGCTCTCAAGAGCTTCTTCACGGTGTTCTCTAGTTGGCAGCGAGTTGATGTTTTGGCTTTCAGCAATGGCGACCGTGTTATTGACGCTCTCAATCGAGTTGTCTACACTCGACATTCGATGTAGTGTGAAGAGACTCACATTGCCAGATCAAACTTCTCCTCGTAAAGTTTGATAAAACTTCATGCAAAAATAAGGTTTTTCTCATTGTTCAACAGTTGGAAGATCTTGGTCTTACTAAGAGGTTTGATTAGAAGACTTTTTCACACACCATGAAGTATGAAGATCTATCTCTTCTCTGAGGTTGAAAATCTCGCACCAAAGAAGAATCCTCCACGCAAATCGAAATTATATTTTTCCACGTTCTTCCACGTTTATCTCCTATCTTCCAGTATATTATACAAGATTTTCTTTCCGCCACGTACATCACGCGCAATCTCCTCTTTCGTCAACTTGTTTCTTGTCTTTGAATAACATAAAGAAACACACGCATGGCATTTTTTTCGTCTCATGCACGTTGATTCCACTACACAAGTGCAATAACACCAGAGGATATCCACGTGCTTCTTTCAAGATTCTCCATGATCTTCATCCACACTAAATCTCCTCTAATGGTGTGAATTCCATGGCCGAGAAGATAGTCGAGGGAATGCACTATACAAAAATGCGCAAATCTTAATCAAGCAAAATGAACTTCGCCAATTTGCATTCAGAGGCAAGAATGTTTCCTCATGGGAAAAGCTATTTTGGCTCGCAAGATTCAGAAGTCATTAAATAAATATGACAAGAAAAAATAAATGCTTGTTGATGACCTGCTAAAACTACGAGACAATATTCACGTCCTCCCTTTTGCAAATTGTAGTCGAAGGTGGGGAATGTTCTCATGAAAGCGAGAGCATTGCAACAAATTAGAGATATCTCGTCACTTGATGGCTTCCTGCTCAGTATCTCCTTCACGCATGGCTCCATGTTGAAGTAGTACACAAGCTTCTCCACACTAAGAGCTTCTTCGAATCACCAGCAGGCGATGCATCCGACATAGAAGCTCACGATAGCTCGATACCAAACTAAGAGCAGAAGAATGGAAGGAGAAAGAATAGAGATTTATATCTCATATTATTCTATTTAAACAAAGCTCACGTACATTATTTATAGGAAAGAAATCTAAACAAGACTCCCTAAATGAATGGGAAGATGAAGAAGGAGAGAATAATGGAATAAGAGATAAGAGATAAAAGATAATAAAAACCTAAAAATAAGTTATCCAACGTATATGCTAACATTCCCCCTTATTACATTATTCTTGCAAATGTGACCCCCCGAAAAGATTCAAATTTCACTTTTCCAAGAGATTTAGTGAGAATTTCAGCAACTTGTGCTTGATAGGATAGTATTGGAGCTGAATGTGATGGTTCAAGACGTGCTCTCGAATGAAATGGCAATCAATTTCAATATGCTTTGTTCGTTCATGAAAGACTAGATTTTGCACGAGCTTCAACACACTTTGATTATCGTAATAGAGAATAGGTGACTATTTTTCAGAATTCCTATGTCATCCAAAATGCGATGTATCCATATCACTTCACACATAGCTCCTCGTGCGGCGTGATATTATGCCTCTGTGGATGAGATAGAAACAACATTTTGCTTCTTGCTTATCCATGAGATAGGTCTAGATCCGAGATGAAATATGTATCCTGTAGTTGACTTCCTATCATCAACAGATCCAAGCGTGGTCCGAGTCGACATATCCTATAAGAAGAATTGATCATTCTTCTTATATTCCAGACCATAATTAGTTGTTCCTCGGACATATCTCAAAACATGCTTTGCTGCATTCAGTGACATTTCTTTGGCTCCTACATGAACCTGGAAAGATAGCTGACAGCATAGCAGAGATCTAGTCTGGTATATGTCAAATAGATGAGCCCTCCAACAAATTACCTGTAGAGAGTAGCATCTACTTGAGGTGAGTCCTGGAATCTTGAAAGTTGCAAGCCTTTTTCCATGGGAGTGGATATAGGTTTACAATCAGACATTCTATACTTTTCCAGGAGTGTCTTGGCGTACTTTATCTGGGAGACAAAATGTGATGCTCCTTTTTCCATATTTCCAAGCCAAGATAGTAATGTAGTAGCCCCAAATCTGTCATGTCGAAGGTTCTTTTGAGATCATTCTTTACAATATCAACCTGATCTTCTGAACTACCAGTGATCACAAGATCATCTACATACACAACAAGAATGAAAATTTCTTTGCCTACCTTCTTTATATACAAATTTGAATATGAGGGGCTACGAGTGAACCCATGCTACAAAAGGTGATCATTGATCTTGATATACCATGCCCTGGGAGCTTGTTTCAGTCCGTAAAGTGATTTGATGAGACGACATACCTTTTTAGGCTGATCTTCATCAACAAATCCTTCAGGTTGGGTCATGTATACTTCTTCTTTCAGATCACCATTTAGGAAAGCACTCTTGACGTCCATCTACTGAAGTCTCCATCCTTTTTGTGTTGTAAGTGTGCAAACTACTTTGATGGTCTTCATCTTCACAGTGGGTGCAAAGGTTTCTTCATAGTCGATGCCTTCTTTCTGAGCATATCCTTTTGCTACAAGTCATGCTTTATGTTTGTCGATGGATCCATCTGCCTTATATTTTGTCTTGAAAACCCATTTGCAGCCTATGGGTTTCTTTCTTGTAGGCAGATCGACAAGTTCCCATGTCGATTTTTCATGAGTGAGTCATATTCTGTATCCATGGCTTCCTTCCACTGAGGTTGACTGAGTGCTTCACGAACATTATCTGGCTCGGAGCTATTCATCAATGAACTCATGAGTGCAAAGTTTACCTCATTTCTTGTTTGACTCCTTGTTTTGACTCGGATGATGTATCTGGGAGTTGTTGCAAATGTGAGTCCTTGATAGTGCTTTGTACCCACTTCGGATGAGAACTTGGCTGCTTTTGAGAAGAACTATGTCGTTGCCATGTGGATTGATGTGGAGTCACATTCTCTAGTTCTCCAAGGTCAACAAATAGTTCTCCTAATCATTTCTTTTTCTACGAGTAGTCTCCTCCGGCTCATCATCATCGATTCGAGAGACTAATCGGTGAGATGTGGTTGGAAGTGGATCTTCTATTGATACTATTGAGTCAAAGGATGACTCATCACAAACCACATCCCAACTCTCATATATTTTCTTTGTCTCAGATCCATGAGACGATATGCCTTCGAGGTAGTGTTGTAGCCAAGTAGGATACACGGGAGTGTTTTTGGCTCTACCTTCTTTCTCTTCGAGCTGGGACATGCATGTATGTTGTGCAACCAAATACTCGTAAATGAGAAATTGATGGTTTTTACCACTCCATACCTCTTCTCGGTGTCTTGTTTGTAGAAAATCTTTTGTTGGTGCCCTGTTGAGAAGATATACACCATGTTTGTACTTGCTTGACCCAATAGCGTTCTCTAGCTTTGTTGTTGATAGCATGCATGCGGCGAGCCATCTCCATCACTTTATGCGATTGCGGCGATACTCAACAATGCCATTTTTTGGGGAGTGTAGGGAGCGATCAAAGTCTGCCGCTTAATGCCGTGATGGTTTAGGAAGGCCAAGAACTTCTTTGATGTGAATTCCCCCTCGATCTGAGTGAAGTAGAAGAAGTGGTTGTCGGACTCTTTCACAACACGATGATAGAAGTTCTGGAAGTGTTGAAGAGCCTCACTTTTCTTCTTTAGGAAATATACCCACATCTTGCGAGAGTGGTCATCCACGAACAGTTGGAAGTACTTGTATCCTAAAAATGAAGTAGGTAATGGGCCATTCAGATCGGTATGAACTACCTCTAGACACTTCTTGGCATGGAAGGTGCTCGCTTGAAACGGATCTCTATGTTGTTTTCCCTGCAAGACAACAGGGCAAATAGGCAAGGAACTGGACAATTTGGGTAGTCCATGGACCATTGCTTTTGAACTCATCTAGTGCAATGAACTAACCGACAAGTGTCCATATCTAAAATGCCATAAGGTAGTTGATTCTATTGTTGAAGCTAGATAAAGCTACTGCAGAAGATGAAACAATATCTAAAGCAAATAACTTATCTTTTACAAAAGCTTTAGCAAGAACCGTACCTTGTCGGGAGATTAAGCATGATTTAATGCCATTTTGAACAAGAAATTCTACCTTAAGGTGATGATTCAAGAGCTGAGTAACTGACAAGAGGTTGCTAGTCAAGCCAGGAACATATAGTACCTTTGTAAGTGTACATTTTCGTGGCCCCAGAGGAATGGTCACATTCCCTATTCCTTCTGCAATGTACTCTTTGTCATCCGCTATCCGAACTCGATCTCCAGTTGGCTCTTCGTGTAGTGAATCAAACAACTTCTTGTCACCTGACATATGCTTGCTTGCACCAGAGTCTATCAACCAGACTTTCTTTGTGGGCTGAGAAGTTTGAGAGACGAGTACAAGATTCTTACTACAATGGGCTCCTTCTGATGTCTCCTCATCAGAGTCATCATCTTCTTGTTGAGCTATGCAAGATGTCCTTTTGCTTTCTCCAAATGGGGGCGTCGTTGGACTTTTGAAAATCTTCACACCTGGATGTGCTTGTATGGCTTAAAGCCCTTGTTTTAAGTCATTGTGCCAATAGTGATCGGTGTCGTGAGTATTGTTTCGGAAAATGTGACACCATCTCTTTGACTTTTGATCTTTCTGTTGTTGTTTGGGTTGCACTGATTTGGCTTCTCTCTGGGGACCTTTCCGATTCTTCCGCCATGATTAGGCTTTGAGAACAAGGCTTTGTCCTGAGACTCCCCTACGATGAAGTGATAGCCTCTTCCTGCTGCAGCAAATTCACAAGCTCTTCGAATGTCACTATTTGTTTAGACACATTCAGTGTTGTAACAAACACTCGAAATTGAGAAGGGAGTGCTCTCAAGGTGATTGGGACGAGAAGTTTATCATCCACCATTTCACCGAGCGCTAATAACTCCGATCTCAACTCAGCCACGCGACGTAAGAATTCCTCCACTTTCTCGTCAGACCCCATAGAGAGGGTGTGCAGCTTCGATTGAAGATGAAGAATCTTTGTCTGATTTTTGGCTTCATAAATGGTTGCCAACTTGTCCCAGGCCTCCTTGGGTTTCTCCGCATTCGAACATGCGGTTGCACATCATCACCGAGCATCGAGCATTATCGGCATCAAGGCTTTAACACTAGCCATTTCATATTTTATTAGTTCATTAGGGGCTATGGGAGCGAGCATGCATCCTCGTGACAATTCCCATAATCCTTCAAATCGAAGGATTGTCTTCATTTTTGTCTTCCGTGCCGCAAAATTAGGCCCTTTGAGCAACTGAGCATCAGATGGAAGTAACTTCAGAGTAGACATTGTAATAAAAAAATATTTATTTATTTGAAAAGTTATTACAATTTGGACTCACTGTCGAGAATTACTGGCTCGTAGATGCTCGCGATATTCACGTGCTGTGAGACGGCGATGCTTTGTAGGGCAATTATTCTTCGTCGTCACAATCGGCGTCGTATCCAGCTTCTAATTCTTCCCATACTCGCTTTTCTTGGCAGCTAACGTCGAAAAGAAAGTATTCAAGGAGTCCTTCTCGAACTAGTTTGTCGAATGCAAGATTGCCGGAATTTCGAAGCTCGTTCAACAGAGTAAAGTAGAACCCGGAGCTCTCAGGAGCTTCTCCATGGTGTTCTTTGGTTGGTGAGTTAATATTCTTGCTTTACTATGGCGACCGTGTTATTAACACTCTCAATTGAGTTGTCTACAATCGACATTCGACATAGTGTGAAGACACTCGATGTTGCCAGATTGATCGGGACGTTGTAAGAGGCACAAGACAGGCAGAAGAAGTATGCAGATCAGAGGAGAGTTGACCGTAGTTATGAGGTGGACATGAAGGTGTTCCTTCATGTCGACATCACAAGAGTCCTATCCATTATGAAAACGGCTCTAAATTATCTTGTAGAATTTTGGGTCCATTCAAGATCATAGAGAGGATTTTCCCTTAGCTTATCGTCTAGCCTTGCCACCCAAATAAGTTTCGTGTGCATGATGTGTTCCATGTATCTGTTCTTAGGAGATATATCCCAGATCCTTCTCATGTATTAGATTGGACCACATTGTAGGTGCGGGGAAAAGGGGTAGATGATGGTGTATCCCATGTGTATTTTAAAACCTAAGGCCCTAGGCCTTCGAGGATGAGAGATTGATCAAGTGTGATTCGAGTGGTAAAGGCCTTTGAGGAGACTACTGCTACATGGGAGGATGCTACATTGCTATGAGCCTAGTTTCCACACCTATTTTAGTGACTTCTAGGAGGAATTTGAGTCTAAGGGGAGGGGGATGTAGTGCCCACTCCTCTTTGACACTTATTATATTTTTATTTTGATTATTGTTGACTATAGACATGGATATTATTATATCATTTTGGTTTAGCATGATGTTAGATGATAGAGATATTTTGACTATTGATGGAATGTGATTCATAATATGATTTGTGTAGATTCTTAGAGACATTTTATATCAATGATGATGTGTTATTAGCATATATATTTATTGAAAATCAAAATTCTCGTCACATTGACCATGATTTAGAATTTTAACTAATCTCCGATCTTATTGATATCGATGAAATGTTAGAATTGAGACGTTGAAATTTTAGACAAATTATAACATTATTTAGTTGAGATGATGATTTAGTTATATGAGGATGTTTATATCTTGATGTTTGTATATTTTATCTTTGATGTATTTGATGCGTCCACAAGGCCGAAGGAGGTATTGTGTGATTTATTAGGTAATTATATCACATCAATCAAATGGGTATTAAGTAGACCAACCTTAGCAGAATACTAGATGGATATAATGATGGTGACCATGGAAACTTCTGTAATGTTTGATGTTTTTCATTAGATTTTTAGGGGTCCCCATGGGGGGATGACCTTCAAATGTGACCATGGGCTATGTGTGAAATTCTTTCCTTTTCTTTTATTTATTGTGGAGTATGTGATTTATTTTGTGATGTAATTCATTTAATCATTGTTGATTAATGTGCCTTAATTAAGTGGAATAATCATGTTTATTAAGTTAATTGGGGATGTGAAAAAGGGGCCATTTATTAGAGTACTTGGTCCTTTGGATCTTTTGATTTAAGTTGAGTGTATGTGAATTTGAGTGTCAGTACACCCTACCTTGCTTTAAGTAAATTCAGATTTGGGCTTAAGGGCCATTTTTAGAGGGGTCAAAAATAGACCCCATTATGATTTTGTGAGGCAAAAGGTGACATTCATTGCACTTCTCTTACATGGGTTTGAAATTATGTCCTTAGGGGTGTGGTTTCGTGTTGAGTGTGTAAGAGAATTGGCATTTTTCTCAACCACCAATTTATCAGGCCTTGGGGTTGAGGGTTGACTTGTTATGTGGAGTTGAGGATGAGTGATGTGGCATCCTATATGGAGCCATCTCACCCCCTCCTCTACTCTTTTCTATATAGGAAAGTTTATCCGTTTGTTTGGGGGTAACTTCATTTGATTATACTCTTGTATTTTCGGTGTGAGAGAGTTTTGGAGTGCTTGTGGAAGTTTTGGAGCTTTTAGAGTTGGATTGAGCTTGAAGGAGCTTGGAGTGTGATTATTTGATCAAGTTCTTACTATGGAAAGGTAGGAGCTACACCCTTGTTTCCTTATTTTCTTTTATAATTTTGTATTGCATGTAAGTGAATGGTTTGTGCACTTGCTGGGATCATGGGTGGAATGCCTAATTATGGTGTAGGAGAAGGCTATGCGGATTTTCTATCAGTAGGTAGGTATAAGTGTCTTATTCATGTTTGGGAGGGAGTTGGGTTAGGTGCCCCACCTTTGATAAGAAAATGCTTGTTTTTCTTACTTGTTTCATTTGAGCAAGACATAAGAGATTTTAGGGAGGCATAAGAGAATGTGGGAGGCGTTAGAGGAGCTTGAGGGAGGCATAAGAGTTGTTTAGGGGTTTTGAGTTTTTTTGTAGGGTTGTAAGGTGGGTGCTTAATCCCATTGGGAGGCATAAGTGATCTCCCAATAGATTCCTTGCTCCATTGGCTTTGCGTTTTCAGGCCTTACGTATTTTGAAAGTTGTATTCTTGTGATTGCTATCTTGTGTTTGAATGTGTGTTAAATAGTTGTGAAAAATGTGTATTGTGATGTGGAAGCATTCGTTAGTTGCCATGGGTTGTCTCCATTTCTTATTGCACTTTGGTTGGAGCTCGGGGCAAATGAGGAGGATAGATTCTTCTCCTCACCTGGATTATTAGTTGTGTGGAGAGTGTTGCCTAATCCTCAATTTTTGTTATTTTGATTGGAGTGAAGAAATGGTTGAGCTCTTGTTGAAGATTTAGGACTTGGAGCATTTGAAGAAGTAAAAAGAAATCCTTCATTATAGAAACTTTTCTTGTAATTCCCACTTAAGGTGGAAGGCTAGTAGTCTTACATTTAAAAGAAAAGTTGTATTGTATATTTTATTTATTAAGTTGTAATGTATTGTTGGAAAGAAATCTTTTTGTGTTGTAATAAAATGAGTTATGCTCAAAAGAAAAGGAAAGTTCATTATTACTTGTAGGAGTTTCCATTATTGTAAGAATGAAGGAAGAACTTAGAAGTTGTAAATCATTAAGAATGTATTCTTAGCAAAATTAGGAATGTAATATAGTTGCTTGTGATTTATTTGAATAAGCGATTGCAGTTGTAATGGAAAAATGCACTAAGTTATAGTGAATTAACTTGTTGAAGGAATTACATTCTTGTTGTGGAAAAGAAAGCAATAATACTTAGAAATAGATGAAATTTTATTTCTTCATTTGATCTTGAAAGTAATTTTATTGGAAAATTATTCTTGTAGTTTTTTTCTTATATGCTATTGAAATAGAAAATATTTGAATTTAGTGATTTAAGTCATGGAATGAATAAATGGTTTAAAATTTGAACAATGACTTTAGGAACCTAAAATCAAGCTAAGTTTAAACTATAAAACACCCTAGTAAAAATGTATTTAGAAAAATTGATGAATTGATGGTTCTATTTATAAAGAATAGGACCTCCACCCTTTGCAGAGTGACGGTCCTGCACCATTAGTCCGGTTAGAGCGGTGGTCTCTAAACTACCACCGAGGTGGGGCGGTGGTTTACTAATCGTCACCTAGGTAGGGTGGTGGTCACAAGACCGCCGGCCTCTATAATGCCCAATTGAAACACACACACCAAGACAACAAAACAAATAACAAATAATTTATTTATTTTTATTTTCCTAAGTTTAGAGGACACACAAGGGGGTCACAATGGGCTAAAACCAACTCATGGGAGACTTGACATGACAATGGTCACCTAGGAAGAAGGGAATCTACAACACCCATCATGAAGTTGTTCACTTCCACTTTGACAAGAAAAGACATACAAGGCCCGACTACATTACACACTTACAGCTAGGGGCATCCCACAAAGTGAAAGTATTTTAAGGTTTCTTATTCAACTAGAATTTCTTCCAAACTTGACTTACGTTCAAGGAGGAATATAATTTGATTCGCATAACTCTTATTACAAAGTAGGATCTATTCCTTTTACACTAAAATGTATATTACTTAAGGTCATATCTCGTATGACAATTATTTGTTTAATGTGTTTAATTAATTTAAAAATAAAGGAGGTATTCAATTCTACAAGGCTATCTATCCAAATACAAGCTACGGAAAATTTTTCCAACCTCCATTATACAAGGGGTTGAGCAAAAGCTCCTATGAAGTGGAGTACTATTTAGATTTGGATCCATACTCTTCTTTTGCAAGGATCCATGTTTAACAACATTAAATAAAATATTACCATGTACTTTGGCAAGGGTTGATGGAAGAAGATCAATTTGAATTTCATCTTCAGGATCTCATAAGATATTAGCTAGTCTTTTATTGAGGCTTAAGAATATGTCCTGGATTGGGTAAAATCTTCATTTAGGTTTTTCTTGATTAGGTTTGACAAAGATCATATAATATTTCAAACAAGTGAGATTGATTTAAATATTTATTTTTCAATCTTCCTTACTATGGACTTGCCATTTTCAAAAATTCAAACATTGATTAAATCTTAATTATATTTTACACCCCTACAACACGGAAAATAGGTTTATTATTACGAATAGAGTAGCAAGGATAAATTCTTTTTATTTATTTTTACACAGGTAAGAGTTTCCTTACCTTTCACTTTAAGAGTTTTGACTCCCTCTAGCATTTCAACATTATATTTCTTTTTGTATAACTTTTATGAGAATTACCCTAACTTTTTACTATGCCTAAAATTGCATTATTTCCATAATCGAGAAGGGGGTTAAATACACAAGGCTATAACTCGAGAATTCACCATTTCCTTTATTAATAAACTTAACAAGGTTACAACATTTTCTATCCAATTCAATGCACGAAAAATGTTGACAACCTGATTCGAAAGCACTTAGACTAGGAACAAAAGGAGATCAAACTTGGTCAAGCAACGACATGCTGTTTTAAAGATTATTATATTGCATAAAAATACTCATAATAATGCCATGAATAAGTTTATATCTTCCACAATAGTGTTTACAAGTTTTGTTACAACTGGTTAAGACAACCTTACTTCACAAATACATAAAACCCAAGGCAAGAGGCCTTTCAAACCTCTCTACAAGAACCATCCCAAGATCTACAAAACATTAAGCATTTGTACAAGGAACTTCATAAATTAAAATGATGCACTTCTTTAAATCTTTCCTTATTTCTACTCACAAAATCCATCTACACAAGTATTAACTTGAGTCAGTTCGCGAGAATTGAGCATGATAAGACTACACATAACAACAATATGCTACTATTTAACAACCTCATGAAAGGAAACCTTCTATTTCAAGAAATGGATCCACACTCCAACCACTTAATTAACTTTTAAGAACAACACAAAATTTTCTACCATGTTGTCTAAGAAGGAAGTCATAAGCTACAGATAATAACAATATCTCAAAAGCATCAAAAGTTAAACACCCAAACAAGTAGGACCATAGCCTAATGAGTTAGAAACAGAAAGAGCGAGTGTATTGGGATTTCAATCATGTAATCCTATAGATTATATGATTGAAATCTAATACACAACTAACAATCTAAAAATTTCAAAGAGATACCATAAGCACTTTGGTTAGAATTCTTGATCTCTATAATGACCAAAATTGAACAATCATTCGAGGAGGAACATGGGTTTATCGATTCTATAAAGAAAGGTTGAGTGTATTAGAATTATACAGAGTTACAAACATTGTCTCGAAAAAAACACTAGTTTAATAATCATTCCGAAGGGCCATTGGCCTAATAAATTAGAAACAACATTCGAGTGAAAAAAGAGTCCCATCCCGAAATCATATAAGTTATATGATTGAAAACCAATATTTAAACCAATAATAACTACTTTCATAACTAAAGGTGGCTTCACAATTATTAAGGGTAAGAGGATGTGATGGCTATAATGTCTGTATTAGACATTGCCTAGCAGCCTAGCTAGTTGGTAAATCCAAGCACACAAAAGAGAAAAGCCTCAAACTACCCAAGATTCACTATGCAAGTAAGCATTCTAAAACATCCATCCAAGTTTCATAACACTCTAGATTCATAACCCTCCATAAAAATCTAAAGATTCGGTTTAAAAGAAAGAATTACCACTTTCTGTCACAAGTTCTTTTAAAGTAACCCTTGTTACCACATTCAAAAACCACTCTAAACTATGCATCTACATATATCACTAGATCTCATTTCCTTAACAACAACTCCCATCATAAGCCATCAAGATATTTATCTATATATGGACCAACCAATTGTCAATGACAGTATTAACAATTAAAAACAATGAGTTAGATAAATATTGATATAACAATCAATTTCTATTATCTAGTGTATTTCAACCACATTAATAACATAAAAGGTAAGGTCTGTATTACTACCTAGTAAAACAATACCCACAACCATAAGCGATTCATGACTTCAAGTGTAGCTTGCTTTAAATTTTAGATGGGTTTAGGGTAAAATCCCTTAATAACAGACACAATGCATTCCCAATATAGTAATACCACACTACTAGCATTATCTCAGACATCTGGGTAAGTCCCAGAGTTACTAAGTATTTTCCAAAAAGGGAAACAAAGAACTCGGGGAAAGATTGGCATAATCAACCAAAGAAAGCAACACAAAAAATTTATATCCCTTATCATATCTTTTTGGATTGTTTTATCACAGTTACATTTCCTTGGATAAAGATGATTCCCATTAATAGTTTAATGGGTAATCGATTTAATAGTAACCACCGAACACGTAAAGTTGATTTAATGTATTCATAAAAGAAATAAAAGTTTTTTAACTTTTACCATAATACTGATGAGCCCACTAATCTATACATTTTACCATATTCCAACCTCTAGATGCAAAAATAAAGCTTAAAATCATTTATTCACTCAATACCTAGATCCACGTAATTCCGAAGACCAAACCGGAGACAAAAATAAGAAGCAATTAACTAGTAATCAATGATGGAAGACAAACTTCAAAATTTCAAATTAAATACCAATTTCAGGAAAGAAAAGTTTCATTTGAAGATATTTGTTAGATTTTATCATATTATGGAGATGGGTAGCTTATCATGCCTATAATATGCTTCCAAAGATGAGAACACAATGAATGGGTCCTCGCAACAACAATCAAGGCCAAATTCCATTGTCTTCAAGCTTGTTGGGTGCCCAAACATCAATCACTTGACGTTTGGCCCGGGGAAAGGATACAAGGCAAGGGCAGAGCTCCAAAATAGTGAGCCGCAAATGCTTGAGATAAATGTGGTCTCAAAGACTGGAATGATTGCAGTATATACACAAAATGGGTTTATTGAAAAATCCTAGGAAACTTTAATTAAATGTGATTGATAGGAGTAAATCCAAACTCCACAACCTTGCCAACATCCTCCATCTTGTGCAAAAATGAGACGTTAGAGTGGGACATGGACATCCATCAAAGCACAATGGAAATCATATTTTTGTCAAGTGTAGTTGCATGTGCATCGAAGTGGCTGTATGCAAAATGTGGAAGTAACCACGAGGCATGTAAACTATTTGACAAAATGCCTTAAAGAGATGCAATCTCATGGAATTTCCACGGTTGCAAGATATCCACAAAAAGGATCTCGATAAAATGGCCCCGTATTCACCATATACAACCAATAGGTGTCCAACTCCGCGATTCACATAAAGAAGCATGCACATAGCCAACACCCAAAATGGCTTGAGTAGGCCACTAGAAATAAAAACAGTAAGTGGCTCAAAGAAACCAACATTACAAGAGAAGCGCCCAAATTTCTCAGAGGGAGGCGAAAAAATAACAATACCCAACCAAGCACGATTCCAAAATGAGAACAAAACACAAAAGTGGCATGTCCATCAAATCCTTCCACTAATCCCACAAGACGTAAGGCAAGCATAATTTCATTAATGAAAAAAAGATGAGGCAGTATTCGGTGGGTGGACATAACAATTTACCATTAAATAGCTATTAAGACAAGGTATGCATGGAGCTTGGAGGATAATTAATAAAATTTTCAAAATTTAAAACTAGCAGTCCCCACCTAGCCATGACGCCACCAACCAACCACCTTTCCACTTCCAATGTAAGCCAAAATCGCCATAGAGCAGATATGCCAAGTTTTTAGAGAAGAACAATTTTGTTAAACTTAGCTAAAATTTTGGTACCTTTAGAGGATAAGCCCAAATACCTTGGGAAAATATTTTTTAAAAAAAATTATCTTTAGAAATTTTAACAATACGACACTAAGAACCCGATAAGCCTAAAATGAGGATTCTCGTAAGATAAATTATGGGGCACCTCAACAATGAGCAAGCACTTGACGATAATAGGAGGAACGATGCAAAGAAGGGACTCTAAACTAACTTCACAAAAAGGTCACAAATAACTTATGATCAAAAGGGAATTCAAATAAACATTCGATGTTTTTTCCACAGGAAAGGGATAGAAATGGGGTTGATGCCGAATAGGGCATTACACCGCTTTGTGGTGGTGGTTTCATCACATTGCATGTAAAAAATTAAAATATGTGATCGTGCAAATTTGAACTTGATCTAATTAAAATTTGAGCCTATAAAATGTAAAAAGGAAACTACCAGCAAACTATAAGGGAACAAAATCATTGTTTTAAGCATGAGAATCCTTGAATGAGAATTTAAATGTATTAAATTTCATAGATTAAATGGAAATAGGGTTTTATCCAAATAGAGAACTAAAAAAATGGAAATAACTAAATAACTACTCCAGATTTAGGGTAGAATCTCTACAATCAACAAATAGAAGACATTACTATAACAAATCCATAAACTAAACTAAACTAAGCTTGATCCAAATAAATCCCTCCATGGCTTCTTCCCTCCTTGCTTTCATGGCATCCACTCCTCCAACCTGCAAATTAAAGAAAAGAAAAGAGACCAAATGAGGAGGCTAGGGAAAGAGAAAGGTTTAATAAAATTTCATAAGGATGGTTAGGGTTAGCTTGGAACTCTAAGATCTAGTGGTCACAATTGATTTGATCTAAGGGTTAAGAATCAACCTTATAATTGTTAGGTAAGAATGAATATTATGGACTATTAAATAATTTTAATGTATGTGAAAATGGGTGAATGGGGCCACTTAATACCCTTGTATGTTAAGTTAATTATGTAACTCTCCTAGTATGTTTTAACAAATACGATATTTATAATGGGAATGGTCGATTGCTGACATTTACAAGAAATTGAACTCTTTGGAAAACAGATTGGGGAGATCCAAAGACAGGAATGATCATAACATGGCTATCTTAAATGCCATTAGTGACTTCTTGGAACAGATGTTCAAGCATTACCATGTTTAGCAGGTCCTCGACACTATCCTGGGACTGACAAGGAGAGAAGTCAGACCATATCGAAGCTAAATGTAAATGACCCAACGCACATCACCACTTTGACGTTGTTCACTTCGGTACAAATAATCAAATCTAGACCAAAAGAGCTTCCAAGAAGTAATCTCGCAGCCGGAGGGCCTCGTTTCTAGTCACCGTTATATTTTGGTCTTTTTTGCTATTTTTCTGCTACTATTTTGCTACTGCGTTAGCTTCTATTGTGTTTAGCTTTCTACTAGTAACTATCTTTTGGTTATTATTAGACATAATGTTTTATCTGGATTTTGATCCTTTTTGTGTCCCTCTATAGCTCTATTTGGCTATTGAGCCCTTTTTGTAACAAGGTATAGTCCCTTCAAAACTATTTACCAATAATAAAAAAACTATGTTTTAACAAATGAATCAATGGGCATTAAAGCTAATAATTGAAGGGAATTAAGGAAACTAAGGATAAGGTCTTAATAAATATGTTTTTGAATGTTTATTTGAGATGGGAAACTATTTAACCAAGTAAAATAATTAATGGACACTTTTCAAAGCATAATGTAATTGTATGGACCTTAGAAATTGATTAAGGATATTTAATTATTAATCTAGAATTGTTCCATTTAATGTAATGTAGCATATTGATGGTAGAAGTTAATTGAATGTATTCTAGTGTCTAAACACCCTAGCAACCTTTAAAACAAAAACATTTTACAAATTTCGAGATAATTATTAAGGTTTAATGTTGTTTTTGAACATCAAAATTGTGCGCATTACATATAGAATCGGACGTCTGTTATTATTTAATGCCAATGCCTCATAAATTCTATGGCAGATTATTGTGAACAATTTGTTTTATTAGTAAATGTTACGGTCAGTCTAATTTATTTATTGTGATAAGAATCAAAAGTTGGTCATGCTATATAGTTTAAGTTTGAAGTTAATTTAAACTATGTTATTTGTCCTCTAGCGATCATTTGTTTGATGTCATTAGTAGTGTGTCATAGAAATGTCATCAAATTATTATTTTTGTCATGATGTCTAGTATCCTTTTTAGAGTCAATTGTTCATAGCGTCAATAGTTTATATTAGTCATTTTTAAAGCCTTTTTTTGTAAATGAGTCAATGTCTTGTAATTGTCAAAATAGGGTCAATGTTTGTCATTTTGTTGGTCAATATTATTAAAAGAATTGATTTTTTAAAATTCATTGTAAAATTCCACAAAATTAAAAAAAAATCCCATATTTCTCATGGACGCATTTTTGCTTTTATACGACGTCTAAATTCAAATTAAGGTGGGGATTTTCACACTAAAGCTCATGTTTATATTCTCACATTGAGTTAGCATCATCATGAATGGATGACGGAGGCAATAAAGGAAGGAGGTCTATCTCGTAACCTCTCAGCTAGCCGCAAATGACGAGGATGCACAATGAAGTTGTGGAATTTTTTTAACGTTGTGTGTTTGATTTAAACTGTGTGAAAATAAGAACAAAAGTACATTCCTGTTCAAAATTATAATGTGTGAGCAATTTCTTGTATTTTCCCCTAAATGTAAGAAGGTGATGAGAGATGAAAGTGTACTGTTATATCTAGGTTGTTGGTTGACCTTATAAAACCATCGTTTGTTATGTTGTTGGTTAACCACATGTAAAACCATCCTTTGTTTGTAGGTTGTTGGTAATCCAAGTGTAAAACCATTTTGGTTGTTTGTAGGTTGTTGGTAAACCGAGTGTAAAACCATCATGTTTGTTTGTAGGTTGTTGGTAAACCAAGTGTAAAACCATCATGGGTATTTGTAGGTTGGTGGTTATTCGAGTGTAAAACCATCAATAGAGTTGGGTAGCAAGTACAAGATAATGTTTTCCCCATGTTCATACTAATGGGGGGAAGGTTAGGAATACAATATGTTAGTGCTCACATTATTATATGGGTTAGATAATATTTGTGTGAGTTATTATTTGTAAAATGTAATATTTAGATATTACATTGTGTGAGTGAATGATGAGTTGTAATTGACAACTCATCATGAGGGAATAATGGGCTTGTTTGAGAGATATTTGGGATAGTTGAGATGTGCAGGAAATGTGAGAGATTTTAGGAAGGGTCTTGATATACTTGATAAGGTTTGACTCCTTCATACGAGGAGATTGTAAACCTATATATGTAAGATCTCTCTAATGTATTATTATCTCAAATATATTGAATATAATTCCGAGATGGAATAGAAGAAATATTATAATATATTTTCCCATCTTATTTGATTAAATTTTGTGTTCATTTTGCATACAATTTGAACCAAAATAATAATTATACTTAAGCTTAGGTATATAATATTTTTAATTATTTATATATATTAAACTTATTATAATTATATATAAGGGGAGTTAAATAGATAAGTTTTTTTATTAATTTTTATTACTATATATATATATATATATATATATATATATATATATATATATATATATATATATATATATATATATATATATATATATATATATATATATATATATATATATATATATATATATATATATATATATATATATATAGTAATAAAAATTAATAAAAAAAACTTATATAAAAATAAATTTGCATTGTGAGAAATTCGGTTTAGCCACCATGCATTTGTTAAGTTTTATTGTGTTTTGTTTGGGAGTGGGAGGTCACCAACCCCATCCCTACTCAATATTTATATGGGATGGGAGGTGGGGTCAGCAACCTCCCCCACCATATATAAACTTTGCCGAAATTATTAAACTCGGCCACTATTTACATTGTGCCTTGTGCATTCATGAAACCCGCCGGATATATGTTTGACCGCTGCGATTTTGTATGATATGTGGCATGCAGACCTTGGGTTATATGTGTGGGTGTGTGTGTGTGTGTGTGTGTGTGTGTGTGTGTGTGTGTGTGTACACCAAAATAATTGTTGTATATACATTATTCAAATCAAAATTTAAAAAGGGGCAAAAATGACCATACCGAAATAGGGAAAATACAAATGAAGTATATTATAGCAAATAAAAATATAAACAAACCCTAGAAGAGGATTACAAATGGAATAAATAGTAAAAACGTGTTTCCATCCTTGAGTTTGAATATCCTTCCATGGCCTCCTTTCCCCTTCTTCTCACAAACGTAAGCCAAAAGAAATGAATAAGATCTTTTAGCAGGATGATTAGGTTAGTTGAATACCAAGATCAAAGGGCTCTAATTAAATCCATCTAATGGGATTCAACCCTACAAAAGTTAGGTGAGGATTTTGGTGGGAATATGATTTTAAATAAAATGTATGTGCAACTTGTGAATGGGGCCACTAAAGGGGTGTTAGGATGTAGGATTAAAATGTGACCTTTATTGTTAGTTTGGTGACTTTTATAAAGGCCTTGACTTTTGAAATTAATTAAATTAAAATTACATAATGATAACTAGATAATGTTTATTATAGGAGTTAAAATATATTTGAACTAAATTATATGGTTAGGGTAAATGAGACCTTGACCTTAGGATGTTAAGTCAATAAATGACATTAGAAATATAATACTAAAATAAATAAATAATGTAATAAGGGTATTTTAGCTAATGGCTTGTAAGGGTAAATTAATGAAATTTAATGGGAACCACGGAATGGGATTTAATATTGAAATAATGAATTATAGTAATAAAAAGTAATTGTTAATTAATATGAAGGAATTAATAACCGAGAAACAATTAAATCTAGTTAAACAATATCCCGTGTTGCAACTCGTTTTAAAAAAATAATTATTTTGTAAATTTTCCTATCTAATTTAGTGGGTTTTGTGCAAGAAAATTGTGGGCGTTACATAAAGGCTCTTAGTCACACTCGGAAGGTGGCTCAACTAGGCGATTGAATAAGTGGCCTCAAGAGTACAATGGATGTGGATTCATTTACTCACCAATAATTCGGTCCATGATACTTTCCTCTTTGGAAGGTTGGGACAAGATTACTGAAGCTAAGAATTTTCATGTGATTATGGATATCTCTTATCATTTTTTTTAACACGCCCTAAGGATTCAAAGGAGGATTTTAAATGTTTTTGGTTTTGAAAGGCTCTTTACTTTAGAAGTATCCCCTTTGGTCTTTGGAAGGTCCTCTTTGTGGAACGATATGGTGAGGTCGATCGAAACAAATTCAAAGATGGAAAGGTAAATGGCATGATTATTCTTATTATTTCGGTGTTGAATGCTATTCGACATATGTTTTTAGTGATGCACTTGCCCTCGAATGTTACGAATAGAATATAAAAGATCCTCAGAATTGTTTATGGAATGAGAACAATTAAGAGAAGAAAATTCATTTAGTGAGATGGGACCATGTAACCCTTCCTAAAGTTTAAGGGCGGGGTATGTATTCTAAATCTTAAATGGCAGAATTTGGTGTTAGGTGCTAAACTTATTTGGGGTCTCCTTTCCAATCCGATGGTGTTGTCAATTCAATGTTAAGAAAGAAATATTTGGGGAGTGGAAGCCTAGAGTTGGTGTTTTCTATTCGAGAGGTGTGAGAGGCTCCCACATGTGGAATTTCTTTGTGTCCTATAGGAAATTATTCTCTAATATTTCTTCTTGGAGGATTGGGAATGGCTCCTCGGCTAATGCTTCTTGAGTGGTCTCCGACCCTTTCATTAAATAAAGATATCTACAAAGCTATGGAAGCTTTGAAGATTCACCTGGGAGTAAAGGTGGTGGATTATAGCTTACCGGTAGTGGATGGATCACCTTCTCGCATTTGGAAAGATCCCGAGAATTTGGAAATCTCAGATTTTTCTAAAGAATTTTTCTCTGGCATGATTTATAGGTTTATAGGGCCCTCGGTGTTCCAAATAGTGACTCTCTATTTTGGTGGGCTCTAGAAACAGTTCGTATAAGGTTAAGGATAGTTATAAATGGTGGTTGTCCAGTGAAGGGTTTTGTGCCACTAGCTAGTTAGGATGTTAGGATTCAATTATTCTACCTAAAGATGGGGTGTTTAGTTGGTTAGTATTTAAAGAAAAATATCCATGCAAGACCATAGGAAGAACTAGGGATATCTTTGGTATAACTAAGTGTGTTTTATGCCTCAAGGCCTAAGAGGATATTGACCATTCATTTGCTCTCTTCTTTCCGTTCTCCTTTCGGTGTTAGAATTGGATCTTGCCTTCGTTTGGTTATTTCTTTTATAGGGAAGGAAGATTAGAGATCGACGCTGGTTTCACGGCCACGATTGGGGTAAGGTGGTTCTCTTTGCACCATTTGGATTTGTGCTTTACCATCCTTCTTCTTTGGCACATTCGGTGGAGAGAAATCTTAGAATTTTTCAAGGAGCCTTCTCGGATCTATGTACATTGCTTTATTAAGGCTTGAAATTTCCTTTCCATAGAATGTCATCCCAAATTCCAAAGATTTGTCTCGAT
Organism: Taxus wallichiana var. yunnanensis; assembly: GCA_018340775.1. Lineage (NCBI taxonomy): Eukaryota > Viridiplantae > Streptophyta > Pinopsida > Cupressales > Taxaceae > Taxus > Taxus wallichiana. The sequence continues at coordinate 1,029,799,553 of CM031242.1, forward strand.
TCTCCTCATGGATGCTCACTTGTGGTTAGCTTCGGCCTTTAATTAGAATCTTTGGATCGAGGATGATTCTCAAGCAGGGTCTGTCTAGGGTCAAAAAATATCTTCTTAGGAAACAAGTGAGATGGCTTCCACCCCCTCCTGCTTTTCACAAATTGAACTTTGATGGAGCATCGAAAGGTAATCGTGGTACATCGGAGAGAGGTGTTAAATTAGAGTTAGGAAAGCTATGTTAGTCATTCGGGATCCTTTCCTTTAAAAGATGGAACAGGAAATGAACCATAGAGGCTCAAGCCTTGCTTGAAGGGATCAAATTAGCGGTTAGTGTTGGCTGTGAAGCATTGGTTATCGAAGGTGATTCCCAAGTTGTGATAAGGATTGTTCAAAGGGGAAAACCAAAGTGTGTTGAAACTTAGATTTCTTTATTAGTAATATTAGCCATTGGCTAATTTAGATTCCAATGTGGAATGTAAGCCATAAATATAGGAGTCTAATTTTGCATCTAACTACTTAGAAAATAAAGGTATAATGAGGAGAGAAGGTCATGTCATATTCACACATGTGATCGCGTGGGAGGAGCTCAATGCTATTATTTTTGAGAAGGTTGAGCTAGTAGAAATTAAATGCCTTGGTGGTGCTTGCCTCTTCTCACATTTTCACAGGTTTGGTGGTGGATGGTTGATGCAGTCATGGGGTTAGTTTTGAGAATGGATACCCCCTCGATTTCCAAGTGTATTTCTTTAGGGGGAAAAGCAGGAGATGGCATTCTTTGGAAGTATTTTGAGGTCCCACATTCATCTCATATTTTGGGCCAAATCAGGGTCCATTTGTGAAGCTATTGAGAGATTCTTGGGAAAAGAATATATGGACGTTTCATTGCAAGGGCCAAAGTTAATTCTAAGGTGATATCTGGTTTTTTTCTCATCTACTCTTGGTGAGGAAAAATGTTGAGGAGGTAAGATATATTTCTCTCCACTTCATTAAACCCCAAAATTGTTTTAATTTGGAATTTGCGTTGGAAGGTTCAATCAAGCTTAGCCATTGTCGATCATGTATAGGAAGGCAAGGCTTTAGAAGAGGCTCAACAAGTGATTGTTGTTTTTCCACCAGAACACGGTGCTTATGAAATTTGTGTCGAGATGTTCATGATGTTTTTTTCAAGATAGAGAAAATAGATCTTCTAGAGTTTTGGCACTCGATGGTCTTCGAGTCGAGAAGGTATCGCTAGATTCTAAAAAGGTTGGGGTTCAAGTATAATTTCTTGCATCGAGACCATTTAAGCTAGTGCGTTTGTTGGAGGTAGGAAGTCTGCATGAGCCCTAGTCACTCTTCTTCTTCGAGTGTAAGTCTTACGAGCCAGTTTTCAACGGATTGTTTCGGTGTTTGGGTTTCACTTTTTTTTCGTAGTAGTCATTTCTTAGTTCCTTCGGTTTCTTGCTTTCTTTGCGGGGATTTTGTGGTCTAGGTTGGTTTGGCTAGGATGTTAGGGTATTATGTTAAGGTTGTACTTGGGTGGGATCCCTTTAATCCCCTCGTTCTAAGCTCCACTAAAAGCGTTAAACTATAGAAAGCAAAGTGTTGCGAAATAATTGTAGGTTGTGAATTTGAGTCATGTTGCCAAGTCTACATGTAAATTTTCCAAAAAGTTAAAGTTAAATATTTAACAATAGGATAAGCTATTATAAATGTATTTGAATGAAAAAGTGTGAGTATTTAAACACCCTTAGACTCTACCCATAACATCTCACCATAGCCATGAAAGTAAAGCTAGGAACATTCACATTAATTTTCTAACATATATATGGCTTATGATTACCATTATATAAATATTATTTGTCCTCATAAAAGAATTGAATGATTTATTATATGTATAAATTATTTCTATGTAAGTAAATGAAAGAAAGGATATGAAATTTTGTGTAATGTTTGGTGAGAAATATCACAATTTACAAAATTTGAAAAAAATCTTCAAAATATAAATATTTCCATAATTAAAATTATATAAAATTAAATTTTAAAATAAAACAATTATAATAATGATAATATTGAATAATCTCTTTTAGCAATTTTGAAATAAGATAAGAATACTAAAACAAATTTAAGTGAGGACATATAATAGTATATAGTATAACAATTTAAAAAACAACTCGTGTTAAATTTGTAGCATATTGTGATTTTAAAATTTTTGTCTAAACTTCATTTTATTTTCTAAAATGAAAATTAACTTTTAAATTCTAATTTAATTAATTTTAAAATTATTTAACAAAATAATTTTCAATATTTTATTATATCATTTAATAAAATAAAGTGTTAAAATTTCATCTTAAAAGATTAATTATTCAATAACCTTTTAAATATATTTAAAGTTATGAGAATATGTCTCACTTATATTTCAAGTGATGTCCCAAGACTTGGAGATTTGGAAGCAATATCTCATTAATAATTTTATTATATTTTAAAAATATTTTTCATAGAATGATGAAAAAATAAATTTTAATAAAGAAAAAGGTATAGAATTCTAAAACCAAGATAATAGTATGATTTAATTGAGTTTTCAAAATTAAAAAGAAAAAACATTTTAATAATAATGAAATAAACGTTTTGGGTGGAGGTGTTTCAGGGGACGAGCATGTTTCTCTCTCATGGTTCACTTGCCCCATGGCTTTGTGGGTGGATGGGACTAGAGGAAGGGCTTCTATGGTCCTTGGGAAAGTCTATGTAAAGAAATCACATAACACTACGAGATCCTTTCGAGAGGTTGTCCAAAAAGGCTTCGACAACCCAACAAACCCATGACAGTGCCTCTACTAATCCTTGCGTAACTTTTTGTGAGGATGTGTTAGAAGTAGAGTCTTATTACTATAAGCACAACTTGATTTGCAATTTTTTTGGTTTCTCGCCTACTCTCCCCGATCTCCACGTTTGGATTTCTACGAATTGGCATCCATTATTTGAAGTTAAGATGGATTTTTTCGCTAGTGCCAAAAGCATCTTTATTGTTGTTTTTGGTGAAATTCGTGATAAGAAGGAAATAGCTAGAAAAAACTAGATTTTCAACTCTCACTTCTTAACCATTAAACCTTTGTTTCCTTCTTTTAACCCTTAAACCAAAACTTTGCAACCAAACTAGTTTGGGTTAGATTTCTACATTTACCTCTCCAATATTGGGACGAAAAACACCTAGCAGCCATAAGTAATGTTTTGGGCACGTTCTTAAATGGGAACTCGTCCACCTTGGGTTACATGCACACTACCTTTGTCGCATCCCAGTTGAAATTGATGCCTCAAATAACCTTGTAACAAATATAGGGCTTATAGTTTAAGATAGAGTATGGACCTAAACTATTGATTATGAAGGAATACCCTTCAGGTGTAGAAGGTTCTTCGCTCTTGAGCATATTGCCTCTGATTGTCAGCTAGAAAAAAGAAGGAACGTGAGAAATACTTGGTGGGAAGATGCACTCCAAAGTGTCATTTTGAATTGGAAAATAACCGAGAGAAGGATGAGAGTGAGCATGATTTAGATACAGATATAGATCCTGATTTGAATGATTCAGTTCCAGAAACACCCATCAGCGAACCAGTGGTGCATTCTAAGACACATAAATCCGGTGTAGTAGGTAAGGAGAATGTTCCACCTATTTCCCCTTTCCCAAATAGAATTGTTGAAACAAATCTTAGTAAAGCGGCTCCCCAAATTGAAAATATATTTAGGATGATTATTGCTCTTGAATTCATGCTTCCCATTGAAGATGTATAAGAGGAATGGAAAATGGTACAAGGAAAGAAAAATCATAAAAAGTCATTTCTCATACCTAGTGGTGGTTGTTGTTGGGCAGCTGTTCTTGTTTTGCTTCTTGTTATTTCTATCGCTGTATCTGGACTTTTAGGCCTTTTTGTTCCTGGGTTGGGCCCCTATTAAAACCCACCTTTTACACCATATCAAAAATAATGAAACAGACATAAAATCTATAGACAAACTTACCTTGTGTTAAGAACGGTGATACCAACAGATCCCGCACCTTGCTGCCATTATAAAACAGTTGTCAACATAATAAATAGATTTATTAAGTTCCAACAATATAAAAAAATGATAGCAAAACAACCTGACCCTTTTTCATAATATATCCCTTACACGAAAAAAAAAGTATGAATGGATATATAACATGGTCCCAAATGATGACCAAGAACCTGCGTTTCTACTTAGTTAACAGTTAGTCTGGTTGAATGGAAACGCTCTCCAGGGTTGGTTGGTTGCTGAGATTTTTCGAGTTTAATTTCCCTTCTCCTTCTCCTTCATCTTCAAACATCATCAAAAGCTCCTCTATATTAATATCATGCAGCTCGCCTTCGATTATCTCAGGAGCGGAGCAGTGCTCCACACTTGGAATGAAATTATTAACGGTAGGATTTTGAGGGTGACAGGAAGGATTATTGAGGCAGGCGGAAGGGCCATACATGATTTCAGCAGCACGGTCATATGCAACAGCAGCCTCGTGGGCTGTATCAAAGGTGCCCAGCCATAGCCTCCTGCCTCTGTTGGGCTCTCTAATTTCTGCCACCCATTTCCCCCAAGTCCGCTGCCTCACTCCTCTGTAATTATACCGCCCATTTTCAGGGCCTCCTTTTCCTTGCATGCACCCTTTTTGGATCCCCTGTGACCTGCTCTTATAGTTTTCCTAGTATAATCCGACGAGTTCATCAGCTGCCATTGTTCTAAAATCTGGGAGACCTTTTTCTGTCTCTGCCCGCTCGCTGTCTTTGCCATCTTTGTTGAATACTTCAATTTAAAACCTCAAAAGCATTGAAAAAATGAGATGAATAACTAAGTTAGTTATTGTGGGAAAAGACTTGTTTGCTACGCAACCTACCTAATGGACTCCTCGATCCATCCGTGTCAGTTGTTGACAGTTTCGTCGTACTGCCTGGAATTTCAAATTATCTGTGCCTGTCAAATCAAAATTCGCTGACGTCTTGGCTCTTTCAAGTGGCTGTAAATTCTAGTAGTTTTTATAGATCTATTTATAATTTGTAAATACATATATAAATAAGTATTACGTTTTTATATACACCACTTAAAAAATTAAAGGTTTTCAAAATTTACAGCCTGTCATTGTCTACGGTTTTAACAAAAATTCACCTGTAATATACGGTTAAAATCACTAAAAACAGCCTACAGCGTGTCAATTTCCAGGCCTTCTGCGGTTGATCAGGACGAGTTTTAATAAAAGGAGTACGAGTTCCATTTGCGCCGCCTGAGAAGGCTTATTCCCTAAGAAATGCGATGAAATGTATGTAGGACGACGTGGACAATCAGACGCCTTCTCATTACTAAACTTGTCGGCCGCCGTCTTTTAAAACAAAATGTTAACTGCACCACATGAATGTGGATCTTAAAAAACTATGTTACGCCCCAAACGCGTTTCGTGCAGCAATTTACATTTGACGATGACCGTTTATTTGTGTTTCTTTGTCACCCTTTTGGTGAATGTGTGTTTATATATCAAAGTTTATTGTTTCCTGGAAACTTGTTGGTGGCAGTGGCACTCAAATTCTTGGTTGAATGGATGGGTGCTTCCAAATCTATCTTGGAAAGAGCCTCTTAAAAATGATCTACCATATAGTAGGTCAATAAAATGTGAATTTGAAATTAAATGGAATATGACTGGTCAATGTTTAATATTTCAAAATTAAAATATAAATATTTACATTACAGTCGTGGGTAATTATCATTATTAGATGTCATAAATTTGTTAGGGACTTAAAAGACTAGAGAAGGGCCTAAGCAAAGCAAGTGACAATTCAAGAATGCTCATACGGACGAGCGTGTTGCATTTTACCGTAGAGTCCGATTTTAACCGTGTGTGTACAGATCCTATCTATTTCTTCTTAATTTTAGAGTAGCTTGTACTTCTATATTCTATTTTTTTTTGTTGATTTGAAATATCATATTATATAAACAAGATATTTTTATGACACAGAAAATTCTTTTCCAAATGTAAACAAAAATAAAATTGCACAAGAGTTTTTTTGACGAGGAAAACACATCCAACAAACAACTAAAACTTTGTCAAATATAGTTATTTTACATTCGCAAATGTACAATCGGTCTTTTATATAATTATGACTTTAAACATAAACTTGGCATTGGGCATGTTAAGAAGGAAAGGGATCCTAGTGGGAAAACAAGTAAGCGTTATACGATTGTACATTAAACATATAAATAATTATTTATAATTATAATGTGTTTTATTAAATTTAAGATATATGTAAAATAATAAGTTTAGTTTAATTAGATTTTCATATTAATTAGCTCATGTGTAATGGTTTACTATGTGTTGTGTCTAAATGTATCGTATATCTATACAGTTAAAATTTGAATATAAAGTCATTTTTTTATAAATTATATTATAAATACTAGAAAGATAGTGGTGTGTTGCAAGACTTGCAAGCCACAAGTCTAAAGTTCAAACATTGATGTCTTCGATTATAATTTGTGCAAATACACATGTTTTTCAAGCTATTTTGTCCCTCAATATATATTTACAAAACATAATTCATTGAATATACTCTAAATTTTACTATGAGAATTCATATTCGATAAAAAGAAGCACAATTATTATTGGATATCCAAAAAATTGTGACTAAATAACATAAACAAGATTACATATGCAAAGATGAAAGCTTCAAAATGAAGATCAACCTGACATTCTATATTAAATATAATAGTGACACTACAATGCCTAATTTTTGCTCTCATGAACTTGAAAAAGGTCATGATAAAAAATACATATCAAATTTTCTTTAGGGTTTTATGTGGTTCATACATAGATTTGATAAATACCCTAGAACAATAAAAAATTTTGGATGACCATAGTAAAATAGGGATGGACCTATCCCTCGTGTAAATTTGTAAAATTCATGTTGATGAGGAAAAAATTACTCCCTTTTAGTTTTCATTATGTCACCGTTAGTTTTGACAGAAAAAGTAACAACACATTATGTAACAATGTAATGTGTTATTAACATTTTGTACGCCTGAGTTGGCCTAATGGTGAAGAACATGTGCTCTTGAAATAGAGGTCACAAGTTCAAATCCTGCAAGGGGTAGGGTATGTACGCCTCGTTTGTAGCAAAGTTAGTTGCCTCCCGCATGTGAGTACGAGGTAGTCCCATATGCTATAAGCCACTTGTAGACCCAAAAACAGGCCGCCCCACGGCATCATGGACTGTAAAAACCTATTATTATTATTATTATTATTATTATTATTATCAATCTGGTGTTATGTTTTTGTTATAAAAACAAGCACCTTATCTAATAAAAATTAAATGTTTGACTAAATGATGAGGTACGTGGATTTTGATGTGGAGGTCATGGGGTCAAGAGTTAGTGACTAACTCAATAAATAGTAAGCCTTTATTTATCTAGTTGGAACTTCCGCTTGGCTAGTCTCGATGGAAGACTAACCCCCTACTCAAAATCAAAGGGAAATGATTTTATTGATGATCTTCCCTTCTTCAAAATTGTTCCAAATAAATGGCTTCCTTTAAATGTTTTTAGAATGCTTCTTTGAAGCATGTGATGGCCCAAACAAGGTATCAAATTTTTAACCACCGAGTGTTTAAATAAATGTATTTTTGCTCTCGATATCTACAACTTTGAGCTTACCTTTTTTATTTTAATTGAAAAAGACTCTTTGAGTAATGAAAGACTATAATTAGAATTTAGAAGTGAAAATCAGTTCATTTTCAATTAAATAAATAAAACCCTAAAAGATTTCAAAAATTGAATACTTTTTTCCAAATCGTACACTTGATATCATGGTATGTCTTGTCCATACACAACGATCCTAGAAAAAAATGAAGTTACATAATTATGATTTGATAGGCCTAGATTTGTTAACTATGGGGCTTAAAAAAACCTACTTTGTTTTCTTAAATGGTACTCTAATCAATGGAAAAATGTAATTCTTCTGCTTTTCTTATTATTAGTTAGTTAGATCTAAAATCATATGGAAAATATTGTGTTTTGCATAAAGTATGTTATACTCAAGAAATAGACACGCCACCTTAAAATTCATCAAATCTCTAAAAATGTAGCATAATATTCAGAACAACACACTAATTTTTTATTAGATTAGGTAATAAGACATAGATTGTGGCTCCCAAAATCCTTACAACAATGAATACATCGTGAGAGACAAAAAGGAGAAAAAGATAAAGTAGTGACAAGTAGAATAAATGACCTCTACTAGCCGTCGAAGAAGGAAAACCCAAGCTAATGTAAATTAACCCTAGAACCAGTCAAGGAGACTTGACTTGACTCAAAGGTAGAGAAAAATATTAGGACTTGCAATCAAAAGCTACCAAAGAATAACTCTCCATAATACGACTATTCATTATAATATTATGTTTCTTATGCTAGACCTTAGACCACCCAATTACATCATCATTCTCAAAGGCCGATGATCCTTTCAAATCTCCATTTTCAGGGTCGAGGATCACCTCCAATGTTCCACTCAAAAAATCCACTGACCTACTAACAAGTAGAGAGCCTAAACCAATAGATCGTCACACATCCCCACCAAAACATGGGCCAAGAGACCCAAACGCAGAAGGCACATATCAAAATTTGAAAAATCAACCCCAACAACGGCCTCATAATTCCCGGTGACTTCCACATCGTTTAACTACCCCCACTAAACCCGCTCTATGCCCCAAATGAACACGTGACCCAAAAGGAAATTAAAAATTATCCCATCCAATTGGTGGCTCCTCCTATTTCCAACACCGACTTCCTTCTTCCTCCACCATCTCGAGCGCTTTCATCCACCACCGATCAAACCTCCATAGGCTTCTCCATGCGGTTTAACACAAAATCATGCGCCACAATTTTTATGTTCCAAACCATATTAAATCTTAAATAATTACTAAGGAAATTGTAGATTTTTTTGTTTAAAAGTGTTGCAAGGGTGGCCTATGTGGAGTAGAATGAAAAGAAGCCCGTGAATCTAAAACCCAAGATTTAGTAATATTATGTAAAGAAAGAATCAAAGCATCCTGGCATACATTACCCGATGCCACATTTTCCTCCTTGTTTTCTTCCTGTTGTTTCTTCTTGTCCTGAAGCTCCCAACAATCCTTCTTTGAATGCCCAAACTTTCCACAGTTCCAACATACAATCTTGCTCTTGGATTTTGACCTTTCCCGATCTTTCGATTTTCCACGGTTTCCTTTATTCCTCTGTCTTTACATTAGGTTGATCCATCGTAGATTGAAATATAAATATTATTAATCTATTTCTAATGTTATTTCAAGTTATAATCTTTTAAAGAATGCATCCATAAACTCCTTTCTCGGCTTAAGTTTAATTCCTTTAGGAAATTAATATCCATACTCCACACTTATACATTTACCTTTGGTTAAATTAATCCCCTTAAGTCATTAAATTTAATGTTCATCCAACATATCATTATTTATTTACTATAGTTTTACTTCTATTAATTATTTACTAAACCATAATAAGAGGCTTATATTTTAACTTAAAACACTAAGGCCCAAGTAGCCCCATTCAAAAATTACAGATACATTTAATTAAAACATGTATTCCCATAAAATACCCTCACCTGAAAGTTGTAGGGTGGATACCCTACCCTTACATTGATTCATTTTAGCCCCTTGGATCTTAGGTTTTCATTCTAACCCTAATCATCCTTATGAAATCCTCTTAAAATTTTCTTGCCCTAGTTTCCTCATTTGTTCTCTTTTATTTTCTTTCTTTTGCAAGTTAGAGGAGAGGAAGCTATGAAAGTATGAGAGAAACCATGGAGGAATTTCCTTTGGGTTTTAGTATTGCATTGGAAGGAAAGATCTTTCCCCATTTGGATCACTTAATTGTTTGCATATATATTGTAGAGTTTATTTATTTTCATTCATTTTAATGGAAGGATTCATCTACAAATATGGTTGAAGTTGTTTAATGGTTCTTATTTTCTTGAGTTACATTTGGGAAAACCCATTTCAAGGATCTAAGTGTATACACATTTATATACATATATACATAAGTGCATATATGCTTGTTTCAGCCATGTAGATCTAATGATCTACAAGCATACATAATTTAGGAAGACCTCCATTATCTACAAGCATATATAAAAGGCCATGTGGGAAGACAAACCTCCATTCGGACATGTAAGTTTCCTTTTGTAACATGTCAAACATTAATTTATATCCAGAGGAAATATTCACACGAAACCCTATTTCACATTATAAATTTTACAAAGCAATTGGATATCTAGAGTGCATTTTTGAAAAAGGGATCCTCATAATTTCCCAAGATTTTCCCCGCATACCATGGAAGCATGCATAGAAATGTAAACTATTCACCAAAATGCCTGAAAGAAACGTGGCTCATGGATCTGCAACAGCTATAGGTTATGAAAAAAATCAGTTTGTTGAAAAGGCTCAAAAACTTTTGAGCAATTTCTTTTGGAAAGAGTAAATTCGCCCTCCACGGCCCTTTCCTAGCTTTCCCACCCCGTGCCAAAATGGGAGATTTGGCAATGGGAGTGGACATCCAGAAAAGCATAGAAGATAGAGAAATTTTGTCGATGTTATAGTTGTAAATGCTAGTGATGTGTGCATGTAAAGAGAAGGGCAGGAAGGGTTGGAATCATCGACAAAGGCACAAAGTTCAAATCCTGGGTATACTGTTCCAAAGGTTATATCCTTACGAGAAATTCATGTCTTTCATATTCATCCAATGTGTTCGAAAGATTTATATCACGCAATGTAGCTGAAATTCCCCTTATAAACGATGCCGATACAAAACAAATAATATTTCACAGCATTGGCTTACATTAAATCTTTCAGATGCAATATCTTTTTCTTTGTGCACCAAGACGTCTACTCAGCAGGTCTGTTATAATTCAGACTTCCGGCCCATACACACTAAGGAAGCCTATGCATTGTTCTTGAATTGGCTGTCGGTGGAAATAGAGGAAAAGAGCATATCAAGGAACTAAAAAATCAATTTAAATTACCCACAATGAATCTTTAAATTGAAAGGGTCCATCTTCTCAAATCTATTTCCTTGAAGGATGAACTTAAATATATGTATAAGAGAAAGATTCAAGCTACAAGGGATGCAAATTCAAGATTGGGCCATCTTGACCAAGTTATGCAAAGTTTTTGGAGAATTTTTCTTACATTAATTTGCAAATTGAGAACAGATACAAGGACTTGTGAGTAGGCTTGAGAGTGAGAAATAAATAAAAATAAAAATGGAGTTATTCTCGGGAAGCGAATTGTTTGATGAAATGTGTAAGTTAGATGTTGAAATAAATCTCGCATGACTTTGACCAAATTTGTTCCTCCAGAATAGTTCATCTCTCCCTATCTTTCATAAAAAAATTTCTTTAGTTGTTCATTTTTAGTGAAATAAATTGTAAAATGTAGCATCATCATAGAATTGATAGTTTTACATAAACTTGTTTTCAAAACAAAAAGGTGTCATACTGTAGCTTGCACAATTAAATATTCCTTGGTAGACAACCATAAACTCAAACCCTCATTTTGATATGATCTAAAAAACTTCATGACGAAACTATAATTCTACAAAGTACCCATTTTCATTGACAGCACCTTGTAAATATGTTGACCGCTCTCTTGTTAAAATAGATAAATCACAATTTTTGGAGACTTGCACTATAATCTTCATAACTCGAAAAGGAGATGTTAAGTTTCCTAAGTGTACCTTGTTATGTGAGGAGTCACTTCAATCCTTGAATCAACCTCAAATGATTGTTTGTGACCTTTTTGACGCCCTTATAGGAGCTATGTTACACCTTTTTGCAGCTGTAAGAAGCTGTTAAAATTTGAAAAGTTGGGTTTCGTATTAGCTCGCCATTTGAACCCTGAGCAAAGAAGTGCATATTTGCCCTCATAAACCTCTAGTATTTTTACTAGAAATTTTCATGGAACCTTCAGTTTAGGAAAAAAATCTTCTTAATAGTTTGAAAATGGCATTTCATAGGCCTTTGGTGTTAATTTGAATAGGTCAAGATGAGACCCATTACGACTAGTGGCTCCAAAAAACCTATCACCGTTTGAAAACCGTTTGCTAGTTCTCAGCCCCGTCGACTCTGGTGAATTATCCATATATAGGGGAACCCGTAGGAATTATCTTTACACATTCATCCATCAAACACCATTTTTAGACGTGGGTTCCCGATCCTCGAGCTGAATTTTGATTGTTTACAACTAGGTCATTTATGATCGATGGCCTTAGAAAACCGACCTCCAATCAAAACCAAGTTTGCTAGTTCTAAATCCCGTTAGTTCCTATGAATTCTTGGTGTATTAGAGGACACGTAAAAACTTAACCATGGTGTGTTTTCTCATCAGAGGACAACGTTTGAAATTGGTTTCTTCACCTCCAAGCCTAAATTGAATGTTTTTACGACTAACAAGAAAATGTACGAGAGAAAGTTGTAGGAACTCTGTTGGGTTGCAAAACCCTCATGGAAACTTATGACACTTGTAAATAAATTCTTGAAACTCTATTGTGTGATGTTAAGTGAATTTAAACTTTCGAAAAAATAGTGTTTCTCTCTCCTCGCTATTTCTTTCTATCGCCTTGGTTAAGAAATGAAGCGAACTAAAATGAAATAAATATGTGTCTCTTACCTCCTCCTATGTTATTATGTAAATGAGAAACTAAAAATGTTAATTATGCTAGATTTTGATGGATGCCATGCTAATGATTTATCGTTGATTTCATGGTCACTGGTTTCTTGGATGGAAGTAAGATGGCGAAAAGGCATGGTGTAATCCATCGTTTATTATTATAATTTAAATAATTTATTGAAAAATGTATATATGTGTAATGTATTTCCATGTTACTGAGTAAATTCATATTTGAAATTTGGTAATATGTATGAGATGCTAGTTTTAGGAATGCCTTGGGAAATGTGCATTTAATCATGGGTACCATTTTGATTTTGATTTTCATTTGGCAAAAGTTGGATATGTTAAATAGATTTGAACGTAATATCTTGTAGTGCATTTCCAGTTTGCATTAGTGATTAATTAATCAGGTGTTGTGTTCCTTACCTTGAAATGCAATAAAGAAACCTAAGTGAATTAGCCAACCCTAGTACAAAATTTGTGTATAACTAACCTTCATATGTTATTACTTTTACATAGAAAACTGAAACCTTATAATGAAATTAAAGTTGTATGCTCGATGGCACCTTTTGTCTTAACTAAATAAGATCCATAGTTGAGTTACTGGCATAGCCTGTATGTTTAGCAACATCATCGTGAAATAGATAGTTAAGAATGACTTTTCAAATGTTAACTTTAGTAAGTGGCCCACTTCCAAGATTGGTTATCATGTGTGTAGTAAGGAGAATGTGTTCTATTCAATTCTGACTTATGTGTTAGGTAACAAACATCACCGACTACTCTTGTAAGTAACCTTTAGTAGTTGGGATTATCTAATGAAGTTAATATTTAAATTTGTTGCACACCCTCCCTCTCATTCTAGCCACATTAGTTTGCAAAACGTTGTCTTCCAAAAATATAATTAATCCTCACAACTAAATTTTTTTGGTACTACCCCTAAGAAATATATTCATTACTTCATTTCTATAACTTAAGAGTCTTTGTTCAAAGCAACAACTATAATGTGTAATCTTACCATATGTGTATTAAGTAGAGCTATCACCTCTTTAGTATCATAGTGACTACCAAGTCTTATAAAGTTAGATATAGAAATTTCTTCATCAACGAGAGAATTCCTTATGGGACCTAGACGACACAAATGGACCTAGTGAAATAGTCATTCTATGACTTAAACTCTTGTTAATTATTTCTTTAGTTTCTCACAAATAAATGTGTTACTTTGGCTAGTGACAATATAGTGCCTTGATCTTTTACGAAGGGTTTAGAGGGTAAATATGTTTTCACCGCTTAATCCGATCTATAATAGGGCATTGGCCTTAACTAGAAATTAGAATTAAACTAAACCTCTGTTTATTAGGAGGTTAACTTGTGGGTATAAAATGGTAAGTATCTCCTTGTAATTGAAATTGATTTGAATTATGTTAACTCTAAAGCGAAACCAAGAAACTGGAAACTTGGTCCTGTAATCCCTTGTTATGCCCTTTTATGACATTGAAAATAAAAGAAAATTCACATGCGGAGTTGTGAAATGTAGAAACATGGGATCTTATGTAACGCCCACTAAAACGCCCACACGAGACCCAAGAACAACCTAGAGTTAATTAGAAAAAAATTATGGACTTTTTTTTTTAAAAAGCGTGCCCACACAAGTTTCGAAAACAACAGATGTCACATTAATGTTTCAAATTAAATTATATTTAATAATAGACTTTTCCCCATTAATAAAATCTTAAAACCCACATTTCAACTTTAATACATTTAATTTAACAAGCAAGGTTAATCTCCCCTTAAGTATTATTTTAATAGACAATTAAATTCCTACTATAGTTAAATATTCCATATTTAAATTTAGAGGGTTAAAGGGGCCAAAATAAATAAATACCCAAGGTATTTAATTCCACAAGGTTTAAACAATTAACAAGGTCCCCATTTTACATGGGGTTAGAATAAACATTCCCTTACCCCATAAAGTGACCCCTCAACCCATGTTTTTGAAATTAAAACATTTAAATTAAAAGGTAATTTCCACTCACCCACTCTCCACCTAATTTTTGTAGGGATGAATCTCATCCCTTGGATGGATTCAATTAGGACCCTTGATGAGGAAAAAGGGAAACTAACCCTAAAGCATGCTTAAGAAAACTACTTTCTCTCTTTCTTTTGGCTCATTGTTTCTCTTTTGTTTTGTAGGTTGTTGGAGGAGGAAGAGAAGCCATTGGAGGCCATTTCAAGCTCTTGGAAGAGGAATACATGCTTTATTATTTTCTCATTTTGTGCACACCCTCTCATAGGGTTTTAAAATCACTTGTTTAATCCATTCATTCTCTTTGATCCATTAAAACTTAAAGAATTTATCTATTATGCTAGCCAAGAAAATGCCAAGGAATATTTAAGTACTTTCCAACTAAACATACATAGTTTAAAATTTATTTCATCCACTATATAAGAATGAACAAATGCAACCTATTTCACTACATCCCTTTGGAGTAATATAAAGAAATTAAATATGTCTTCATACAAGTTTCCTACATTCTACGAGAGGTTTTCAACTATATTTCCAATGATTTTTATACAACAAGAGCAACACACTAAATGAAGGTTACCATTCCACTAAAAGAGAACAAGCTATTTTTCAAATCACTTTTTTTTGAGAAAATGAATCAACTACAATGGAAACCAATTGTTTTTTCCCTTTTAACTTCATTCCTATTACAACAACTAGCTTTACTAAAACAAAACTTTATTTTCTTTACAAAATACAATGCAAATTTAATGTCCAACAATCGATACAACTTATCTTCCAAAAGATTGATACAATGTCTTCCACTTAAAGTGGGAAATTTTTACAAGAAGGACTACAATGAGATACAATTTGTCTTCAAGTATAGCTCCAAAATCAACTCTTCAATCAAGATCCATCTTCTCATCACTTGACCACAACAAAAAAGAGGAGAGAGGAAACACTCTACACCCAACCAAGAATTCCAATGAGGAGGAGAAGCCATCCTCCTCATTGGCCCCCAAGCCTCAACCACATTGTAATGAAAAAATGTATTCAAATCATGGCAAGAAAACAAGCTTCCACATCACAATACAAGTATTTCACAACCATTCCAAATGCAAATTCAACTTAAACTACAAACACAAGAAGAAATAACAACAAACAAACAAAGCTTAAAATGAAAGCAAAAGGAGAAAGAACCTATGGGGAGGCCACTTATGTCTCCTAATGGGAAATGGGTGCCCACCTTAAAAACCTCCAATGTATATCTCAAATCCCCTACATACTCTTATGCCTCCCTCATACTCTTATGCCTCCCTCATACAAGAACAAGTAGGAAATGCAAGCATTCCTTGTCCAAGGTGGGGCACCCAACCCAAACTCCCTCCAAAACATGAAATAAATCTTATGCCTCCCTACATGAATTCTCCCCATAGTCCCCTCCTACACCACACTTAGGCAATCTACCCAAGCACCCAACAAGCATTCCAAACACTAAAAAAAAAAAAAGACAAGACACAAACACAAAATAAAGGAATAACATAAGCAAGAGTAAAGCTCCTACCTTTCCATAGTAGAGATTGTTCCAAGAGTCAAAATCCAAGCTCCTTCAAACCCAAGAAATCACCAACAAGCTCCCACAAGACCACAAGCTCTCCAAAATCCTCTAACTCTAATAAATGCAAGAGCACAAAAGAATGAAGTAACCCCAAACAAGAAAAAGAACTTGAATAAATAGAAAAGGGAGAGAGGAGGATGATATGGCTCCAAGTAGGATGCCACCTCATTTCCTCTCCACTCCACATCACCCTAGTCAACCCCATAATCCAAGGCACAATTAATAAGTGGTTGAAGAAATGTCATTTTACTTACACACACAATCTAAGCCCACACCCCTTAAGGACTAAAAATAAATACATGTAAGAAGTGCAATAAAAACTTATAATTTGTCTTCCCAAAACACATAATGGGGTCTAATTTTGACCCCCAAACCCATAGGTAGGGTTGGTATAGTAATTTAGGAGGCGTGGGACGAGTTTAACTTGTCCCATAAGCCTCTAAAATTTTCCTTTAAGGAGAAAGCCGAATTTCAAAGGAGAGGTGGAGTGTACAACACTAAATATTTTAAGCACTCAACTTAAAGACATAAACCAAAGAGATATCAAATCTAATAAATGAATTCTTTTGACCCATTCTTAATTAATCTAGTAAACTAATTAATTTACTAATCTAGACATAAATCAAGTGATTAACAAAAGGAGAATACATCACTAAAAATCACATACTAACATTAAATAAAGGAAACTAAATAAAAGACAACACATAACCCCTTGGTCACAATTTGAGGTGATCCCCCCATGGGAATCCCCTAAACAATAATTCAAACACACAAACACAAAATACATGTTGCCATGGTGACCCTTGTTGAATTCACCTAGAATTCTAATGCGGTTGTTCTCCAATCCCCTTGTGTTTGTTGTGACATGTTTACTTGCAAAACACATAACATGTCCTTCGGCCTCATGGCCTCATCAAAAACACCTAGGATAAAATATACAATATAAATTCACAATCATCTATATACGAATCAAATATCATCTAGGAAAATAAGATATCATTTACAATTTCTAAAAAATTTATATTCTACATTTCATCCATGTCAAAATGATCACAACATTAGTTCAATTACCAAAGCCTACTCAGTGTGACAAAAATATCACATGTCAAATATATATATATATATATATATATATATATATATATATATATATATATATAACCATGCCAATAGTATATCAACATCAATATAAAATGTCTCTAATAATCCACATGCATCATGTATGAATCAAAATCAACAACAATCTAGTATCTCTAACATTTAACATCATGCTAAATCAAAAGCTACAATAATATCCATAAGTATAATTGACAATATCAAAATCGATAACAAAAGGTGTTAAAGGGAAGTGGGCACTACATCTTACCTTGAACAAAAATTACTTTTGGTTCATGTGTAGTTTATAATATTTCGTAACTCCTTTTGTTATAAAATAATGCTAATAATGAGACCATAATGCGATGTAAGAGTAAAGCATACAAGAGTGAAACAAGATTTGAGGTTAGGAATAATGTCACTCTTGGAGTCCTTATAACTCAATTAGACATTTCCTTGTGTTAAAAATAATATGAATTGCCTTGGTGAGATCAACTTCGAGAAAAAAAAAGATATTTATAAATCTAAATAAAATTTCTTGACTTGGAAATGTTGAATGGATTCAACAATTTATCGAACTATTTTTAACTATGATGGGAAATAAGGATACTGTGATCGAAAAATGTTTTGGGAAAAGGTATCTTGAATCTAAATCTGCCTCAAATCCTAAGATTTCTATCTTGACATCACGTCAGATTCACTATTGTAGTAAGGGTAAAATTTAAACATTGAATAAACGTTTGAGAAACATAAGCTTAACATAAGAACGAGTGAATTAAGAAATTTGTATGTAATTTTAAATATGCCAAATAATTATGTAAGTTATGGAGATTGTCATAAGAGATAAAGAGACAACTTAAATGGTTGAATTGTAAGTTGAATATGAAATGAATTTAATAATCTGTAGGTGGAAAAAGGAAAAATTATACTTACACAATAATGTTCTTGGAATATTAATCTTAACTAAGATATAATCATGCTAATGATGTGTTGTGGGTTTGCCAACCCTTGAGCTTGTTTCTTGTGGTTGGGTCATTGCTAGAATTAGTTCATTAGGGAAAGTGTTGCATTGACATGTTTATGGTGTTGTCGTGTCCCTATGTGACCCTATGACTTATGTTAGTGTCTTGTGCGTTGTTGATTTTCTCTTCTTGGAGCCCCTGTGGTGTTGTGTAGTGAGCAGTGTAAGTAATAAAAAAAGTTATTCTAGTATTTTCACTATTTTATTTTAGGGTGTAAAATGTGGGCGTTACATTTGGTATCGAGCGGTAGTTCATGCTCTTGAACCTCGAGATGGATTGGAGTTGTGATGATTTTCATGGTGCTGGTGGATATTGGAAGAGTAATGTGATATATGATGTAATGTGAAAAAACGTTGTAATTGTGATATTATGAACACACATGTTGTGCATGTCACTTATTGTGTATTTGTTATCATTTTGATGTGCCTACAATGAGAGTATTCAGTCTATTTTCATGGATTCTATGAAGAGGTCATGTGTGATGTACCACCTTGTTTTGTTTGAAAAGAATGTTATTGTGAATTGCATATTGTTAGAGAATTTTGGGATTATGTTATATGAAGGTGTATTGAATGCTAGTATTGGTGTGAAGTGAATTCGATTGTATCATGATGTTTTCACCGTGTTGTGATGAATTGTGTACGTGAGCATGTTGTAATTGTAATTGACTATGTGTTGTAATGTTAGACATTGTGTTCCTCATATGTATAATTTTTATAATATGTGATGGTTCATGTCATGATTTAGGGGCATATGGTGAGCGTATCATCCCTATCATACGGTGATTTCACTTTAGGTGCAAGATGTGGTAATGTGATATATCATAACCCATAAAAGTAAGGATTATGTTATACTGTATATATATCATGCGTAAGATGCTATGGTTAATGTGTCTAAATCACCATTGTGATAGTGATGTAGTTATGTGTTATATTGTGGGCCCTATACTTACTGACCCTAAAGGTAATAGGTAAAAAGGTGTATGTTTGGAGTGAGTAAATATGTATCATTGACCAGTCACTGAGCCAAGTACGAGATAGGAAGTGGAGTCTTACACGGGATGAAAACCAACTTTTGTTCGTTTGGTATGTATGACACTTACACAACGGGTGTCATGCATATTGTATTTCGTGGACACCTTAGGCTTAGTAGATGCTGACATGTACTTCTTTCTCTCTCCCTATATAGTTATCATATGGATTCAACCTAAGTGTAGTTACGACTATGTTGAGCTTCGTGGAAGGCGGTGGAGGGATGATTCAGAAAGAGATTATGACAGTTGTATTATTTGATATGTTATTTTATGAGTTGGGGCTCGATGTCCGAGTTCCAAAACTCACTAAGCACCCCTTTGGTGTCCGTATAATGCCACATAGTTATTGTGATGTTCTACATCTCCATATCTATTTTATTTGTAAATTGAATATTGTTTTTCTTGTTAGAACCAACAGCTTTGTTGATTGATGTGTTCTTATATTTTGGGCATTTTATTTTGTTGTTTCACTAACATGCACATTTTTCACTAAATATGAATATTTTGTGAGGAGGTAATTGAGGAGAAGAAATAGAGATAGAATATCTCACTCAATGTATATTATTCAGAAAGCACGTACATTATTTATAGCAGAGGAGAAGCAACAATACTCTCCACAATGAACGAAGAGATTACAAACTAGGAGAGAATAATGGAATAGATAATAACAACTAGTCTAATAATAAAAAAATACATAGAATATGCTAACATTCCCCCTTATTACATTATTCTTGCAAATGTGAACCCTAAAAATTCAAATTTCACTTTTCCACGAGATTTTGTGAGAATGTCAGAAACTTGTGCTTCTATAGGACAATGCTTTGGAGATGAATGTGATGGTTCAATACGTGCACATAGATCCTCATGCAACGTGATATTTTTCCTCTATGGATGAGATAGAAATAATATTCTTCTTCTTTCTTATCCACGAGATAGGTCCAGATCCAAGATGAAAAATGTATCCTGTGGTTGACTTCTTGTCATCAATAGATCTAGCGTGGTCTGAGTCGATGTATCCCTGTAAGAAGAATTGATCATTCTTCTTATATTTCAAACCATAATCAGTTGTTCCTCGTGAATATCTCAAAACATTCTTTTCTCGTAGTCGAGTGACATTGCTTTGGCTCTAGCATGAACCTGGAAAGATAGATGACATCATAACATAGATCTGGTCTAGTATATGTCAAATAGATGAGCCCTCTAACAAATTTCTGTAGAGAGTAGCATCTACTTGAGGTGAGTCCTGGAATCTTGAAAGTTGTAAGCCTTTTTCCATGGGAGTGGATATAGGTTTACAGTTGGACATATTGTACTTTTCCTAGGAGTGTTTTGGCGTACTTTATCTGGGAGACAAAAATGTGATGTTCCTTTTTCCATATCTCTAAGCCAAGAAAATAATGTAGTAACCCCAAATCTGTCATGTCGAAGGTTCTTTTGAGATCATTCTTCACAATATAAACCTAATCTTTTGAACTGCCAGTGATCACAAAATCATTTACATACACAAAAATAATGAAAATTTATTTTCCTACCTTATTTATATACAAATTTGAATATGAGGGGCTATGTGTGAACCCATGTTGCAAAAGGTGATTATTGATATTGATATACCATGCCCTTGGAGCTTGTTTAGTCCATACAGTGATTTGATGAGACAACATACCTTCTTAGGAGACTCTTCATCAACAAATCCTTTAGGTTAGGTCATGTACACTTCTTTTTTCAGATCACCATTTAGGAAAGCACTCTTGACGTCCATCTGATGAAGTCTCCATCCTTTAATGTGCCACTAGTGCATAAACAAATCGATGGTATTAATATTTGCAGCCGGTGTAAAGGTTTATTCATAGTCGATTCCCTCTTTATGAGAATATCCTTTTGCTACAAGTCATACTTTATGTTTGTCGATGGATCTATCTTCCTTATATTTTGTCTTGAAAACCCATTTGCAGCCTATGCATTTCTTTCATGTAGGTAGATCGACAAGTTCCCATGTCCGATTTTTCTTGAATGAGTGAATTTCTATATCGATGGCTTCCTTCCACTTTGAGGTTGACTGAGTGCTTCATGAACATTATCAAGCTCAGATCTATTAATTAGTGAACTCATGAGTGAAAATTTTACCTCATTTCTTGTTTGACTCCTTGTTTTGACTCTGGATGATGTATTTGGGAGTTGTTGCAAATGTGAGTCTTTGATGGTGATATTTACCAACTTCAAAAGAGAACTTGGCTGATTTTTAGAAGAAGCGTGACGTTCTTTGTGTGGATTGATGTGGAGTCACATTCTCCAGTTCTCCAAGGTCAACAAATAGCTCTCCTTGCAACATTTATTTTCTCTAAGTAGTCTCCTCTTGCTGATCATCCGATTCAGAGACCGGTCGGTGAGAGGTGGTTGATAATTGTTATTCATTTGAGACTACCGAGTCAAAGGATGGCTAGTCACAAACCATGTTTCGAATCTCGTATATGTTTTTGTGTCGGGATCTATGAGACGGTATTCCTTCGAGGTAGTTGTATAGCTAATTAGGATGCATGGGAGTGTCTTTGGCTCAACCTTCTTTCTCTTCTAAGCTGGGACATGCATGTATGTTGTGCAACCAAATACTTGTAAATGAGAAATTGATGGTTTTGTACCATGCCATACCTCTTCTCGGCATTTTATTTTGTAGAATATTTGTCGAGTGCCTATTAAGAAGATATATAATTGTTTGTATGACTTCATCCCAATAACGTTCCTCTAGCTTTGTTGTTTTTAGCATGTAGCGAGCCATCTCCATCACTATGCGATTGCAACGCTCAATAATGTTGTTTTGTTGGGGTGTGTAGGGAACACTCGGGTTCTTCTTAACACCTTTTTGGTTTAGGAAGTCCAAGAAATTATTTGATATGAATTCCCCCTTGATATGAGTGAAGTAGAAGAAGTGGTTGTCCGGTCTCTTTCACAAAACGATGATAGAAATTCAGCAATGTTTAAGAGCCTCATTTTTATTCTTTAGGAAAAACACCCACATCTTGCAAGAGTGGCCATCCACGAATAGTTAGAATTACTTGCATCCTAAAAATGAAGAAGGCAACGGTCCATTCGGATCGGTATGAACTACCTTCAGATGCTTCTTGGCATGGAAGGTGCTTTCTGAAACGGATCTTTGTGTTGTTGTCTGCAAGATAACTAGGTAAAATAGGTGAGGAACTAGAAAATTTGGGTAGTCTATGGACCATTGCTTTTGAACTCATCTGATGTAATGAACTAATCGACAAGTGACCATATCTAAAATTCCAGGAGGATTGTAGATTCTATTGTTGAGGTAGATAAAGCTACTGCAGAAGATGAAACAATATCTAAAGCAAATAAATTATCTTTTAGAAATGATCTAGCAATAATCGTACCTTGTTTGGAGATCAAGCATGATTTAATGCCATTTTGGACAAGAAATTCTACCTTTAGGTGATGATTCAAGAGCTGAGTCACTGACAAGAGGTTACTAGTCAAGCCAGAACATATAGTACCTTTGTAAGTGTACATTTTCATGGTCCTAGAGGAATGGTGACTTTTCCTATTCCTTCTACAACGTACTCTTTGTCATCTACTATCTCGAACCCGATCTCTAGTGGGTTATTCATTTAGTGAATCAAACAATTTCTTGTCACTTGACATATGCTTACTTGCACCGGAGTCTATCAACCATACTTTCTTTGTGGGTTGAGAAGTCTGAGAGACGAGTACAAGGTTCTTACAAAAATTGGCTCCTTTTGATGTCTCCTCATTAGATTCATCATCTTGTTGGGCTGCGAGATGTCCCTTCTACTTTCTTCGGTGAGGACATCGTTTGGATTTTTGAAAATATTCACGCTCGGATGTTCTTGTTTGACTTGAAGACCCTTGTTTCAAGCCGGTGTTGGTTAATGTTGTGAGTATTGGTACTGCAAATGTGACACCACCTCTTTGAATTTTGATCTTTCTATTGTTGATTTGGTTGTGCTTGAGTTGGATTCTCTAAGGGACACGTCTCGATTATTCTAGCCACGATATGGTTTTGAGAATAGGGCTTTATCCCGAGTCTCCTCTTAGGCTGAATTGATGGCCTCTTTCTATTGCAGAAAATTCATGAATTCTTCGAATGCCACTATTTGTTTAGATACATTTAGTGTCATAACGAACACTTAGAATTGAGAAGGGAGTGCTCTCAAGGTGATCAACATGAGAATTTTGTCATCCACCATTTCACCGAGTGCTAATAACTCTGATTGCATCTCAGCCACACAATGTAAGAACTCCTCAACTTTCTCATCTGACCCCATAGAGAGGGTGTATAACTTTGACTTAAGATGGAGGATCTTAGTCTTAATTTTTGCCTCATAAATGGTTTCCAACTTGTCCCATGCCTCCTTTGGTTTCTTTGCATTCCAAACATGCGTTTGCACATCATCACTAATATTGAGCATTATCAACATCAAGGCTTTGGCACTAGCCATCTCATACTTCATTAATTCATCAGGGGCTATGGGAATGGTCACAGACCTTGTGACAATGCCCCATAATCCTTCAAACTGAAGGATTGTCCTCATTTTTTCCAAGCCATAAAATTTGGCCCTTTAAGTAACTAAGCATCTGAAGGATTATGGGGAGACATTCAAAAAATGTTTTTTTAAAAATTTATTTATTTATTGATTCCAAGAGATATTACAATGTTACTCACTGATGAGAAGTACCAACTAGTAAATTTTCACAATACTCATGTGTTGAGAGACGATGATGCTTTTTTGGCATTTGTCTTTGTCTTCATAATCGACGTCGTACCCAACTTATAATTCTTCCCGAACTCACTTTTCTTAGTAGATGATGTCGAAAGAAAATAATCCAACATTATTTTGCAAACTCATTCATCAAAGACAAGGTTATCGAGTGTTACGTATCTCATTGAGTAGTTTGCAAAGTAGAACCCAAAGCTTTCGGGAGCTTCAAGATGGAGTTCTTAGGCATGCGAGTTGGTGTTGCATGGATTTCAACGGTGATCGATTATGTCATTCACGCTCATCATTTGGCTTTGGCTTTGAGAGACTCCACCATACAACACTAGCTTTATATATATATATATATATTTTAATTTAGCCTAAAAATCATATTTACTAAAGCCACAAACGACTTTTTCGTAATTTATTTGTTTTTTTTTGTTATGAGCTCTCGGATCACTAAGCTCATGCGCCAACTCAAGCATTCATATGTTGGGCTTTGAGGTTGAGAGTATGTGCTTGTAGCTATTTGCCACAAAACACCAAGGTTTCTATTCACCAAGTCTCAGTAGTTGGGACATTTTTGTATATATTTTTAAACAAAAATATACTTAACTTTCAATTTCACACATGGTTTCACATCATACGTCCATGAAACAAAAAAGATGATCTATTTGCAAGTATCCTAGTCACTGAAACCCACAGAGAAAAGGTCTCAAATCTGGTCATTTAATTTCCACATAGCAGTAAGTAAAAAATTCATGCAACCTCTTATACTTCATTCCTAGGGCAATAGTCTCCACGTAGGTATGAATGGTCTTAGGAAGAAAGAATGGTCTCGAGAATTACCATGTAGCGGGAGATAAAATTTCTAACTAGTCACTTTGAAACCAACATGGAACATAGCCTCCTTCAACAATTTCCACGAGTTGAATTCAACCTCCCACGTCTTCTGATTGTTGTAATCTACACAGGATTTGAGGAATTCACATAGGAGGAGAAAATGTTTAGAAATGGTCACTTATATGTTGGTGGCATGAATGTTCCCTTTCTAGGCTCCTACATTACAATTACAAGTGCATCGCTAACTTCTTATAGATTTAATTTGCACGCATTGAAAGATCCTCACGTAGGTATCACTAAAGAAACAAGAAAATACATATTTCCACACATTTATTTTAGATCAAGCTAATGTTTGGATTCCTTTTCCTCTATCATGAATCTATTTTGATGCTTCACTCCAACAGCTACAATCCAAGTAGATTTGTTTCTCCTTCAAATGCAAGTCAGAGATCACATTTTCTACGATACTAGATTGTCGAGGAGGTGATTGAGGAGAAGAAATATATATAGAATATCTCACTCAATGTATATTATTAAGAAATAATGTACATTATTTATATGAGAGGAGAAGCAATAATACTCTCCACAATGAATGGCGAGATTACAAACTAAGAGAGAATAATGGAATAGATAATACCAACTAGTCTAATAATAAAAATATACGTATACTATGCTAACATATTTGGCCATTTTTAACTTAGTTTTATATTTTATTTTCATGTTTAAAGGTTTTATAACCTAGCCTAAGGCTTGGGATTTTTTCCACTTGGCATTTGAAATGGATTTTTATGTTGGTTCTAATGTCGTAATGTGTTGGAATAGGGTCATGGGATTCACAATGGAGTGGTAGAAACTATGGAACCTCTTCATTTTATAGGGTACGCCCAAGGAGTTAATAGATAACTATGTGGGTTTTCGAACCACGAGTTATTATGTCACTTAGGTTAGAAGTGTCTAGACTATATGCACCTAGGGCCATAGGGTGGCCATCCTCTTTTAGGGAGCAAAAAAGAAAATCTATCTTTATTTTATTGCTTGGGTGGTATATGGACATGTTTTGTGATGCTTTGGGAGGTATATAGAGATGTTTTTTGATGCTTTGGGAGGTATATTTAGTTTTTTTGTGATGTTTGGGAGGTGTATGTGGTTGTTTTGTGATGCTTTGGGAGGTATATGGAGTTGTTTTGTGATGCTTTGAGAGGTATATGTAACTTCTTTGTGATGCTTTGGGAGGTGTATGGATTTATTTTTATGCTTTGGGAGGTGTATGGAGTTGGTGTTATGATTTATATGTACTATGTGAGTCTGGTTTATGCTTTGTGATGTTGTTTCCATCTTGACACTATGTAAGTACAATTATGGTCTTGATTTTTGTGGAACCTTCGTAAGGGTACTATCTCGTATTTCCATGTTGTTATATTTTGCTTGTGTTATGAGTACTTTTGTGTCATAGACATGTGTGACAAGTAATAGGTTGTGAGTTCTATGTATCTTCTTTCCATTGTTCGGTTGAGTTCTTGTGATGTGATATAGTCATGAAGGTACATATCATGATGTCTTGTGAACCATTAGTGTTGTGTTTGGCCTTGGTGTAGTATTGTGATGTCAATTTCTGTTGGGCACCCACGAAACAAAAGACAATTGAAATTTTAAACAAAAAAATCAAGAGATCAAGATTAAGAAGTATTGTGTTAATTGAAAATATTGACAAAGTAATAAGGTAAACTAGAACTACCAATCTTCACCGAACATTAAGAACTTGTAAAAAAATATAAAAAAATTCCTTGTGGTTGCGTTGTACCAAAAAGTTGTTTTGTTAAAAGTTACGTGTCATTATTGAATTTCTTTCCTACGTATCCTTTAAGTTTTTTTGTAGCATCGCATCGAGGACAACGCTCTTATAAGGGGAGAGGAATGTAGTGCCAACATCAGATGTAACCAAAATAAATTGAATTAAATAAATAAAAGGACATAATTTACGTAAGTGGTGGGTGAGTGGATGGGGTTTGGTGATGGTAGGAGTGAAAGGGAGGTAGCGTGAATGCGTGGGAAGTGGGAAGCCAAACATCCATTCTAACATGTTAGTTTCCTTGGGTAACAAGTCAAGCATTAATTGAGATCCAGAGGCAATATTCACATAGAAACCCTGTTTCACATTATAAATTTTACACCAATTGGATATATGGAGTGCATTTTTGAAAAAGGATCCTCAACATTTCCCAATATTTTCTCTCGATGCCATTACCTATAGATTTGTGAAAGCATGTGTAGAAATGTAAACTATTTGCCAAAATTCCTGAAAGAAATGTGGCCCATGGACTGCAATAAATTGTTGTAGGTTATGCAAAAAAAAATTGGTTTGTTGAAAAGTCTCGAAACTTTTGA
Source organism: Taxus wallichiana var. yunnanensis (assembly GCA_018340775.1). Classification (NCBI taxonomy): domain Eukaryota; kingdom Viridiplantae; phylum Streptophyta; class Pinopsida; order Cupressales; family Taxaceae; genus Taxus; species Taxus wallichiana. The sequence continues at coordinate 1,029,826,968 of CM031242.1, forward strand.
GCGATTTATTTTGGAAGGAGTAAATTCAGACTCCATGGCCCTTGCCTACCTTTCCAAACCTCGTGCCAAAATGATAGATTTTGAAACATGAGTGGACATCTAGAAAATCATAGAAGATAGATAAATTTTGTCAGATGTTGTAGTTGCAAATGCCAACGATGTGTGCATGTAAAGAGAAGGGAAGGGCAAGGTTGGAATCGGTTTGGGAGAGGTACAAAGTTCAAATCCCAGGTATAGTCCAAAGGTTATATCCTTATGAGAAATTCATGTTTCTCATATTCATCCAATGCATTTGAAAGATTTATATCACGCAAATGTAGCCAAAATTCCCCTTGTGAATGATGTCGATACAACACAAACAATCTTTCACACTAGTGGCTTACATTAAATCTGTAAGATGCAATATCTTTTTCTTTGTGCACCAAGACATCTGCTCATCATGTCCATTATAATTCAGAACTCCAGCCCACACACACTAAGGAGGCATGTGCAGTTATTCTTGAATTAGCTGTATTCGGTGGAAATAGAGAACAAGAGCATATCAAGGAACTAAAAATTCAATTGAAATTACCCACAACAAATCTTGAAAGTTAAAGCATCCAACTTCTCAATTCTATTGCCTTGAAGGAGGAACATAAATCTATGTATGAGAAAAAGATTCAAGCTGCAAGGGATGCAAATTCAAGATTAGGCCATCTTGACCAAGTTATCCAAAGTTTTAGAGAAAGTTTCTTACATTAATTTGTAAATTGAAAAGAAGCAAGGAATTGTGAGTAGGCTTGAGAGTGAGAAAATAAAAATAAAAAATGGAGTTATGCTCAAGGAAACAAATTGTTTGACGAAATACCTAAGTGAGATGTTGAAGGCCGAATCTTGCGACTTTGATCGAATTTATTCCTCCGAGGCATGGTTCATCTCTCCTATCTTTTATAATTTTTGTTCTTTAGTTGTTCATTTACAAAGAAATAAATTCTAAAATGTAGCATCATCATCAAATTGATAGTTTTACATAAACTTGTTTTCAAACTTGTTTTACATTGATAGTTTTACATATTCCTTGGTAGACAAGCATAAACTCAAACCCTCATTTTGAGATGATCTAACAAAATTCCTGACAAAACTAGATTGCTACAATACCCCTTTTTATTGACAAGTTGAAGTTGAGCACCCTGTAAATATGTTGACCACTCTCTTGTTAAAACAGATAAATCATGATTTTCGAGAGACTTGCAAAATAATCTTCATAACTCTGGAAAGGAGATGTTAAGTTTCCTAAGTGTACCTTGTTATGTGAGGAGTCACTTCAATCCTTGAATTGACCTCGAATGATCATTTGTGACCTTTTTGATGCCCTTCTAGGAGCCCTGTTACACCGTCTTGTAATTGTACGAAGTCTGCTAAAATTTGAAAAGTTGGGTTTCGTATTAGCTCGTCATTTGAAACGTAAGAAACAAAATGCCTATCCTCCTTCTCAAACCTTTAGTATTTTTACTAGACAATTGCCTATAACCATTAGTTTGGGGAAATCCAATCTTCTTGATATTTTTGCAATGACATTTGGTAGGCCTTTTGTTTGTTTGATTGGGTTAAGATGGGACCAATTACGATTGGTGGCTCCAGAAAACCTGTCACCATTTGAAAACCTTTTGCTAGTTCTTAGTCCCATTGAATCTGGTGAGTTCTCCATATATAGGAAACTTGTAGGAAGTTTATCTTTGCACGTTATTCCATCAAACATAATTTTTAGACGTGGGTTCCTGAGCCCTCAAGATAACTTTTGATTGTTTATAACTAGGTCAATTATGACCAATGGCCTCATAAAACTGACTGCCAATCGTAAATTGTTTACCAGTTCCAAATCCCGTCAGTTCTTGTGAATTCTTTGTGTATTGGAGGACATGTAGAAACTTATCCGTGGTGTTTTTTATCATCAGAGGACAATATTTGAAAGTGGTTTCTTCACCTCCAAGCCTAAATTGAACGTTTTTGCAACTAGTAGGAAAACATACAGAGAAAGTTGTAGGACCCCTATTGGGTTTCCAAACCATCATGGAAACTTATTGAAACTTGTAAATAAATGCTTGAAACTCTAATGTGTGACTATTAAGTGAATTTAAACTTTTGTCAAAATATTGTTTCTCTCTCTTTCCTATTTTCTTTCTATCACCTTGGTTAAGAAATGAAATGAACTAAAATGAAATAAATATGTGTCTCTAACCTCCTCCTTTCGAATGAAAATTATTAATGTTATTATGTAAATGAGAAACTAAAAATGTTAATTATGCTAGATTTGGGTGGATGTTATGCCAATGATTTATCGTTGATTTCATGCTCACACGGTTTTGCAGGATGGAAGTGAGATGGTGAAAAGGCATGGTGTAATCCATTGTTTATTATTGTAATTTATATATGTTATTGAAAAATGTATATATGTGTAATGTATTTCCATGTTATAGAAATTTATATTTGAAATTTGGTAATATGTATGAGATGCTAGTTTTAGGAATGCCTTGGTAAATGTGCATTTAATCATGGGTAACATTTTGATTTATATTTTCATATGGAAAAAGTTGGATATGTTAAATGAATTTGAACGTAATATCTTGTAGTGCATTTCTATTTTTCAATAGCTGACTAATTAGTTGGTGTGTTGTGTTCCTTACCTTGAAAAAACAATAAAGAATTAGCCACCCCTAGTATAAAATTTGTGTATAACTAACCTTCCTATGTTATTATTTTTGTAAACAAACTTGAAACCTTAGAATGAAATTAAACCTATATGCTCGATGGAACATTCTATATTAACTAAATAATATCCACAGTTGAGTTATCTCCATAGCCTATATGTTTAGCAACATCATCGTGAAATAGTCAGTTAAGAACAACTGGTTCACACGTTATCTATAGTAAGTGGTCCCCTTCCCAGATTGGTTATCATTTGTGGAGTAAGGAGAATGTGTTCTCTTTAGGTTCGACTTATGTGTTAGGTGACAAATATCACCAACTACTCTTGTAAGTAACCTTTAGCAGTTGGGATTATCTAATGAAGTTAATATTTAAATTTTTTGCACCCTCCCTCTCATTCTAGCCACATTAGTTTGCAAAACATTTTCTTCCAAAAAGATAATTAATCCTCACAACTAAATTTTTTTGGTACTACCCCTACGAAATATATTCATTAGTTCATTTCTATAACTTAAGAGTCTTTGTTCAAAGCAACAACTATAATGTGTAATCTTACCATATGTGGAGTAAGTAGAACTATCACCACTTTAGTATGATAGTAACTACCAAGGAGAAACATAAGCTTAATATAAGAACGAGTGAATTAAGAACTTTATATGCAATTTGAAATATGCCAATTAATTATGTAAGTTAGGGATATTTTCGTAAGAGATAAAGAGCCAACTTAAATGGTTGAACTGTAAGTTGAATATGAAATGAATTTAAGAATCTGTAGGTGGAAAAAGTAAATAATTATGCTTGCACAATAATGTTCTTGGAATGTTAATCGTAACTAAGATGTAATCATTGTAATTATGTGTTGTGGGTTTGCCAACACTTGAGTCTTTTTCTTGTGGTTGGGTCATTTCTTACATTCATTCATTGCGGAAAGTGTGGCATCGACATATATATGGTGTTTTCATGTGTCTATGTGAGCCTATGACTTATGTAAGTGTCTTGTGCTTTGTTGAGTTTCTCTTCTTAAAGCCCTTGTGGTATTGTGTAGTGAGCAATGTAAGTAAAAAAAAGTATTCTAGTATTTTCACTTGTTGTATTTGTGGGTGTAAAATATGGGCGTTACAGTGTTAGTAAGAGGAATATTGATGTCGGTACAAAGAGCTGATGTTGGTTATTGTAGATTTGATATATTTTTAATAATATAAACAAAAATTTATATTTTTCATTCATACTCTTATAAATGAATGTCAAATAGATAAGGAAGATATCTACAATTGTTGTGCATTGTTTTGAGTATCAAATTGAGTAACTTAATCTAGAAATTAAATTTTCCAAAACTATAACAATATCTAATGACCGTGATGTCGGTTAAGGGTTTACGACGTCGGTTAAGCGGACTGTACCAGTCCTTTGTGGAATGCAGAATACTATAAAAATGGATATATATAAGAACATATATATCATGTAATAAATATACTTACACACACAAATATATATATCAAGAACAAAGTTTTATAAACTGTTTTAAGACAAAAAACAACTACGAAGAGCATCCCATTCATTTCTTTCATTAAAACATTAAATTTCTAACATTCTTTCCTTTGCAATAAGGTATAAAACTTGAGTATAATATCAACTCCAAACCATTCTTTTCACATATACTATTTGGAGAACAAAGATAAGATACAACACACTTAATAAACTCCTTTTTCATTTCAAGTTTACAACAATACAACAAAATAACTCAACAATACTTTCTTTAAAATGCCATCATTCCTTTCCAAAGAATACTTTCTACCACTCAAATAAGATCTAGAATTTGGAGAGTTTCATTTCCAACCAAAAATACAACTTAAGCTTATTCCTTTCAACTACAACATTGTAACTTGATAAATAGAATTTACAAGGCTTTCTTTTAAAATGCAATAATTACAAGCCTTCCACTCTAAGTGGAAACAACATTTTTTTAACAAATGTGGGATTTATTATTTTTTTCTACAAGATGCAATATGTCCAAGACTTCAACTTGAGATTCACCATTTTTCTTCAACTTCAAACACAACAAAAAAGAAGGGGGAGTAGGCAACACTCTCCACCCAACCAATAATCTAATGAGGAGAAGAAGCTATCCTCCTCATTGGCCCCCAAGCCCTAACCATAGAGAAATAATAAATGGATACAACCAATGGAAACTTTCACAAATACTTCCACATTACAACACACATGCAAAAAATATTTCAACACACACACAAGCACAAAAATAACAATATCAAAGAATGCAACTTTTCCAAACAAGGCTTGAAATCTCTAAGCTAATGGAGCAAGGAACTATGGGTGTAGTGCCCACTTCTCTTCAACACTTATTATATTTTGATTTCGATTATTGTTGACTATAGACATTTATGTTATTGTATCATTTTGGTTTAGCATGATTTTAGGCGATAGAAATATTCTAATTATTGATGGATTGTGATCCGTAGTATGATTGTGTGGATTCTTAGATACAAAGAGAGACATTTTATATCGATGATGATTATGTTTTGTTAGCTTATGTGTGTGTATGTGTGTCTTATATATATATATATATATACATATATAATGACATTATATAATATATCATATCTTGTTGACGATGATATAGCTTTTGAACTAATCTTGTAATCTTGTTGATATTGATAAAAGATAGAATTGAGATGTTGAAATTTTAGACAAATTATAGCATTTTTTACTTGAGATGATGATTTATCTATATGAGGATGGTTATTGATTTACGTGCGTATATTTTATCTTGGATGTTTTGATGCGGCCATGGGGCGAAGTAGGTATTGTGTGATTTTATAGGTAATTACATCACAACAATCTAAAGGGGGATTGGAGACCAAGCAAAGTGGAATACTAGATGAATACAACGAAGGTCACCATGGAAACTTGTGTAATGTTGTTGTTGTTTTATTTTGTTAGGGGGTCCCCATGAGGGGGATGACCTCCAATTGTGACCTTGGGATATGTGTGTATGTTTCCCCTTTTCTATTTTTATTTATTGTAGAGTATGTGGTTTATTTTGGGATGTAATTTATTTCATCTTTCATGATTAATATGATTTATTAAGTAATTTAATTGTGTTTATTAATTGATTTGGGGATGTGATAAATGGATTAATTTATTAGAGTTTTTGGTCTTTTGGAATATGTGATTTTAAGTTGAGTGTAAGTGACCTTGAGTGTTGTGCACTCTACCTTACCTTAGAATTTCGGATTTGGGCTTAAGCGCCATTTTGGAGGCTTGTGGGACAAGCTAAGTTTTTCCCACACCTATTAATTTCATATACCAACCCTGCCTATGTATTGGGGGTCAAAAATAGAACTCATTATGTGTTTTGTAAGACAAAAATGACATTAATTACACTTTTCTTACATGGGATTTAAATTTTGTCCTTAGGGGGTGTGGGTTTAAATTGTGTGTGTAAGAGGCTTGTCATTCCTCTCAACCACCAAATTATTGTGAATTGGAGTTGAGGTTTGACTTGTGATTTGGAGTTGATGATAAATTATTTGGCATCCTACATGGAGCCAGCTCACCCTCCTCTCTCATTTTTCTATATATGCAAGTTTAATTGTTTATTTGCGGGTTACTTCATTCATTATTGCTCTTGTATTTTTTGGAGTTGGAGGATTTTGGAGTGCTTGTTGAAGTTTTGGAGCTTGTTGGAGTTGGATTGAGCTTGTAGGATCTTGGAGGGTGATTTATTTATCAAGTTCTACCATGGAAATGTAGGAACTACACCCTTGTTTTATTTGTTTCCTCTTATGTGTAAATTTGTATGTTATTGATTGTTTTGGTATGCTTGTTGGGTTCTTGGGTAGAATGCCTAAGTATGGTGTAGGATAAGGCTATGAGGATTTTATATGTAGGGAGGAATAAGAGTTTACTTCATGTTTTGGGAGGGATTTTGGGTTGGGTGCCCCACCTTGGATAAGAAAATGCTTGCATTTCTTACTTGGTTCTTTTAAGGGAGACATAAGAGATTGTAGGGAGGCATAAGAGAATGTGGGAGGCATAAGAGGATATTGAGGGAGACATAAGAGTATGTAGGGGTTTTAGATGTATTTTTGGAGGGCTTTAAGGTGGGCACCTAAATCCAATGGGGGTATAAGTGATATCCCCATAGATCCTTGCTCCATTGGCTTGCATTTTCAAGCCTTGTGTATTTTGATAAGTTGCATTCTTGTGGTTGTATCTTGTGTTGAATGTTTTTGAAATGGTTGTGAATTTTTTTGTGATGTGGAAGTTTTGTGTAGTTTCCATAAGTTGGATCCATATTTTATTGCATTTTGGATGGGGCTCAGGGGCGAATGAGGAGGATAACTTCTTCTCCTCATCGGATTATTGGTTGGGTGGAGAGTGTTACCTTTCCCCAATTGTATTTTTTGTGAACAAGTGAAGAAATGGTGTAGATGTTATTGAAGATAGGGGCACTTGTAGATTTTTTGAAGTCAAGAAATCCTTCTTTGTGAGAAAACCTTCTTGTTATTTCCACTTAAGGTGGAATACTTGTAGTATTGTATTTGAAAGAAAAGTTGATTTGAATATTTGTTTATAAAATTTGAAATGTATTGTGGAAAAATAAATCTCTTTGCATTGTAAGGAAATGAGTTATGCTCAATGAAAAATAAATTTCATTATAATTGTTGAAGTTACATTATGGTAAAAAAAAAAAAAAAAGGAAAGAAGAGCATAGAAGTTGTAAAACATTAATAGTGTATTCATTGCAAATTTGAATGTGAAATAAATTTGCTTGTAGTTACTTGAACAAATGGTTGTAGTAGAAATGGAAAGATGCAGTAAAATTTAAGTAAATTATTGTGTTTAAAAAAATTACATTTTGTTGAGGAAAGGAAAACAATAATATTGGGAATATATTAAGATTCTTTCTTACTGTTGAACTTGAAAGAAAATAAAAATGATCTTGTAGTTGTTTTCTTGTTACTATAGAAATAGAAAATATTTAAATTTAGTAATTTTACGAATGAAATGAATAAATGGTTATACCCTTCAATCTGGAAACTTTAGGAATGTAAACTCAAAATTACTTTTGTTTCCTAGTTTACCATATAATGGTGAGTCATTTAGTCTAAAATACTATAGGGAGGTAATCAGTCTTGGCTTTAGGATAATGAGTTTCCTAATCTCGAGAGGATGGAGTTGATGAAGTATATAACACATTCCCTAATGTCATGGTCCTCTTTGGAAAACATGCATGCCAAAGGGATATCATATGCACACATATACTTGATTAAAGGTTTCTCATACCATGGTACTATGAGTGTAAGAAAAGATAGGAGTAATTTATTAATGTCCTCAAAGGCCTATTGTAAATATTGAGTGCACTAGATTACTTTATTTTTAGGATTTTATTGAATGGGTTGACAATGTATGTAATATTATGGATGAATCTGCATATAACCAGTAACTTACCCAAAAATGGATATGATTCCTAATTCACTTGTTGGTCAAACCATTTCAAGGATAACACAAATTTTAGTGGGATCAATGCCAATTCCTTTCTTAGATATGATATAACCTAGTAGTTTTTATCTCGTCGCCCTGAATACACATTTTTATGGGTTCAATGTGACACAAAACTCATTGGTTCACAACACCATTATTCTACAGAAGGTATATTTAAATTTAATATATCATTACAATAGAAATTACAGTTTTCACAACACCATTATTCTATAGAAGGTATATTTTAAATTTAATATATCATTACAGAAGAAATTATAGTCTTCACAACAACATTATTCTACAAAAGGTATATTTTAAATTTAATATATCATTACAGGAGAAATTACAGTTTTAAAGCACCATTATTGTACATAAAGTATATTTTAAATTTAATATATCATTACAACATAAATTACTTGTCTTCACAACACCATTATTCTACAAAAGGTATATTTTAAATTTAATATATCATTATAGCAGAAATTACAGTTTTCACAGCACCACTATTACCATGCATTGACACTAAACACCAAAATTTGTGAAGCTTGGTCTTGATACAAGAGATTTTAAATGGGTTTTTACAAAAAACGAGCTAGAGTTTCAATGTAGAGGTAGATCAAAGAAAAAAATGAACAGATCTCTGTTAAAAATGATTAGACAAAAACGTATCGAATTGGCTAGGGTTTTGTAAAAAATGAGCTAGGGTTTCAATTATTTTACGCCCAAATCCATGGATCCTCCATTTTCACCAATAAAACAACTTATTTCATACCGGTGCTATTCATTGGCCTCATTGGTCATCGGTGGCACACACTAGTGGGCGTGTTGGGCATGATCTCGCACTTGTGGGCTTGGTGGGCTCGGTGTGGTCTATGTTATTTCATACCTAGTGCTTGCCGGTGGCCACACTAGTCGCCCGATGGGCTTGTTGGGCACGGTCTTCTTGGTGAGATCGGTGCAGTGCAGTGCAGTGCGTGTAATATTCACGCGAAGGAGACAGGTGAAGGAAAAGTGAATTCCTTCGTAACACTGCAATATATAAATAGGGGTGTTCATGCGAACACCCCCTTCACGCAAAACCACATTCAATGCCATATGTGGAAAAATAATAACCTACATGTCACTTCGGGCAAATGTGGTTTATACGAAGGAGTATTCGTGTGAACCACTACTATTTACTAGCCAACCACACTCCCCACTTGCATTTTTGGGACAATAAGTGGGACCAAACACCATGATTTGATCCTAAGATAATCTTTAAAACACTCTCGTAAAAATGTTGTTTTGAAAAATTACGGAAATGATGGTTCTATTTTCGAAAGCAGGACTGCTTCCCTGTGTAGAGCGGTAGTCTTTAAACCACTAGTCGAGACAAGGTAGTGGTTTGTAAATCATCACCCAAGTAGGGTGGTGGTCCCAAGACCACCCGAGGTTGCTTTGGGCGGTGGTTTCATCATTGGCGACATAAAAATATGAATCCGTGTTTGTGCAATTTTAAAATTACTTTCATTAAAAATTTAAGCCTGCAAATTTGTAGAGGGATAAACTTGCAAGCCATAAGGGCACAAATTCATTGTTCTAAAATTGTAAATCTTTAAATGGGTTTTAAAATCATTCAATTTCATGGAATTAAAATGAAATAGGGGTTTTGCTAAAAGAGAAGAAAAAGAGAATTAACTAAATCACAACTCCATATTTGGAGTGGAGACCCCTTCAATCTTCAAATGAAAGAAAATAAAATAATAAATCCATAACCTAAAATAAACTAAGCTTGATTTTGTGAATTCCTCCATGGTTCTTCCTTCCTTGCTCCCATGGCTTCCATTTCTCCAACCTGCAAATTAAACGAAGGAAAGTAACCAAATGAGGAGGCTAGGGCAAAGAAAAAGGTTTAATAAGATTTCATAAGGATAGTTAGGGTTAGTATGGAACCCTAAGATCTAGTGGCCATAATTTATTTGATCCAAGGGTTGAGAATCAACCCTACAATTGTTAGGTAAGAATAAATATTATGGGTTTTTAGATAATTTTAAAGGTATGTGTAAATGGGTGAATGGGGCCATTTAATACCCTTGTATGTTAAGTTTTTATTTAGTTCCTAGTATGTTTAGTAATTATTTAAATGGAATTTAAGGAAAATAGTTTAAGAGAACTAAGGTAACTAAGGACAAGGGTTAAATAAATATGGGTTTGAAGGTTAATCTAAGAGGGGAAAAACATTTAACCAAGTAAATTTATTTATGGCACCTTCCTAGTAGATTGTAATTAATTTGACCTTAGAAATGAATTAAGAATATTTAATTATTTAACTGGACTTGGTCCATCCTTTACTGATGTAGTAAATGTTGGTAGGAATTAATTAAATGTATATTAGGGTTTGACACCCCTTGCAACCTATTTTAAAAAAAAAAAAACCGCTGCAACTTTCGGGATAATTGTTTAAGCATTAATGTGGTCTTAGAACATCAAATTTGTGGGCGTTACACTTGGTATCAAAGATATGGGTTCAATGCTTGGACCCTAGGCGCACTTGAAAACATAAGGCATAACAAGAAAACATAGCACAACTCTAAACCTAGATCACACAACTTGCATGATATTTTAAATGAAGAAAACCTAAAAAATTGAAACAAAATCTAGAGTAATAAAATAACTCTCGCCTTGGTCTATGCAGGAGGAGTGGACAGATGAGGGGTTTTTGCATGTTGACCTAGACTTTCCACCTCCAGATAATCTAGTAGTGGCCATATTACCTTAGATACTTCATGTTATAGGATGTTAATGCCACTATACGTGGAGGATCCTTACGAGGAGAAATAACATATATGACAAAGATCCATAAGTAGAGGCTCATACACCTTCCCGACATAGTGATGAGAATAGGGCAGAGAACTCCCATGTGGAGTCAGTAAAAATAAATTCACCAGAGTGAGGTCATGGCGATAGGGCTACAACACTGGGATAGATCTAGGAGCCCTAGACAGCGTGATGATCGTATTGAGATACCTAGAGGAAGATAGTCTACAGTGGTAGATCACATCAAAGAGATCATGAAACTCCATCCATCTCATTTCACTAGGGACACTAGAGGATTTCAGGAAGAGGCATGGTTGGTCAGCTTGAGCGGATGCTTCAAGCTATGTATGTGTACCAGAACACGAAGGCTCGTGTTTCCATCCACCTTCTGAGAGATGGAGCCAAGGAATGAGGAGAAGAAGCTCCATGTGGATTCTGAGATAGTCACTTGGGAGATCCTCGAGGAGCGATTCAAGAGCAGATACTTGTCCAAGAGGTTCATTTAGTAGAGGATATATGAGTTCCATGACCTACGTCAAGAATGTATGAAGGTGGCGGAGTATGAGAGTCGTTTCTTTGACCTACTTCAGTATGTGGACTCTATGCATGACAAGCGGTGAGGATCTTGTTAGGTTGGAAAAGTAACACCCTAAGATTTGCACATTACAAACCCTACTTTTGACTAACATGGGATTGTCTCAAGGTGTGGGACCCTGGTGATTTGAGACAAACCTCCAGAGAAGGATGGTTTTGACATATTTCAATGCTAATGTACTCCTAAACTATCAATTCCAAGGGACCGAGAGAGATAAATAGATAAAAATTTAAATCCTAAACTAAAGGAGGCGATAACACAAAAACAAGTCTAGAGAGATTGTTAGTCAATGAAAGTGGAGGGAAATAAGGAAGGAGAGGGAAGATAAAATGCCATGTCCCAAACCACATTCAAATCTCCAATTTCATGGAGCATAACAAATTTATGCCTATGACAAGAACACAATATGCACAATATACCTACAAAATATAATAAAAGGAAAGAAACGCAATATAAATCAAGTTAGGAAAGAAGAGCCAAAAACACTAATTTTATTTCTTAAAATGATGCACATTCCATTAAAGTATAGGCACAAGGCAAGAATCCTTCACAAAATTCATAATTTTTAGGCCTCTAGCTCACAAAAGTGCTACAAAATTTTTGGCAGAATTCCTTTACAATTTGAAATCTCCCCCTTTCAAATGAGGGGAATTTGCATATATATAGAGAAAATGGGCTACCAACCAACATCCTTCACTAATTACCTACATGGAGGTATGGCGACCATGTTGGTTCACTTTCCATTCGTACTATTCTTGTATGATGAATAGGGGTGGCATACCTCATTAATCCGGTTGTTGAGCTAGTTTGTGCAGTATCATTAATGTCTTGCTATATCTAAAACTTTTTGTTGTTGTTCGATAAGAACCACTTATTGATGCTTGACAAGAGACATGAAGAGTTGCCAGCGATGAGGGAAATATCTATCACACAAAAATAAGAAATGTTGTCACATGATAGTGAAAGGAGGTTGTCGCGTGATAGGGAGCTGCGTTGGCTCGATAGGAGTTGCGTTGATTCTCGATAAGAGATGTGTTGATGCTTGATTGGAGCTGTGTTGGCGCTTTACATGAGCTTCATTGACATCTAATAGGAGCTGTGATGATGCACGAAAAAAGTTGTGTTGACACCCGACGACAAGGAAACAATCTGTACATTTTTCTAGCTTTGACTATCAATTCCCGCAGACCTATAGGTTGATCCATTTTGCATGGGGGTGTAAAAATGGATAATAGATCCATAGGTTTATCAAGGGCCTTAACCTAGACATTGGAGGGGCGGTGGACATTCATTGCTCATGCAGACATTGGAAGAGGCCATTGAGAAGGCCTATATTATGGAGGAGATCGGGGAAAGATGCATTAGGCTAAAGATAGAGTGTGGAGTCATATCCAATAGATGCATGATACCAGATCGAGGGGGTCATCTCCTCCTCCTCGTGGTAGACATGGTTCTACATAGTCTTCATTCAAACCACCACAACAACCACCTCAACGAAATAAGAGGTTATTCCTCCTTTTATGCCTCCACATAGATTCGATGATCGAGGCGATGCAATATGGGGCCTCCTCTGGGGAACCACCTAGAGCTCAATCAAGTAGGAGCTTGTCGGTAATGGCCACGATGATCTGTTATCCAATTTTACCCTCGGGTAAAATTGAACAAACATGATATTACGAAACGTACATGGAGGTATGGTTTTGTAGTAAAACTCATTATTGTTCCAGTGAATTCAATGCATTCTAGGGTGGTTGAAGAAAGAATTTAAATTATTCTCTCACCCTTTCTCCCATTCTTGATATATATTATAAAGAGGGGCATTTTTCTAGTGTTTGGACATTTTGGATTTCCACCATCCCTTCTTCTCTTGTCTGTAATTGATCTTGTGGAGTAAAAACCTCCCATCTAAACTATAAAATGAAATCTTGTGTCATAGCCATTGTAATGCAATGTATCAAATCTTTGGAGAAATAATAAAATTATGTTGATGATTTTCAACCCTTTCTTATGTTCATTGCATATTATTTATCTCTCATTACAATCCTAGTTATTTGTGCATGGTTGTTGTATTACATTTTTAATGGTTTGTGTTTAATGGCAAAGTAGGTGTTCAACATTCCTTTTTGTGCATCACCTTTGTTAGTTTAGGTTTAATTTATTGTAATCTTCTTAAACCTGTCTCCTTGGTGAGTTAGAGTAGATTGTATAGTAGATCCTCTATAATTTAAGTGTGTGTATCATAATAGAGGAATATGAGCCGACCTTCATCTAGAGATCTTTCCCAATCGCATAGTCCCACACTTTGGGAAAATTTCCATGTTATGCAATCACACTGAGAGTTTCAAACCATCGAGTTGCAGGCACGGAGGTGTTGTTGTTATGCCTCAATGTGATTTTGGCATGCCCAGTGGGATGAAGAAGTCATTCCACAAGCTTTGAAGGCATTTTCAAGAAATTCAGACTTAGAAATTGCAAGTTCTCCAATTTCAGATTTTTCACCTCTCAAGCTGAACTCGAAATCGATTTTCAAGGGCTTACCTTGCTAAAAACAACTCCAAATTTCACAATTTGATAGATTGGGGGCTAATCTTCAAAAGGGTATTTTTAGTTTTTAAAATTTTGATTTTCAAAATTTTGGATTTTTTTAAATTTCGGGTTTCGAGATTTGAGACTTCGGACATCTCGGGATTACGAAATTTTAGGTTTTGGGATTTCATACATTTGGAAGTATTGCATTTTTGGATTTTCGATATTTTCATTCCAAATAAAACTTCAACATAAAGAATCTCAAATATACAAGTCCTTCAAAGTTTAATTTTTATTTTGTCGAGTTTGGTGTGTAACTTAGCAAAATCCAACCTTTTGAGGTGCATTTCCCTAACACATTTGGTGACTCAGAAAGGATAGAATTCAATGGTGTAGCAACACAAGTTTCCCTAGTACATGAGAAGAATTTGAACTAGGTGTGATACTCGATAAGAGGGACTATTTGTCTATATGTAATTATCACGTGCAAAGGAAGGAGAGGAAGAAGACCACAAAGATCAAAATCTCCACGTAAAATGACTTTCTCTACACCTCCATCTGGTAGAATTTTGCTCCAATCAATGAGAGTTCTCTGACCAATCAGGATGGCACAACCCAATCCGTATGTCAACTTCACGAGAAGTAACCCACTTGCCCTAAATGCTCAAAATCAGGTCCCGGTTGCAGCACTAAAGAATATTCCCTATTTCACAGGAGAAAATCATGCTACTCCTATTGACCACATCCAGGACATCGCCATTGAATACGTGTAATTCATGAAATCTATGAAATAGATATTATGGTCAAGTTATTAGCTTCATATTTTAAAGGTAAATCTTTACAATGGTTTAGGAGCCTTCAATAGGGTCCATCCGAGTGGGACCATCGTACATAACTCTCCACAATCAATTTGGGGAAAAGGGAGATAATATGTCTTTATTGGAAAAATTGACAACAATAAAGACGGCTCCTAATGAATAGATGAGTGATTTCAACTTTAGATTGCAAAGGACATGGGATAGAATTCCACTTATAGTGAGACAAACAGCTAAAGGTTCCTTTTTATACTTCCTGAAAGCTCTAAATTTAGATATTGCAATGATGATACAATCCATGGGAGGTATAACTTTATCTGCAGCTCATAACATTTCTATTAGAGCTGAAAATTGCTTGATTCAAGCTGGTAAGCTAGCACCAAAGACACAAATGCCTCTATATATAGACATGGGATCTCCTACAGTTGGTAAAACACCATAGTTGAATTCCATTCCACCCCCTAGGAATTAAAGTAATAGTGAGTCATCTACTTCTTCAAGCACTTCAAAAGAGTTATAGGAGGTCACGAAATAGCTACAAAACCTAGGAAATGAGCTAGTGACTAGAAAGAGACAACAAGCTCATTATTACGTTGATTATGTTCAAGGGGATTTTGGGTATGTTTTTCTTAGTGATGACGAGCCTTGTAGTATAGTTGGAAAAGGTTATATTCAGGTTAAGATGTAGAATGGGAATATATGGCTATTGAAGGATGTCAGACATGTGCCTACATTAAGGAGAAATTTGATATCGGTGGGGTAATTGGGAAGTGATGGTTGTATTGTGATATTTACAGTTGACTCTTGGAAGGTTACCAAGGGTTCTCTTGTGGTGGCAAGAGGTAAGAAGGTTGGAACCTTGTATTTATCCATTGATAGTACTAATGATTGTAATCTTGTGGTTTCATATGCAGATACAACATTATGGCACTATAGGCTCGGTCATATGAGCCATAAGGGCATGGACATCATAAAGAAGAATTTGTCTAGATATACAGAAACATGTTTGGATTTTTGTGAGAACTGCATATATGGGAAACAGAAGTGAGTAAGGTTTATCAAGGTTGGACCTACGAAGAAAGATAGTAAGTTAGATCTAGTACATTCTGATGTGTGGGGGCGGCTCAGGTATCATCTCTTGGGGGTTCAAGTTATTATGTTACTTTTATTGATGATGCAACAAGGAAAGTTTGGGTTTATTATATTAGAAACAAATCTGATGTATTTGATACTTTTGTTAAATGGAAAGCCTTGGTAGAGAATGAAACAGGTCTTAAGTTAAAATGTCTCAAGTCAGATAATGGAGGGGAGTATTGCAACAATGAATTTGATGATTATTGTTCTAAGAATGGAATCCCGCTAGGAAAAAGATGGTTCCAAGAACTCCGCAACAGAATGGGGTATCAGAAAGGATGAACAAAACAATAATGGAACATGCTAGGAGCATGAGGATACATGCAGATCGCCTCTTTCTTTCTAGGCGAAGTAGTGAGCACACAGTGTGTACTTGATAAACAGAGGACCCTCAAGTGCCTTGGATGGAGGCATACCTGAGGAGGCTTGGTATGGTAAGAAAGTTGATTATTCATTTCTTAGAGTCTTTGGATGTGAGGTGTTTGTTCATATAGACAAGGATGATAGGACCAAGCTAGAGGCTAAATCAGAAAAATGTACTTTCATTGGTTATGGTGGTGATGACTTTGGATATAAATGTTGGAGTATTAAGGACAATAAAATCATTCAATATAGGGATGTGGTCTTTAATGAGAAAGTCATGTATAAGCAGTAGTTGCATGAAAATAGGGAAGAATCCAAGAAAGTATATGCGGTGGTAGAGGATCTTAGGATGGGAAAGTGAAAAATGAATCGGTTCAGAACCCCATCAGCAGAACCCCAAACTCCTATATTGAGGAGGTCTTCTAGGGTAAGAAGAGAACGAATGTTTTTCTCCATATCTTTATTATTTATTACTCATCGATAGTGGAGAGCTAGACAGCTTTGATGAAGCAATGCGGGTAGATGCTAGGAAGAAGTGG
The DNA here is from genome assembly GCA_018340775.1 of Taxus wallichiana var. yunnanensis. Classification (NCBI taxonomy): domain Eukaryota; kingdom Viridiplantae; phylum Streptophyta; class Pinopsida; order Cupressales; family Taxaceae; genus Taxus; species Taxus wallichiana. The sequence continues at coordinate 1,029,843,926 of CM031242.1, forward strand.
GAGCAAGCCATGGATGAGGAGCATAAGTCTCTCATGGAGAACCAGACTTGGGATTTGGTGAAGCTACCGGAAGGAAAAAGAGCATTGCAAAACAAGTGAGTGTACAGAGTTAAAGACGAAGAAGGAGGAAAGAAAAGATATAAGGCCCGGATCTGGTCAAGGGTTTGCAGTAAACAAGGTATAGATTTTGATGAGATTTTTTTTCCTGTAGTAAAAATGAATTCTATTAGAACTGTTCTTGGAATAGTGGCAGTGAGAAGAATTGCACTTAGAACGGTTAGATGTAAAGGCTGCATTTCTCCATGGTGATCGGAGGAGGAACTATATATGCAAAGTGACGAGGAAGGCTATGAGGTCAAAGGTAAAGAGGAGATGGTGTGTAAAGGCGAAGAAGAGCTTGTATGGCTTGAAACAAGCTCCACGTCAATGTATAAGAAGTTTGATAGCTTCATGATGGAGAAAGGTTATATTAGATGTCATTCTAACCATTGTGTGTATATAAAGAAATTTGAGGATGGAAATTATATTATCCCGTGTTTGTATGTTGATGACATGTTGGTTACAGTACAAACATGCGGGAAATAAAAGTACTCAAGAAACATCTAAGTGAATCCTTTGATATGAAAGATTTGGGGGCAGCCAGAAAAATCCTTGGTATGAGGATAACTTGGGATAGGAAGGAACGAAAGCTGACTTTATCTCGGAAGAGTACATTAAGAAGGTATTGAATAGGTTTAACATGCGGGATGCTAAACCGGTTGGGACTCTTTTGGCGAGGCCATTTTAAGTTATCAAAGGAGTAGTGACCCAAGACAGAGCAGAAAGAAACGGATGTCTAAGGTACCTTACTCATCGGTAGTTGGTAGTTTGATGTATGCTATGGTGTCTACTAGGCTCTGACATTTCCCATGCAAAGTGGGGAGCGTGAGTAGATTTATGAGTGATCTAGGTAAAGAGCATTGGCAAGCGGTAAAGTGGATCCTTACGTATTTGAGAGGGACCATGGGGACATTTTTGTGCTACTGAGTGGATCGAGACACCACTTTATGTGGTTATGTAATTCAGACATGCCCGGAGATGTTGACAAGCATGAGGAGCACAACGAGTTATATTTACACTATAGGTGGGACAACAAAGTGAGCTGGATTTCACGACTACGAAGTGGTGGCTTTATCAACCACGGAGGTGAGTATGTTGCTGCCACGAGAGCAAAGCAAAGAGATGATTTAGTTACAACAATTTTCTTAAGGAGTTGGGGCATAAGAAAAAGGAATGTAAGCTGCATAGTGATAGTTAGAGTGCTATACACCTAGCTAAGAAATCTTCTTTCCACTCCAGGATGAAGCATATACGGTTGAGATATCACTTCATCAGGATAGCTTTGGAGGAAGATAAGTTGAAGTTGGAGAAGATTCATACCGTCGAGAATCCTGCAGACATGATGACCAAGGTGGTCACAAGGATAAACTAAAGCTATGTTCAGCTTTGGTTGGCCTTCGCGGATGACAGTGAAGGGTTGAGAAGCTTTCTCAATGGAAATTAGTCTCAAGTGGGAGATTGTTATGTGTTTGTGAAGCCTATTTTCATGTTAGAGTGTGGTACACCTTCTATGTGTTACACTTGGGTATTTTACGGCGGTCCCACTCTCCGGTGAGCGGGTCAAGGAGTTTGGGGGTGAAGCCCCCGATGGAAGGGGGTTTGGGGTGAAGCCCCAAGCAAATTTTCATGGGTGTTTTATTAACCCATGGGTAATGGGTAACCGTTATGGGCTATTTTTGGGCCCATGGTTTTTCGGTACCCATTGTTTTGATACCCACGTTTTTTGCCCATGGTTTTGATACCCATGGTTTTGTATCAAAGCTAAGCGAGTTGTCTATTTATATGGTCTTATGCATATGATAGATATACAAGAAAATGTATTGCAGATGTGCTTTGAATTCGGGTGTGAATTCTGTAGAGTTTGTTGAGCATAGCTCCAAATGGATTTGGGTATTGTATTGAGAGAGTGGAGGCTTGTAACAAAATCGAGAAATTGATTCTTGGTGGACATAGTCCATATTGGGTGAACCACGTTAAATATTATCTCTTTGTCTTTGTGTTATTTATTCGCACTTTTATTTGAGATCCTGTAATATTTTTTGCATATTAGTTTTCTTCATTACGATTCTGTAAGGGATTATTCCACATATTTTATCTCTTATTTCCTAACACAAATCAAGGTGGCGAGAAGAGGATTGTAAAAAACAACCTTCACAACACCTTGGGGAATTTTTGCCTACAACAAAATTCCTTTTGGCTTGATCAATCTTTGGAGCCACTTTCAGAGAGCAATGTACTTGACCTTCAAAGATTTGAAAAATTGCATTGTCATTTACCATGATGACCTCATGATTTTTTTCAAAGAGGAGGGGAGATCATATCTGTCATTTGAAGCAAGTCCTTGTAAGGTGTAGGAAACATGGCATTTCTCTAAAGCCAAAGATGTACATTTTTAGAGTCACGAGGTAAGTTGTTGGGACACATTGTGAATAAACATGGAGCACACATTGATCCTAAGAGGATCAGAGCTATCCAAGCACTAGCCTTACCAACCAATAAGAAGGGAGTTCATTCATTCTTTGGAAAGGTAAAATTCCTTCGTTATTTTGTGCCTAAGTTTTTTGAATTGACTAAGCATATAACTTCCACGATGAAGCCTCAAGCAAGTTTTAAGTGGAATAAGGAAGGAAAAGAAACATTTGAGGAGATCAAGAAAGCCATTGCCAAAGCTCCAACTCTTGTATCTCCAGATTTCAACAAGGAGTTCATCATGTATTGCTGCGCATCGAACATACACTCTCGATGTCATTGTTTAGAAAAATGATGAAGGTTTGGAAGCATCCATTTCTTTTATGAGATGTCCTTTAGAAATTATGAGCTAAAGGACAACCAATTGGAGAAACATGCCTACGTAGTGGTCAAAGTGTTAAAAGTTTCAGATTCTAATTTCTCAATTCCCATACGGTGGTGATGGTCCACGAAAGTGCAATCAAGTCCATTTTGACTTAACAACATCTTTGGGGCTAAGAGAGGAAGTTGAATTGTAAAGACACAAGAGTATGACTTGGAGATTATACCCTCTAGTCTAGTAAGAGGAAATGGTTTGTGCCACTGATTTCTTTGAAGATGAAGCTCTCAAGGCTCGGGTAGGGAGAAAAAGATGGTGTTTGCTCAACCTATGTAGGAGCAGTCCACATGCGCTCTTTGTCACCAAGATGAGATGAGTGGTATGCTGACATTGCTTACTACCTCACTTATGGAGAACACCCTCCTCATCTTGATTACAAAAAAAGAAGGAAACTCAAGCTAAAGGCATCCAAGTTTTTTTTCTAGAATCATGCACTTTACAAGAGAGGCCTAAATGGTTGTTTCCTCAAGTGTGTAGATAAGGAGCAATAAGAAAAGTTACTTAGGGCATATCATGATCAAGCTTGTGGTGGAAATTTCTCAGCAATGGTCACCACACATAAGATGCTCAGAGGGAGATATTATTGGCCCTCCATCTTTGCAGACACTTAAGATTGGGTTTCCAAATGCAAAGCATGCCAACAATTTGATGGAAAACCACAACTAGCTGCATTGCCACTCAGGCCTGTGGTGATTGAAAAACCATTTCAGCAATGGGGATAGATTTTATTGGTGTTTTGAATCCTCATTATACTACAAGACATAATTATGTACTCACTACAACTGATTGCTTGAGTAAATGGGTGGAATCCATCTTGACCAAGCAAGCCACTCCAAACAATCTGCAACTTCATCAAGGAGAATATCATTGTTTGTTTTGGAATACCAAAGAAAATTGTTGTAGACAATGCCACCTATTTCTCTTCCAAAGAGCTCACATAGTTTTGTTATGGATTTGGAATCTCCTATCTAACTCTTTTGACTAATATCCACGGGAAATGGGCAAGCTGAGTTAAGCAACAAGAACATTGTGACCATTGTTAGTAAGCTAGTAGATGAGAATCAAAGGAACTAGCACAAGAAGTTATATGATGCATTATGGACCGATAGGATCACTCCTAAGAAGGAAATAGGTATGCCACCTTTCCAAATGTTTTATGGAGTTGAGGTAGAGATTCCCCTCGTAATTGAGATGCCGGCTCTCAAGTTGCTACAAGAAATAGAAGATGGCCAATAAAAAGACTCCATTGACAAGAAGATCCTCTTCCGGAGAAGTGGAAGAAAGCAGATCCCAAGTGGTGGATAGAATTAAGGAGCATCGGTTGAAAGTGAAGAATTTTTTTGACAAGAAGAAAAAATCAAGGAATTTCAAAGTTGGATATTTTTTCCTTCTATGGGACAAGAGAATAAAACCAAAGGGCAGCCATGGAATGTTTGATTCATTATGGATAGGCCCATTCCAAATTCATGGAGCTTTTGGTGAGAATGTTTTCTCCTCTCATACTTGGATTGAACGCCATTGGAATTGCCTCAAGCAGGAAATACTTGAAACTATATCATCAGTGAAAGCGGGTTGTCCCCCGTCTTATACCATAGGTGTTTTTGTAGGTGTGTTTTTCCCTTTTCTGTTGTGTGGTTTTGTTTTAGTTTTGTTTGGTTTTTGTTGTGTGTGGTTTGGCTTGTGTGTTTCCTCCTTCTTCCATTCTTTCTTAGAATTGTACATGACTTTGCAAGGCCTAATGGATAAGGCACTGGTCAACGTTATACAGTTTAAAAGCGAGATTCTCGTATCCTCATACCATGTCTTCATCATGCTCAGTCCATGCCATGTCCCCAAGCTAGAGCCAATTGTTGTCTCCTAAAAACTTATTTTCGTTTTCCAAGTTAAATTTGAAATTTTGAGCTCTCGCCCTCCTAAATTATTTAATCCAAGTTGAAATTTCATGAAGTTAGAAAAATATGTGCCCTAGTTCTGTTTAAATCTCTATTTTTCTAGTTTTGAGAAATTCTCCATCTCCCGGTCTGTGCACGTAATATCCTCGTTACAATCTCCTTTTTTGATCAAAATTGTTCACTTGTTCTATGACTGGGTCGTCAAATCATTTCTTTGCCTCCATGCCTCTGGCTCATGAAGGAAATTCAAAAATTGGACTCAAAATGATGAAGTTCTCTTCCTCTGTGTGTTATTCCCACAGTTGGGAACGATGGGCATTTTCTTCCCTTTCAAATTTTGGCACCATCATCGACGGGTACGTGGACATACCTAATTGGAAGCGGGTCAGTGGAGAAATTTGTGTTTGTGATCCTCTTTGTAAAAAAGGCAAAATTTTAAAAAGTGACCCACACCTCGATCAGGCTATAAAGGTAAAAGTCAAATTTTGAGCCCACAAAGAAAAGTCAATGGGGAAGCCCGTCGGGAAAAAGTCAAAGTTGAAGCCCGTTGTTGAAAAGTCAAAGCAGATGAGTGGGCCATCGGGAACTTTTGGAAATTTAACCAAATTCCCAAAAGTGAAGTAAAGTTGTAGAATGCTCTGTGGCTCCACCAAGGTCTCGAGCCCGCCGTTGAAAAGTAAAAGCAAGAGAGCGGAACGGTGGAGAACTTTGATTTTTTAAGATTTTTTCCAAAAAGGTTTAAAATGTTGAAAAAAGGGCCACGAACCCATTTCCAATTAGAGAGTGCCACATGTCAAGAGTTCAATTAGAGCATGTGGGGTGAGAGGAATTTGAGTTTTTTAGCCTTTTTCTAAAAAGGTTAAAATTTTTAGAAAAGGGCTGGGACCCCATTTCTAATGAAAACGTGCCATGTGCCTAAGTTTAAAAGTTGAAGCGGGGGTGCGGGTCAATTTTTTCCAAATTGCCAAATCTCTAAAAAATCGCAAAATGCAAAGGAATTTCCCCCATACCCGTTCCAATATCTTCCTACCACATGGACGACCCAATTTCAAAGTTATAAGAGAAAATCAAATGGTCTATATTCAAACTGGCAAATCAAATGTAACGCGTTTACATTGCAAGATCTAGTTTTTAACCCACCATGAGCGTTTTCATCGCAATGAAGGAATTTGAAGAGGCGTAAATGATTTGTAAAGTTTTTACCATTTTGGCATAAGATATAATGGCTCCTTAGAGCCATCCAAAGGTTGGTGATTAATTTCAAAAAAGACCAGAGTGCTCTGTGCACGGAAAAGACAATAAATTCCATACTTCTTCTATTTCCCTTCTCCTTAGAGTTTCCTCTATTCTCAAAGCTCTGTACAAAATTTGCTTTAGCTTCAATAATAAAACAAGGAATTTTTACCTTTTTAATTGAGGGATTAATTGGTACCTTGCGACCAATGAACTTTATTCGGTCTTGTAGCTTCTCCTATAGATTTTTTTCTTTTAACTATAAATGCATGTAAATGAAATTTCTAATTAATCTTTGTGGGCATTTGATATTCTAATCACAACATTAGTTTTCTCCTACCTCCATTTCAACTCCCTTTCCCTTTCTAAGACAAAGTTTCTTCTCTAGTGAGACATTTCTAGCTTTGCCATAAGGTCAGTGGAGTGCCCCTGTTGGATCTATGGTCGAAATGCCACTATTGAAACCCATCTTTTATGCATGCAACTATGGAAATTGCATCGTTCAAGTAGATGGACTTAGATTCCCATAGCGTTGGCTTGAAACCCACCAATTTATCCACAAGACAAATTCTCTCGTCTAGAGCACCCTCCCTTCTTTTCTTGTTTTTAATTGATCTTGTGAAGTAAAAACCTACCATCTAACCGTAAAATGGAATCTTTCCTCTTGGCCATTGTAATGCACTCGTATCAATTTTTTAGAGCAATAATAAATTTTTTTGGATGATTTTCAACCGCATCGTATGTTCATTGCATCTTCTTGATCTTTCATTGTAATCCTGGTTATATGTGGATGGTGGTTGTATTATATTTTTAGTGGTTTGTGTTTAATGGCAAAACAGTGTTCAACATTCCTTTTGGTACATCACCTCTGTTAGTTTAGGTTTAATTTCTTGTAATATTCTAAACCCTGTCTTTGTGGAAAGTTAGAGTAGATTTTGGAGTAGATTCTCTACAATCAAAGTGTGTGTATACGAATAGAGGAATATGAACCAACCTTCATCGGAGAGATTTTCCAATTCGCAAAGTCCCACACTTTGGGAAAATATCCATGTTATGCAATCACATTAAGAGTTTCAACCCATCGAGTTGCATACACTCAAGGGTGTTGTGTTTATGCCTCAACACTGTCCATAACAAGATCATTAGGATCCATGGCATAGACCACTAGAGTACCTATAGGAGCCGCATCTCATTGGAGGGGACCTGGTAGTTTCTATGGGTGTGGAGTACTTGGGCATCATTGGAGAGAGTGCCCTCACAAACCTATTAATGAGGGTAAGGCACCAATTTGAGCCGACAGGTTGGTGACATGGCTATGAGCCATAGGACCTATCTAGTGGTTGAGAAATGTCAGGTAGAGCACCAAATCATGGTGTTAGAGATGACAGGTAACATTGATGGAATTTCTATTCCTATTTTATTTGATTTAGGTTCATCAAATTCTTTTATTTCTCCATTTTTAGTAGAGCAATGCAGTGGTGGCAGTTAGGAAGATCCATAGTTGGGATGTGGAGATGGCTTCTAGAGCCAAGATCATGTGAGACTCACCAAGGAGTGTATAGTTGACCTAGGACCCTTTTCCACGACCTTGGATCTTCATACCCTTTTGTTGGGTTCCTATGGAACTATTTTGGGAATGGATAAGTTATCTGCACACAGGGCTAGGGTTGATTATTACAATAAGGTAATATCATGTGTAGATGATTTGGGAGTGGATTCAGTGATAGTGGGAGTCAAGAGACCCACCTCTATTCGCACCATATCCATTATGAAACTTAAGTGGTGTGTACAAGTGTGGTTGTGATTATAGCTATATGTCACAGCGATTGGCTCAAACAGATCAAAGGATGAGTCTAGTGGGATGTTGCTTGACAATCATAATATCTTGAGGGATTTTTCTGATGTCTTTCCAGGGAGCTACCATGGTTACCTCTCCAAGTGAGATATATTTTCACATTGATTTGGTTCCAAGAGCAGAGCCTATCTCATGAGCACCTTATAGGATGACTACCCCTGAGCTATGTGAGCTCAAGTTGTAGCTTGAGGGCCTTCTAGAGAAATTCCTAATCCATCCTAGTGTATCCCCTTGGGGTGTACCGAAGTGATTTTTGTAAAGAAGAATAACAAATCTTTGTATTTACGTATTGATTATCGTCATTTGAAGAAAGTAATGATCTTGAGAATCGTTCCCCATTCCATGTATTGATGATTTGTTTGATCAGATGAAAGGGGCCACAATATTTTCTAAGAAATATCTTAAGTTTGGATGCCTTTCACTAAGGATCACGGAGGTGGATATTCATAAGTCAACCTTTCGCACGAGATATGTCCACTACTAGTTTCTTGTAGTGCCTTTTGGTTTGACAAATGCTCCCGTAGTATTCATGAGTTTTTTGAATGGGGTATTTCAGAATTTTTTTGATCGCTTCATGCTCATATTTCTTGATGAAATTTTTATTTTCTCACGCATGCGTGAGGAGCATGTTATTAGGTTCTCGTAGTGTCTTTGTGAGTAGCAACTTTACGGGAACATGAAGAAGTGTGCATTCTTTCAAGAAGAGGTGTAGTAATTGGGTCACATCATTTCAAGGGAAGGTATCGCCATCAATAATTCAAAGATTCAAGCTATTATGGATTAGCCCATGCCAACTAGTGTGAGTGAGGTGTGTAGTTTTATGGAGTTGGTAGGTTCTACTGAAGAAGATTTGTTCAAGAATTTTCTTGGATTACACACCCCATCACTTCCCTTCAGAAGAAAGGGAAGAAGTGTGTTTGGTCTAACAGATGTGAGCGAGTCCTTGAGTACATTGAAGGAATGCCTTAGGTCAGCATCGATTCTTGCAGTGCCATATTTTCATGGAGAGTTCTTCATGTGTACAGATGCATCCTTAGCAGGACTAGGAGGTGTATTGATACAGGAGGGCCATGTGGTTACCTTAGTGTCTCGCAAACTCAAAGATCATGAGATAAATTATCCGACTAATGACCTAGAGCTTTCTACAATTGTGCATGATTTGGTTTGATGGAGACATTTCCTTCTTGGCAAGATATTTATTCTCAGGAATGATCACTTGAGTCTTTGTCACCTCTTTACAAAACCCAATCTCAATGCTCCTCAAGCGGTGTTAGATGGAGTTTCTTTTCGATTAAAACATGGAGATATAACATGTGAAATGGAAGGAGAATGTTGTTGTCGATGCTATGAGTAGATAGAGACACTTGGTCTTGGCTACTTCAGTGGGTACATATTTGTGGAGCAAGATTTTGTAGTAGCTTCCTCATGACAATTTCTACCTTGCAGCTAGAGCAGAGATTGAGTCTCAGAGACCCCTTGAGGGGAAGTTTGATGGATTCACAAGAGATTTAGATGAACTCCTCAGGCATAGAGACTAGATCTATGAACCTAGGGATGGAGGTTTGAGACAGGATATTTTGATAGAGGCTCATCATGCACCTTATTCACCCCATCCAGGGGTGAAGAAGATGCACACCACCTTGATACATATTTACTATTGGAGAGGTCTTTGGAAAGATGTAACTTAGTTTGTGTCACACTGCTTAGAGTGTAAGACGGTGAAGTTTGAGCATCAGCATCCAACTAGCCTTCTTTTCCCAATGCTATATCGAGTGGAAGTGGGACACCATCTCCATGGATTTCATATTAGGGCCACTGACATCAAGATACCACCATGATGTCATCATGGTCACGGTGGATAGATTGACAAAAGTTTCTCATTTTTATCTAGTGAAGACCACCTATATAGCTAGTGCAGTAGCAAGAGTGTACTTGGATGAGATTGTTAGACTACACAGGATACCACGGAAGATTTTTATGACCATGATCCCTTATACACTTCACACTTTTTGACTACCATGCATCAGTCCCTTGGGATGATCATCAACTCTAAAGACAACCTATCATCCAAAGACCGATGGATAGATGGAGTGGGTGAATATGATTTTAGAGGACATGCTTCAGATTTACATCATGGATCATCAGTTGAAGTGGGAGGAGTAATTTTATTTGTTGTAATTTTCCTACAACAATAGTATTTAGATTTATATTGGGATGGCACCTTTTAGGGCACTTTATGGTAGGTAGTGTAGGACACCTTTGAGTTGGGATAGAATCAAGGAAAAATTATCTATTGGCCCAACCTTGTTACAGGACATGGAGCAGCATGTTGTTTTGGTGGGAGAAAAGATTGTAAGAGGCACAAGAAAGACATAAGAAGTATGCATATCAGAGGATATTTGACCGTAGTTATGAGGTGGGAATGAAGGTGTTTCTTCATGTCAGACCTCATAAGAGTCCTATCCATTACAAAAAGGGCTTGAAGTTATCTCCTAGATTCATGAGTCCATTCGAGATCCTATAGTGGATTGGTCCCTTGGCTTATTATGCGGCCTTGCCACCAAGGTTATCTCATGTGCATGATGTAATTCACGTATATGTTCTTAGGAGATATATCCTAGATTCATCTCATGTATTAGAATGGACTGCATTGGAGTGCGGGATTAGGGAAGATGATGGTGGAGTCCATTTGTATTTTAGAGCACAGGACCACGGGTCTTGAGCCCGAGAGATTGATAAAGTGTGAGTCCAATGGGACATGTATGATGAGACTTGTGCTACATGGGAGGATGCTACGTTGCTATGAGTTCAGTTTCAACACCTATTTTAGTGACTTTTAGGAGGAAGTCGAGTCTAAGGGGAGGGGAATGTAGTGCCCACTTCTCTTGAAACTTATTATATTTTGATTTTGATTATTGTTTACTATAGAAATGGATGTAATTGTATCATTTTGGTTTAGCATGATGTTGGATGATAGAAATTTTATAATTAATGATGAATTGTGATTCATATTATGATTGTGTGGATTCTTAGATACATAGACAGACATTTTATATTGATGATGATTATGTTTTGTTAGCATATGCATATATATATATATATATATATATATATATATATATATATATATATATATACCGACATTCAAAATTCTTTCCATGTTGACTATGATATAGCTTTTGAACTAATCTTGTAATCTTATTGATATTGATAAAAGGTAGAATTGATATGTTGTTGACATTTTAGACAAATGATTGTATTTTTAGTTGAGATGATGATTTAGCTATGTGAGGGTGGTTATTGATTTATGTGTGTATATTTTATCTTAGATGTTTTGATGCGGACATGGGGCTGAAGCATGTATTGTGTGATTTTATAGGTAATTATATCACAACAATCAAAAGGGGGATTGGAGACCAACCACAACGAAGGTCACCATGGAAACTTTTGTAATGTTGTTGTTGTTTTATTTTATTAGGGGGTGGGTCGCCATGGGGGTGGATGACCTCCAATTGTGACCTTTGGATATGTGTGTATGTTTCCCCTTTTTATTATTATTTATTGTAGACTATGTGATTTATTTTGGGATGTAATTTATTTAATCTTTGATGATTAATGTGTTTTATTAAGTAATGTAATTATGTTTATTAAGGTATTTGGGGATGTGAAAAATGGATTCATTTATTAGAGTTGTTGGTCTTTTGTACAATGTGATTTTAAGATGAGTGTTAGTGACCTTGAGTGTTGTGCTCTCCACCTTACCTTGGAATTTCGGATTTGGGCTTAAGGGCCATTTTTGAGGCTTGTGGGACAAGCTAAGCTTATCCCACATCTCTTAATTTCATATACCAACCCTACCTATGGATTGGGGGGTCAAAAATAGACCCCATTATGTGTTTTGTAAGACAAAAGTGACATTAATTTTACTTTTCTTCCATGGGATTTAAATTTTCTCCTTAGGGGGTGTCGGTGGCGTTTTGATCTCATACCATTTGCCCTGATTTTCCTTTGATCTGCATGTTATGAAACATTTTATCTCTCGATGTGGATTTTCCAAAGCTTTTACCTCCATTTGAATACCTTGAATTGTTTGCATAATCCATTGTTATGCCCTTTTTTGAAGAAGTCTTCGAGTTTTCCTTGTTCTTGCCATAATTTCTTCAAAATCCATGCAGGCTCTGCCATTTTTCCTATTTTGCCCCGATCATGGAAGCTCGAGAATGATCAATTTATATTTGTATGCCTTTGAAAATCCAAACCCATGGTCAAAAGATGCTTGGAACCATGATTCACTTGGTTTTGTTTCAAAACATTTCATCCTTAGCAAAAATCATATTCTAGGCATAAATGGTGAATTTCTATGTTTTTGACGGTCTGACGGGTGTCTTTTTCCTTTCAAGTTATTCCTCAATATCCGGAGGTCACGTGGCTTCTTTTGGTTGGTTAGGGGATGGCGGGAAAATGTTTTAACTTGTCACTTTTTAATTTTTTGGCAAAAAGACAATTTTGGTCCCGTAGCTCCGCCCAATTTCGATTTGTTCTTTTGGTACCTACATGGCTTCTTCTAGTTGGATGAGGCAAGGTTTGTTTTATGAACTTGTTTTTTTTGGTTACTTTGGCAAAAAGTTTGAACTCACCTCGAGGCCCCACCAGGATTTGATTAAAGAAAAATTTAAGTGGCAGGAAAAGGTCTTACTTTGACCCTGCAGAAGGACATGTGGAAAAGTTAAAAGTGAAGATGTGGGCCTTTGGAAGCAAGTTGGATACTTTTCCCTTTTGGAAAAATGGAATAAAGGTTCTAAAATGGAAGCACACCCATGCCAAACCATATTGAAGCCTTATAAGGTTCTTGAAGTTGTGCCATTGAGACACGTGGCGGTTTGAAAAGTCAAGAGGTAGGGAGGCGGGCCATCGGGGGCAACTTGGATTTTTTTCCGCTTGTTAAATTTAGAAGATTAAAATCATCAAAATGACCTGCAAGCCCGACAAAGAATAGTCAAAAAATTTCTCCTCTCAATGGCGGAGGTGCGAACTTTCGGGGGAAATTTGGAAAATTTTCCTTTTGTGGAGAAAGGGGTCGAAAGTGTAAAAAGGAAGCATGGTTCCGCTGGGACCCACATCAAAAATTAAAAGTGGAAGGGCGGAGCTGTGGGGAAAACTTGGAAAATTTTCCCTTTTCCAAAAAAGAGATGAAATAGCAGAATTTAGCTGTGGTTCCTTTGGGACCCACATTGGGACATGTGTCAAGCCCATTTTTCAAAGGCAGAGGGGCGGAGAAAATTGAGAAATTTTACATTTTTTCCAAAAAGGTGTAATTTTTTTAAAAAACCCTAAGCCCATCTTAACTCAGATCTCCCATGTGGTCAGTCTAAATTCAAAAGAAAGATCAACGATAACCGTAAGGCCTGATATCGATTTTCTCGCCATTTTTCTCCAAAACTCCACGGGGATGCGTATTCCTATGGTTTTTAATCATTTCTTGGATTCTCCTAGACTCCAAATGAAGAGGAACATTAATTTGATATCCCGGTTGGGTGGGAGAAATCAAGACGTCTTTTTCTTGTTAATATGTGATTTGACTATTGGCCTCGATCGATTTTCTAGTTTTTTCTTCCTTGGCAAGTAAAGAACCAGATTTGATAGATTGGAGGAGGAAGTAGTTGGTGCGTGAGATGAAGAACGACCTACCGGGTGAAGAATTAAATACTGGAAATATTTGGAAAGATTTTCCTTCTCGCACACCCGACAAACTTTTTGTAAATCTAATTGGGAGTCACGGTCAAGGTAGTAACACTTGCAATGGTGCTTTGAATGTTTCTTGTTTTGGGGGGAGAAATTTGTTGTAAATGAAGTATTATAAATTACATGATTTTTTTGTGTAAATGGTTGTAGTGTTAGAGGTCAGGACTGATTTTTTCTAAGAGAAACACTTGATAGAACTCGTCCCTCTAAGAAACCATCTGAAGAAACTTGTTTATCTCCTTTGTGTTAAATTTGATTGTGTCAAGGTGGTTGCGAGTGTACAACCATTGAAAAGCTTTGAGATTGTTCTAGAAAATTTCCCTTGTTGATAAATTTAATCAAACTTGAGTTAATCTGTTATTTTTGGGCAAAATTTGTGTTTGCTTCATTTCTAAATGTCTGCAAGTAGTTTTCTTGTTCCCGTTGCAATCTTACATTGAAATCTTTGTGAATCACACAAGATCTTATCCTTGTGATAGTTTGGTGGCATTTACAATTTCATTTATCAGAAGAGATTTCATTTGATAGTGAAATAAACAAATTTAAAATCACTGTGACTCCTAGCATGACTATAAGATTGTTTGTTAGCCTTTGAGGGTATCTTAGGCGTGATGAAACAAAGGTTGATAATGTTTAGTTAAGTTTTCCAATTTGAGCCTTCATTTTGGATCCTTGAAGTTTGTGTGAAAAGTGTTGATCTAGGCCTCCATTGAAGCACATATTCTGGTTAAAGGAACATCCTAGCTATCTCGAAGCATTCTATTGTTCAAGCTCTCCATTTTTGTAAAAGTTCTCAAGGATTTGGTGAATCAAGTTCATCTCTACCTCACTTCTCACCAAAAATTCATTTTAAAAAAACCAATCATACCCATACTACCCCTATTTGTCCTATGTGTGTACAAATGCATAATCTTTATTACTAAAACATACAAAAGCAATCAGGTTTTCATTGTCTTTAGTAGCCTGAACCTTGCTTAGAAAATATCTCCATTATCAAGGGTAACAACTCATGAGAGTTAGATTTTGTTGTATTGATCATTTTTTCTTCAAGGTCTTCTCAATAACTCTGCAACGAAGGACATCTCCATCTCCTTCACAAATAGTAGGCTACAAAAGGGTCCTCTCACCCTAGTTAAAAGGAACAACCATAAAGCAATGAGGATAGATAAAATCCGCTTAAAGGTGCTACCCATTTCTCCACATCTGAGTGACAAAGAGAAAGTTGCATTCCTTCCCCGGCTACAAAATGACACACAACGTGCTCTGCTTACCTCTAAGCTTCTGTTAAAATTGTGATGCTGCTCTTTTCGAGGGAGAATCAATTTGGGTACCAACATCGATTAGCACCATTGTTAGGGACATAGTGGTTACAATTCATATTCAGGCCTTGGTAAACACTTCTTATATGCTCTAAGTGCTAATAATTTTTCAAACATCATCTTGTGTTCGGGCCTGTAAGAATTATTCAAATTTGCATGTGTTGTGTGTAATTATTTCACTTTCTTTACCTAGTGCACTAGTTTTCATTGATAAATTTGGGGAAAGAAAAGTCAGATCATTCTATTTCCAATTTCTAGTATTGACAGACATTTGACAAATCATGTTTTAGTGCATTTACACAACTAAGGTGGAAATCCTTAGTGGCGACTCCCTGTTGATCTGATTCTTGATAAGTACCAGTGTCTTAACCTCTTTCAAGTGATTTTTGTTACTAATCTTTGAAAAAATGGAAGGAAGAAGATCTTTCTTTGTTAGGGATCTTGCTAGGACATTATTTCCAGAGCTAGGAAAAATAAATTCAGAAGGAAGAAAATCTCGTAGAGAGTTGTTGAGATCAACTTGATCAATAAAAGGGATCTCCATTGATGAAAGTGATCGGCCTATCATTGAAGACTACCATTCAAGTGCTTCTGAATCAGGTAGCCTCTTTGTGGAATTGAATTCTCCAATTAGAGAGGGGCCTTCATTTTAATTTGAAAAGTTTGCTTCTCATTCTACCCCTGTATTTTCAAAAGTTGATAGGGTTTTCCAAGAAACAAGGCCTTTAGGGGATATCCATTTTGAAAGTTATAATCCGTGTTTCAAGAACCTCCGCCCCTTATCAATTTGTTTCACCTTCGTGGTCACATCCTCAAAAAAACATGGCCAGTGCCCCACCCACACCTTCATTTGTTGTAAACACATTTGGTCCTATAAATTTTATAGGGATGATTGGTTATCCAAATACAGTTCCCAGGATGTGAGAAATATATTACTAAAGTTCCAAGGAAATAATGCTATAACTCGGTGATCAACATTTAAAGCTTTTTATCAATATGATAGAATACTTTGAGATTGAATATGAAGATGTATATATCAAATTGTTTATCCATACTTTGGAAGAGGATGCAAGGATTGGTATAAAGCTTTACGAGAAAATTCCATTGATTTTGACCGAGATGAACAATGCATGTAGATTATAGTATGGTGATAGAACTAACCTAGGTTTCTTCTATCGAATTTGAAAACATCAAGAAGAATCCTAATGAGTCAAGTACATTATTTCAACACAAGGTTTAACAAGACCTTTATGAGATTTCTTGTTAGCTTAAGGGTAAGTGCAGGAAGTTGATGGACAAATATAGGGTCATCCGTGGACATCATATTGCAAATAACAACATAATATCAACTTGTAGGGATTATTAGCAATACATACACTCAAAATTAGACAAAATTATATTAATATGAATCGTAGCATCTGGTATCTAGTTTCTAAAATACTAATTTTTGTAAAAAATGAACAAGATTAGCTATATTAAACACTCAAAATTCAATGAATTGGTTTTTTTTAAAAACGCCGATAAGATTATAGTCTGTTTGCCCACAATTTGGATGACCAAAAATTAATATACATTTTTTTCCTTTGGTGAGAAGTTATATGCCACTATCTATCTTGGGATGGATTTTATTTTGTATTTTTTGAGTAATATTTTATTTTTTATGATTTTTTCCGTGAAAGTGGTATGAAAACATAAAGAAAACAGAGCACTTTCCGTTTGCCCGCCATAACTTCATCAAAAAATATTGAAATCAAATAATTTTTTTTTAACATGTATATAATTTCACCACGGTTGGGATGGTATAAGTTTTATCACATTCTAATAAGTGAAACAAATTTTATAGTCTTAAACGTAGACATAAACATTCACGGGAAAAAGTGTCTTAAAGACCTACTATTAGTAAAAAATTATAAAATGATATTTATCCTCTTCTATTCACTTTAAAATTAGTATTTCTACAAAGCTAATAGTCTCCCCTATGCAATGGTACCATTTTTATGACATTTTTTACTTTTCGGCATGGTTCAAGTCCGCAGAAGACTAAATTTGATGTTTTTCTGTTTTTAATGTAAAATTCAGGATTTGATGTCCACTTAATTGTCCCCCAACTTGGTGCACTTACCCTTAAGGCCATGTGATGAATCATGTTTGATCAAATATTCAGATGCATTTGATAAAAAAATTTGTTTACTACTTGAGGGACAAAAACCCTACTAATTTGAGGTAGGCCTTCACCATGGCTCTTCAAATTGAGAACAACATCAAGGAAATTAGAAAGACTCCAAAAAGGGAGGGTGTAATACTAATTAACCTAGAAAAGCCTTAAACAAGCAAGGCTGCTTATTTGGAGGAAGTTGTGAATGGCGGGGGATGTTAAAGAAATATCATACAAATTAGCCTAGGTAGAAAAGGGAATTGGGCAGAGTTCACAAGGTCAGCACAAGTAACAAGGCCAAGACAGTTTACAAATCATCATAGAATGATTAGAGATTTGATGAAAGAGGCAAGGGACCTATTGGATTTCGAAATAAACAGTCCTAAGATAGGGAAAATAGAATGGTACCTAATCCTTTGGCTGCGTGAGTTCTTTGTTGTGGAGGAAAAAAAGTCATTGATTGGTGTGACAGATGTTTCATGCCCCATGCTCTATGTGAGGTAGATCAGCAAGAAGAAGAAGAAGCTGATGATAACACTGATGATGATGCATGCATGGTGGATTCCTCTATGATTTCACAACAAGGGGTAACCTCAACTGAGCTGATGAGTATAGAAATGCTAAAGATTTCTAGGATTGCATTCATCGAGTATTATCCTTTCCCCACTCATACTTATGAAATTGATATGGTGCAAGATTTTGAACTTCCTAATAATGATTTTGAGTACCTAAGATCTCTGATGATTGAGAAGTATGATGGAGGGATACCTTCTAAGGAGGATAGGAAATTGTTAATGAATGTTGTGGTTGGCCATGAAAAGGAATATAATACTAGGAGTAGGGTTTCTAAAGGGGGACCTCAGGCCAAACCAAAACTTCCAGTGCTTACCAGTATCCCAAAAGAGACTCCAAAGAAAGATACATCTGGAAAAGGCCTTATTGTCTCAAGTGGAAATTGTGTCCTTCCCTATGCTGAGACTGTAAAAAGTCCTATGCCATCAGATGAATTTGTAAACCTCTCTCCTAACACTGCATTACCCAAGCATGTTCCTTGTGACATAGCCCAAATCTTGAGTCAAATCAAGATTTATATTCCTATTGTTGAATTTCTTAGAATCCCTGAGCATAGGAACATAGCATTCGAATATTTGGGGTTTAGAGAAGAAAAGGTCACCCAAGGTAGAAATGTTGAGAATCCTACCATTTCAAAGTTGAAAAAACCTCAATCTTTGGAGGAAATAGGTGAACTACTTGAATTTTACTTGGGAACATATTTGGTCGAGTCTCAATTGATTTTTGATCCATTTTTACAACGCGATCATTAAAGAAAAATTGTTGCACAACTATATGTTTGATTCGGGGCATCAAAGTAACAAAAACATATGGGAAGTGCACTACCATGGACACTAGAGAGGTTCCCCTTGTTAGATGTGTGAAAGGTTTGGTGGTACAACTTGTAGCTTACCGAGGTAAAAACTTGAAGCTTGATGTTGTTATTGTTGATTTCCCAACCAAGTGGGGTATGTTGTTATCTAGAAAATGGGCTACAAGTGTTGGTGGGAGTGTTCAAATGGATATGTCCTATGCCACTATTCCAATTAAGGGCAGCCTTGTGAAGTTACCTGGTGAGAAGAAAATGTTATATCTTGTTGAGGACCCCAACAATGCTTCTTATGAAGTATTGCATGCAGATATTGATGTTGATAACTCTGTGAGCTATGTTGTCTTCAAGGAATATGAAATTGACCAATGCAGGTGTCATGAGCAGGATGATTTTCTTGGGACTTTGATGTTTGATGCAGTCTCGAAGGATATTAAAAAACTTGGCCCAGGCAAGAGGGGTAAGCCTAAAAAAGTATGGTCAGTTAGCCACTTGGATGGGAAAGAGAAACAATCATATGACCAGCTGTTAAAGACATATTAGAATTGCTTGGGTCAAAGCATACAAGTGTGTCCCACTTTGTGGCCATAAATATTTTAAAATCGACTAGTAAATAAATAATTTAAAAATACTATAAAAATTTAAAAATGGTAAATTAGGCACTTGGTATTTAAGCCTCTTAAAATGCATGTTTGGTCATTTTATATGTGTTTGTCATGTTTTTTGTGGACATAGAAGTACAAAAACTATAAAAAGTGACATAGAATGCACCCGCTATAGCATGGTCATATCCAGGATGGTAGGCACTTGAAATTTTCCTTGATTGATTCCCCAGAATCAAAGTGAGAATCGTATAGTGTACAACTTGTTGGTGTATTTTTATTTTTGCTCATTCTGGTCCTCGGTGACTTGGTTTTGTTGGTTTCTCGGTTCAGTTTTTATAGGATGGTTGTGGTTGTTCTGCTATACTAGCTTATTCTTTGACTCCGTTTCCCAATGGTGTATTCTTGGCACTTGGTCCGCTAGTTGTTCTTGTGGCACTTGCAGGGAGTGCCCATCCCCAAGTCGAATCGATGTTGGTGTTTGTTTTGATCTCGCACCATTTGCCCTGATTTTCCTTTGATCTGCGTGTTATGAAACGTTTTATCTCTCGACATGGATGTTTTGAAGATTTTACCTCCATTTGAATGCCTTGAATTATTTACAGAATCAATTGTTATGCCCTTTTTGAATAAGTCTCTGAGTTTTCCCTGTTTTTGCCCTAATTTCTTCAAAATCTGCGGGCTCTGCCATTTTTTCCTATTTTTCCCTAACCATGGAAGCTCAAGAATGATCAATTTATATTTGTATTCCTTTGAAAATCTAGATCCTTGGTGAAAGATGCTTGGAACCATGATTCACTTGGTTTTGTTTCAAAAATTTCATCCTTAGCGAAAAATTAGATTCTGGGCATGAATGGTGATTTTGGTGTTTTCAATGATCGAGAAAGGCATCTTTTTCTTGTCAAGTTATTCATCAAGCATCCAGCGGTTATGTGGCTTCTTTTGGTTGGTTAGGGGATGATGGAAAAATGTTTGAACTTTGTTTTTGCTTTTGTGGCAAAAATGAAATTTTGGTCACGTAGCTCTGCTCAATTCTGATTGGTTCTTTTAGTACTTATGTGGTTTCTTCTAATTGGATGAGGTGCGAAGGGTTTGTTTTATGAACTTGTTCTTTTTGGCTACTTTGGAAAAAAGTTTGAACTCACCCTGCGGCCTTGCTGTAGCTTTGATTAAAGTCAAATTTAAGCGGTAAGGAAAAGGTCTTACTTTGACCCCGTAGAAGGACATGTGGCAAAGTGAAATGTGGAGATGCGGGCCTTTGGAAGCAAGATGGATACTTTTCCCTTTTGGAAAAATGGAATAAAGGTTCTAAAATGGAAGCACGCCTGTAAAATCATATTAAAGCCTTAGAAGGTTCTTGAAGTTACATCATTAAGATGCGTGGTGGTTTGAAAAGTCAAGAGGCGCGGAGGCGGGCAATTGGGGACAACTTGGATTTTTTTCCCCTTATTATTTAAAATATTAAAATCATGAAAATAACCCAGAGAGCCCGATAAAGAATAGTCAATAAATTTCTCTCCATCAATGGCGAGAGGTGCAAACTTTCAAGGGAAATTTGGAAAATTTTCCTTTTGTGGAGAAAGGGGTTAAAAGTGTAAAAAGGAAGCATGGTTCCACTGGGACCCACATCAGAAACTAAAAGCGGAAGGGTGGAGCTATGGGGAAAACTTGGAAAATTTTCCTTTTTCAAAAAAAGATGTGAAATAGTAGAATTTAGATGTGGTTCCTTTCGGACCCACATTAGGACACGTGTCAAGCCCATTTTTCAAAGGTGGAGGGGAGGAGCAAATTGAGAAATTTTGCATTTTTTCCAAAAAGGTGTAAAAAGTAAAAAAGAACCCCTGGGCCCATCTTAACTCGGATCCCCCACATGAATGGACCAAATTCAAAAGAATGATCGATAGCAAAGAATCGTGCATCTGCATCGATTTTCCGCCATTTTCTCCAAAGCTCATGGGGATGCATATTCTTATGGTTTTTTTATCATTTCTGGAGTCTCCGCATGCCAAATGAGGAGGAACATTAATCTGATATCTTGGTTGGGTGGGTGAAATATGAAGATGTCTTTTACCATTAAGATGTGATCTGACTATTGGCCTTGATCTGATTTTATAGTTTTTTCTTCCTCGGCACACAAAGAACCAGATTTGACAGATGAAGGAGGAAGTAGTTGGCACACGAGATGAAGAATGACCTACTAGGTGAAGAATTGAATGCTGGAAATATTTGGGGAGATTTTCCTTTGTACACAAGACAACCTTTCTACAAATTTGATTCTGGGAGTCATGGTGAAGGTCGTAACATGCAATGGTGCTTTGAATGATTATGGTTTTAGGGGGAAAAGTCTATTATAAATGAAGTATTATAAATTGCATGAATTTTTCATGTAAATGGTTGGAGTGTTAGAGGTTGAGACTGATTTTTCTAAGAGAAAAGCTTGATAGAACCCGTCCTTTTGAGAAACCATCTGAAGAAACCTATTTATCTCCTTTTGTGTTAAATTTGATCATGTCAAGGTGGTTGCGAGTGTACAACCATTGACAAGCTCTGAGATTGTTCAAAAAAATTTCCCTGTTGATAAATTTAATCAAACTTGAGTTAATCTGTGTTATTTTTGGGCAAAATTTTTGTTTGATTCATTTGTAAATTCTTGTAAGTAGTTTTATTGTTCTCGTTACAATCTTACATTGAAATATTTTTGAATCACACAAGATCTTATCCTTGTGATAGTTTGGTGGCATTTGCAATTTCATTTATCAGAAGAGCTTTCATTTGATAGTGAAATAAACAAATTTAAAATCATTGTGACTCCTAACATGACTATAATATTGTTTGTTAGCCTTTGAGGATATCTTAGGCATGATGAAACAAAGGTTGATAATGTTTAGTTAAGTTTTCCAATTTGAGCCTTCATTTTGGATCCTTGAAGTTTGTGTGAAAAGTGTTGATCTGGGCCTCCATTGAAGCACATATTCTAGTTAAAGGAACATCGTATTTATCCTCAAGCATTATGTTATTCAAGCTCTCCATTTTTGTAAATGTTTTCAAGGATTTGGTGAATCGAAGTTCATCTCTTCCTCACTTTCCACCAAAAATCATTTAAAAATAACCAATCATACCTATACTACCCATGTTTGTCTCATGTGTTTACAAATGCATAATATCTGTTACTAAAACATACAAAAGCAATTAGGTTTTCATTGTCTTTAGTAGCGTGAACCTTGCTTAGAAAATATCTCCATTATCTAGGGTGACAACTCGTGAGGGTTAGATTTTACTGTATTGATCATGTTTTCTTTAAGGTATTCTCAATAACTCTACAACAAAGGACATCTCCATCTCCTCCAAAAACAACAGGCTAAAAAAGGGTCATCTCACCCTGGTTGAAAGGCACAACCATAAAGCGGTGAGGATAGATCAAATCCTCTTAAATCTGCTACCCATTTCTCCACATCTAAGTGAAAAAGAGCAAGTTGCATTCCTTTCTCAGCTAAAAATGACACACAACATGCTCTGCTTGCCTCTAAGCTTCCTGTCAAAACCATGATGTTTCTTAGCCTTCTGAGGGAGAATCAATTCAGTACCAATAGGAGGTGTGGGTTTGGATTATGTGTGTAAGAGGCTTTTCAATCCTCTTAACCACCAATTTATTGTTCATTGGGGTTGAGGTTTGACTTTTGATGTCGAGTTGAGGATAATTGATGTGGCATCGTACATGGATCCACCTCACCCTCCTCTCTCATTTTTATATAAATACAAGTTTAATTTTTGATTTAGGGGTTATTTCATTCATTTGTGCTCTTGTATTTTTGGAGTTGAAGGATTTTGGAGTGCTTGTTGAAGTTTTGGAGCTTGTTGGAGTTGGATTGAGCTTGTAGGAGTTTTGAGGGTGATTCTTTGATCAAGTTATACCATGGAAAGGTAGGAACTACTCCTTTGTTTTATTTGTTTCCTCTTATGTGTATATTTGTATGTTATTGAATGCTTTGGTATACTTGCTGAGTTCATAGGTAGAAACTGCAGTATGGTGTCGAGAAGAAGGCTATGGGGATTTTATATATAGGGAGACATAAGAGTTTACTTCATTTTTAGGAGGGAGTTTAGGTTGGGTGCCCCACCTTGGATAAGAAAATGCTTGCATTTCTTACTTGGTTCTTTTAAGGAGACATAAGAGATTGTACTAAGGCATAAGAGATTATGGAAGACATAAGAGGATCTTGAGGGAGGCATAAGAGTGTTTAGGGGTTTGAGATGTATTTTTTGAGGTCTTTAATGTGGGCACATAATTCCCATTAAGAGGCATAGGTGATCTCCCCATAGATCCTTCCTCCATTAGCTTGCATTTTCAAGTCTTGTGTATTTTGATAAGTTGTAGTCTTATGGTTCTATCTTGTGTTGAATATATTTGAAATGGTTGTGAACATTGTTTTGTGATGTGGAATCTTTGTGTAGTTGCCATGAGTTGGATCCATATTTTATTGCATTTTGGTTGGGGCTCGGGGGACAATGAGGAGGATAGCCTCTTCTCCTCATTGGATTATTGGTTGGGTGGAGAGTGTTGCCTCTCCCCCATTATTGTTGTTTTGATAAAGTGAAGAAATGGTGGAGATCTTATTGAAGAAAGGGGCTCTTGGAGCTTTTGGGAAGTTAAGAAATCCAGCTTTGTGAGAAAACCTTCTTATTATTTCCACTTAAGGTGGAAGACTTGAAGTATTGTATTTGAAAGAAAATTTGCATTGCATATTTGTTTATAAAAGTTGAAATGTATCTTGGAAAAATAAGTCTCTTTGCATTGTGTGAAAATGAGCTATCTTGAAAGAAAAATAAATTTCACTATCATTGTTTAAGTTACATTATGGTAAAAAGAAAAATAAAACAAAAGAAGAGCATAGAAGTTGTAAACCATTAATAGTGTAATCATTGCAAATTTAAATGTGAAATAAAGTTACTTGTATTTTTTTGGAAAAAATGGTTGGTCAGAAATGGAAAGAAAGATGCAATAAAATTTAAGTAAGTTATTGTGTTTAAAAAATTATTTTGTTGAGGAAAGGAAAACAATAATATTGGGAATAGATTAAGCTTCTTTCTTACTCTTGAACTTGAAAGAAAATGAAAATGATCTTGTAGTTGTTTTCTTGTTACTATGGAAATAGAAAATCTTTAAATTTAGTAATTTTAGGCATGGAATGAATAAATGATTAAACCCTTCAATTGGAGAATTCGGGAATGTAAAATTAAGCTAAGGATAATCTTTAAAACACTCTATTAAAATTTGTTTTTGAAAATTTGTGGAAATGATGGTTCGGTTTTGAAGAACGAGACCATTTCCATGTGAGAGCGGAAGTCTCGAACCGTCATTCAAGAAAGGCGGTATTTTTTGAATCATCATTTAGGTAGGGTGGAGGTCCTAGGACAATCATCCCGCTTTGGGTAGAGGTTTCATCACCGACGGTGGAAAATTACGAATCCACGTTTGTTCAATTTTAAACTTAGTTTCATTAAAAATTTAAGCCTGCAAATTTGTAGAGGAAATCACCAGCAAGCCATAAGGGCATAAATTCATTTTTCTAAACTTGTAAATCTTCAAATGGGTATTTAAAAGCATTTAATCTCATGGATTTAAAACGAAGTAGGGTTTTGTCCCAAATAGAAGAAAAAAAAAAGAATTAACTAAATCGAAACTCCATATTTAGAATGAATACCCCTTTAATCCTCAAATGAAAGACAATACAATAATAAATCCATAACCTAAACTAAACTAAGCTTTATTTTGTGAATTCCTCCATGGTTCTTCCTTCCTTTCTCCCATGGCTTCCATTTCTCCAACCTGTAAATTAAACAAAGGAAAGTGACCAAATGAGGAGGCTAGGGAAAAGAAAATGGTTTAATAAGATTTCTTAAGGATAGTTAGGGTTAACATGGAACCCAGAGATCTAGTGTCCATTGTAGATTTAATCCAAGAGATGAGAATAAACCCTACAATTGTTAGGTAAGATTAAATATTATGGGTTTTTTAGATAATTTAAAGGTATGTGTAAATGGGTGAATGGGGTCATTCAATACCCTTGTATGTTATGTTTTTATTTAGTTCCTAGTATGTTTTAGTAATTATTTAAATTGAATTTAAGGAAAATAGTTTAAGAGAACTAAGGTAACTAAGGAAAAGGGTTAACGAAATATGGGCTTGAAGGTTAATATAAGAGGAGAAAAACATTTAACCAAGTAAATTTATTTATGGCACCTTCCTAGTAGATTGTAATTAATTTGATCTTAAAACGGATTAAGAATATTT
The DNA here is from genome assembly GCA_018340775.1 of Taxus wallichiana var. yunnanensis. Taxonomy (NCBI): domain Eukaryota; kingdom Viridiplantae; phylum Streptophyta; class Pinopsida; order Cupressales; family Taxaceae; genus Taxus; species Taxus wallichiana. The sequence goes on from CM031242.1 coordinate 1,029,869,344, forward strand.
AATTATTTAACCTGGACTTGGTCCATCCTTTGAAGTGGAGTACATGTTGGTAGGAATTAATTAAATGTATATTAGGATTTGACACCCTTGTAACCTGTTTTAAAAAAAAATCCTCAACTTTTGGGATAATTGTTTAAGGATTAATGATGTTTTAGAACGTCGAATTTGTGTGCATTTTAATGGGAAAATCACTTATGACTCCCAATGGGATTAGCTGCCCACCTTGAAGCCTCCAAAACATAAAACAACCCAAAAAGGACTCTTATGCCTCCCTCAAATTCTCTTATGCCTCCTACAATCTCTTATGCCTTTCACAATCTCTTATGCCTCCCTCAAATAAAAATATAAGATAAGTAAGCATTTTTATTATCTAAAAGGTGGGGCACCCAACCCAAATCCCTCCCAAAATGTGCAACAATACTCTTATTCCTCCCTCCAAAATATCGCCATAAACCTTCTCCTATGCCATACTTAAGGCTATACTACCCAAGACAAAAACATGCACACACAACATTCATTTATTATATACACACACATATAAAAATAAATTACATGGGTGAAGTTCCTACCTTGCCATTGCAAGAAACTTGATCCAAAATCAAAACTCTAAGCTCCTTCCAAGCTCAAGCCCAAATCCAAGACTCCCAAGCAAGAAAATCAACCTAAAACTCAAAAATAACCATGTACAAAAATGAATACATATGGGTGTAGCTCTAGATTTTGTCTAATATGATCTACTGACTAATGTCTATTGGCCCCTAGGTCTCTCTCGAATGATCATCCCTTGGACTAGGGCTCCTAGACCTATCTTTATATCTTGTAGCCCTATCTCCATGCCCCCTCTCGAGGTTAATCTCTTCTAGTGACTCCACATTGGATTTCTCTTCCCTATACTCCTCACTATGTCGTGAAGGGATATGAGCTTCTATTGATGGATCTCTATCATATTAGCTAGATCGTTCCCCTACTTTGCTCCACCCCGTATAGTTACATTGACCTCCTGTAAGGATTTGTAGGATTTGCGACAATATAGGGACAAATTCTGCTCTAGGGGTGGTATATCTAACTCTACCCGAAAGATTCCCTCATCTAGTTCGCAAATCCTACACAAACAAATATGAGAGTCGGTTCCTCATCATTTAGCTTTATTTTGGTTTACTAAATTTTCTATGTTTTAAAATATCAAACAATGTTGTGTGTTCTAGGTGTAGGTTGTGTTAGGTTTACATGTTGTGTTTCGTGTTGGTCCAGAGTCCAAGTGTCAAACCCACGACTTTGATACCAAGTGTAACACCGATAAAATTCGACATTAAAAACAACACCAAATCCTATTAATTTATTAGGGAGAAATTATGGTAATTTTTTTGTTTTAAAAGGGTTATAAACATTACTTGTGGTCGATTAAGTTCTCATGAATGATTTCAACACCTTCCTAATGTAATCAAATTCAAATTAATAATTAAATATTATTAATTTATTTCTCGAAATATTTTACAAGTTTAAAAACCCTTCCATTAAATTCCTTTACTTTATTAGAGTATTTTCTAATTGCTTTATAACGATGATCTATTTAATTTAAAAATTAAATATTTAATTATTTAAAAATCCCTTTTTATTCATTATCAAATACCATACACAATTGCTTAGTTATTCCCTACCACAAAAAGGTCACAACTTTACCTAACCACTAAGTGGCCCCATTCAGCCCATTACCCTTACTTTTTTAATTAAATTCCATTGCTATGGAAATGCCATTACTTTAAGTTATGGAGAATATAAACTCAACCATTAGATCAAATCATTTTGGGCCCTAAGATGTTAGGTTTTCTAAAATGCCCTAAAATTTCTTATGTTTAATTTTCATTCAAATTTTTCCTAAATCCATCTCATTTTTGCTTTGCAGTCCGAGAGCATGGAGGCCATGGAGGCAATGAGAGATATGGAAGGTTTTCTCAACTCCAATATTTTTTGTGTTATTTTTCTATTAAATGGGAAATCACCTATCTATATTATGGGTATTATTTACCCCATTTTATTTCTTGTTAAACAATGATGTATATTCCTAGATTAGGGTTTTATGTGTGTATGTATACACACACACACAAAGAGAGAGAGAGAGAGAGAGAGAGAGAGAGAGAGAGAGAGAGAGAGAGAGAGAGATTTGTAACACCCACAAATTTACCCACATGAAACCCAAGACAAACCTAGGTCAAACTAGAAAAATTATGGAATAATTTTTTTGTAAAACCTACTCGCAACACTAGGTTAAAATTAACGGTCACACTTTCTCATTTTAAAATTACATTAAATTAATATTATTAATTTCCCCTTAGATCCCCTTTAAATAAAATAATAAAATCTCTCAATACCATTTAATAAATTTAGTTAGTCTAAAGCAAGACTTAGGCTCCCTATATTTTGCTTTAATACAATTTAATTCCACCTTAATTAAACTTGCTCAAATTAATCCCAAGGGTATTGTGGTCTATTTAATTAAATAATAAATTTCTATTATACCCACAAAGGGGTCAAAGCTTGCATTAAATAAAAAGGTCTCTAATAAGATATTTGGGTTAGGAAGTAATAACACCCCCTACACAAACTAGAGTGGCCCCAAAATAAAGTCTACCCATGCATTTTAAATTTGAAATTTCTCTCACCCACTTCCCACCTACTTTTTGTAGGGATGAATCTCATCCATTGGATGGATTCATTTGGGGCCCTTAGATTTGGGAATCCATCTAACCCTAAAAATTCTTATGAAAAGCTCTTTTCTCTTTTGTTTTGACTTATTGTTTCTTCTTTTTGTTTTGTAGATTGGTGGAGGAGGAGGTGGAAGCCATGAGAGGAAATCTCAAGCTCATGGAAGGATGCACATTCTTCCTTTCATTTTTAGTTCTATTTACACCCTCTCCTAGGGTTGTATGTATTTTTTTTTTGTTTATCTTACTATTTCTTTTGTATTTACCCAAATGGGAAAATGGGTATTTACCCTATTTTAGAGAAATATAAAAAATGGGTAGAATGTTGTATGCATTTACTTGGGTAAAGAATATATACATACACACACAAACATATATATATATATATATATATATATATATATATATATATATATATATATATATATGTATGTATGTATGTATGTATGTATGTATGTATGTATGTATGTATGTATGTATGTATGTATGTATGTATGTATGTATGTATATATATATATATATATATATATATATATATATATATATATATATATATATATATGTATGTATGTATGTATGTATATATATATACTTTTGTGTGTATATATATATATACTTTTGTGTGTATATATATATATATATATATGTGTGTGTGTGTGTGTGTGTGTGTGTACAAAAAGTGTGTGTGTGTGTGTGTGTGTGTTTATATATATATATATAAACAACACACACACACACACTTTTGTACACACACACACACACACATATATATATATACACACAAAAAGTATATATATATACACACATAGTATATATATATACATACATACATATATATATATATATATATATATATATATATATATATATATATATATATATTTAATGATTTTTTAAAAAGAAAGCTAGATCTGCGAGTTAAAGCTTTACACAATCTACGCATTATACACATTCGGTTGACTATGTACTTAGTCTTTGTAGCAGGTACCCATTTGGGGTTTAATTAAGTTGTAAGGAAGGGACGGTCACCGAACCCACCCACATCCCATATAAATGGGGTGGAGGGTGGGGTCGGTGACCCTCCCCCACCAAATTACTATTAAAATTTGATCCTTGTATAAACTTATAGTAATTTGATAAAAATTTCACAATCAATTTGAGACTAGGGTCTAGTAGTAACCAAGCACTTTTCTTTATTCTCATAGGTTTAAAGGATAAATCCATTTAATGATAAGGTGAATAACCACAAGAATTTAAGGCCTTTTTCCATTTACACATATAGAGTTCTAGACTTTCTTCCAATCAATTCAAAGAGATGAAAAAATATAGTTTAGCTTATTATCACATGCCTTTCAAGTAATGCAATAGGAATTAATATTTCTTTCTTTCACAACATACAAGTTTTCAAACATTCCCACAAGTAACTTCCAACAAGGTTTTCCAATAGTTTTACAAAACAAGCTCAACACACCTATTGAAGGCAATAAATCAACTAAAATAAGAACAAGGTTGTTTTCTCTTCAATCACATTTCAATGAACTTGATTTAATTTAACAATCTTATAGTCCCTCATTCCAACAAGTAATGAAATGATTTTCAACTTTTGTTTTCATTTACAATATCAACTAAGATTACATTTGATAATAAACAACTAAAAACTTCACTTTAAATAAATACAAGTTTACAAGCCCTCCATACATAATGGAGACAACATGATAAAATATAACAAGAGAGTCCATTCTTCTTTTCTCCAAATGCACAAGAATCCTTCATCATCTAAACTCCACCTTCTTCCAAGATCAAACACACAACCAAAAATGGGGGAGTAGGCAACACTCTCCACCCAACCATTACTCCAATGAGGAAGTGAATCCTACTTCCTCATTGGCCCTCGAGCCCCAAAAATGAGACAATAAGGAATATTTGACAACCATGGCAACAAAAGACAAGGATTCCACTTTTACTTTCAAGCAGCATTCACACAATAAAATAATCACGAAACACTCTTTTAAAAAAACATAAAAACTTCCCAAAACAATGGCTCTAAAACAAGCCAAGTAGAGAAAGGAATATGGGGATACCCTTTAACCTCACAATGGTTTGGATGCCCACCTCAGAAAACCTCCATAGCATAATCAACCCAAAAATATCTTATGCCTCCCTACAAATAAAATTATATCTCTTATGCCTCCCTCACTCTTATGCCTCCCTCTCTCTTATGTCTCCCACAATGACCAAAATAACAAGATGAGAACAAGGTGGGGCATCCAACCCACTCCCTCCTAAATACCCAAAATAAACTCTTATGCCTCCCAAAAATTTCATCCCCATTTCACTATCTCATACACATCCTAAGGACATTTCACTATCCAACAACATCAAGCAAGAAACACATTCATTCAACACATAAACATACAAGAAAAGAGAAGAAACCAAGGGTGAAGTACCCTACCTTTCCATAGCAAGAATCCACTTCACAAGCAAGTCCCAAATCCTCAAAGCTCAAGAAATTCAAATAAATCTTCAACTCCAACAAGCACTTGAAAAAGAAAACATTCCAAAATGAGAGAGTCCAAAACCAAGCAAGTAACCCCAAAAAAATCACAAAAATTCTCAAAAATAGAAAAGAGGGAGAGGGAGATGATGTGCCTCCATGTATGATGCCACATCTTTTGTTCTCCACCCCACATCACCATGGTCAAACCCAAACCTCAAAGTATATTAAATTGGTTGTTGGGGAAAATACCACTCTCTTACACACTCAACCCAACCCACACCACCTTAAGGACAAAATTAATTACCCATGTAAGAAAAGTGCAATTAATTTCCTTTTTCCTTCAATTAAACACAAAATAGAACCTAAAATAATTCCCTCACATCATAGGCTAGGTGGGTTGGTGACTTTAAAAGGTGTGGGACAAGATTAGCTTGTCCCACAAGTCTCCAAAATAGCCTAGAAGGTCAAAATTATAATTTCACAAGGAAGATTGAGTACACACTACCCCAAACAAGTTAAACTCATCCCAAACCAACAAAAATTAAAGCTTCCAACTCACATTCATCCCCCTTTTAGTAAAATCCTAATTAGAATTAGATAAACACTTTTAAATTAACTTAAGAGGGGAGTTAAAAACAATTAATAAAAGTGACTCCATATGCAAATAAAAATAAAATAACTCACAATTAAATAAAATTCAACAAGATAAAATTACAAACATTCCCAAGGTCACTTTTGAGGTCACCCCCAATGGGGACCTGCTAACAAACTACAACAACAAACAACATACGAAATACACATGTTTCCATGGTGACCTATTGCCAAAACTCCATATTCTCTCATTTTGGTCTCTTATCCCCCTTTGGTTTATTGTGTTGCGAACACCTGCAAAATTCAAGACAATACCTTTCTAGCCTCGTGGCCATATTAACAACATCAAAATAATAAAAATACATGTATATACATATAATCAATTATTGCAACTTAAACCAAGAAAAGTAATTTTCCATCATTCACAATTCCAATTATTTCAATTTCATTACTTTACCAACTAGCAATAATATCATGACATAAAATACATCATCTAACATCATATAATTATTGAAATAAATGCATTAGTCCAATATAATCTCAAAATCAACAATTCAATATATCCAAATATGCATATAATCCATCCTGTAAATCATGTCATGACTCTAACATCCCGCATCTTTGTCAATAGATTAACTAATCAAAATAACAATGTCCATCTCACAATATCTAAACTCTAATAGAAAATTCCAAAACTCTAATCTATAATAAATAGAATCATAATCATATAAATTCCAAAGAGTGGGAACTATGTGTTGTTAAAACTTTTGGCCAACCTAACAATAAACATCAACGTGAGTTTTAACATTTTGGAGTTTGTATTGTATGAGGGTCGACCCCATAGCCAACTTTGTATTGTTTAAATTGCATTTGGGTGGGGTTCCGCCTCCACCGCACTCCTATTGTTTATAATGTTTGGGGTGGTGGCATTGTCCCCACCTCACTTATTTTTTTGTTAAAACCTTTACAATGTCCGCTTAGGCCTAAACAAAAAAATTATTTACATTTTTTTATTATTATATAAGAACTTTTTTCTACAAAAGCAATTGGCTTTGTTATATAATTTTTCAATATATAATTTTTCAATATTAAATTTTTTAGTTTGTATATATATATAATATATATATATATATATGTTGTTTTACCTTATCTTAAATAATAAATCAAATTCAAATTTAGTTATCTTAAATAGAAATCAAATTCAAATTTAGTTGAATAGAGGTATAAAATATAAATGTTTGATAGGATGAATGTTTAGAGGAAATTTCACAATTAGAGGAGAAATAATTTTCTCTTAACTAAAGAATTTGTGGTGTTTGCAATATGTATCTTCTTTCTAAATGTGACAACAACTTGATAAAAGTTTACTATTTGAACAATTTTATAAGGAAGAGAAATAATGACGACTCAACTATAAGCAATCTCCTTCTCATTTCAAATCAAGTTTACCAATAATGAAAAAGGAAAAACAACATATACTTTACATACGAAACATTATTTATTTAAAATAGACATGCATTTCAACCTTCCAATAATTTCAACATTTCAATATACTAACTTTTACAATAAAATGAGAAAGTGGCTCTTTTCTTTTCTTGCAATAAACTCATTATTTTACAATAATATAAATCACAACAAGGTAACAATACACTCTTTTCTCAATGATCATAGTTCATTTTCTTACAATATAATAGCTCTTCTTTCCAACAATTTGAAAGAATAATTTACAAGATTACAAATTTCACTTTTTCAACAATGGGATAACATTACAAAGGTGATATTTTTGGCTCCAACAAAGTATAACTCCTCCAATCTTCAACTTTTCACTCTTCTCATCTTATCAAATTTGAATCACAATACAATAAAAGGGAGTAGGTAACACTCTCCACCCAACCTATAATCCAATAAGAGGAGAAGCCATCCTCCTTATTGGCCCCTGAGCCCCAACCATAGAACAATGAGGTGTATTTTACAACTTTGACAAATTCACAAAACAAAGGATTACAAAAACAACACTGATAAAACATTTTGTACATTCATACAATATTTCAACACTCAAACACATTTTTCAAATAAGTTCGACAAGAGTAGACTTGCATACTTTTCAACAACACAAATAAAATTCACATTTTCAACACATTCACAAAGGCTTAAGAGTAAGCCAAAATGGAGACAAGAACATGGAGTCTTCTCCTTATGCCTCCCATGTGGAAAGAGGGTCCACCCAATTCCTCCAAGTGCACTATCAACAAAACACACAACACTTATTTCTCCCTTTTGCCTATGCAAAATAACATATAAACCATTTTACCTCCACATAGGTGGAGCACCTCTTCCACACTCCCTCCACATTTCCTCACTAACTCCCTTTTTCCTCCACAAAAATAACTCCATTTATTTCTCCCACACCACTCTAAGGCAATATACCCATCCCGACATATTACATACACAACACTTACTTAAACTCAAACAAGCACAAATTTTACATCTATATTCATAAATAAAGGAATAATAGTAAGTGCAGATCTTACCTCTCCATTAAGCTTCCAAAATATTCACTTAATAATCTTCAATTCTTTCAAACCAATAACAATCCCAAAATGTAACTCCAAAAAGCTCCAAGCATGCAATCCAAGTCCAAATTCCAAAAGTGCAAGTGTAGAAAATAATACAAGTAACCAAAAATTTTCCATATTCACTCAATAAATAAAGGAGGAGGTGAGGATGAAGAGGTGTTCCCATCTAGGATGCCACTTCATAATTTTCCAATTATAACTCAACAAGTCAACAGACAAATACCAATGCACTTAAGTGAACAAGGCTATGACATGCAAAAATGTACACTCCAACATGCACTCCATACCTTTCAAGGACACATAAGTTGTGGTAAGTAGATAAGTAACTTTATTTACTCTTTTACACTCAAAAATGCATTAAAAATGCTAAAATTATCTCTATACTTCATAAGTATGGTTGGTAGATGAGTTTGAGATGTAAGAGACAAGGTTAACTTGTCCCACAAGTCTCAAAAAGTGGCCTATAAGGAAAAATTCGAGATTGGGAAAGAAGGAAGAGTACACTAAAAATGCAATTAAATTCATTTAACATCAAGCACAAATCAAGGACCATCTACCCTATTAATTACTCCATTGTCACATATTCTTTTAGTTTACAAATTAAGTTAAATTAGCTAATTAAAACATATTAACAAGTGCTAATAAAGTGACTAGATTTTCCAAATAATTAGATACATGCACCACAAAATAAAATACACAAAATTAAAAGAAAGGAAAACATCACAACCCATGGCCACACACATGAGGTCACCCCCATGGGAAACTTCCCAACAAAGAATAACAATTACACAACATCAACACATAAAACACCAGTTGTCAAATTGGCCATGTCACAAACACCCAACATTCTTCTAGGGTTGGTCCCCTGTCCCCTTTCGGTGTATTGTAATGCCCATTCATATTCAACACTGATTGAACTATGATTTCAATTTCGGTTGATTATAATCTTGAACCCTCCGATGTATTCTAGTTAGCATATTGATAAGATACGTGGGACATCATGATTACTATTGTGTTCTGATTGTTATTTTGACTGTATGGTTGTAGTGTGGACTTTGATGTACATTATTGTATATGATTTGATTAGCTTATTTGATAGACAATATGGATGTGTTAGAATTTTGACATGATGTGATTTATACGATGGATTATATGCATGGATTGACATATCAATATTTGATGATCTAGTGCTACTATTGATATTGACACATTGGACTTGATATATAGATGTTGCTAGATGATTTAGTTGGTTTTGTGATCTTATTACTAATTGATAAATTGATAAAATTGAAATATTTAGAATTGTGAACAATTGGTGAATTACTTAATTTTAGCGATGGTTTAGTTATGATATTTGATGATGTGAATTGATATGTATATGTGTGCATTTTATTATCTCAATGTCGTTAATATGGCCACAAGGCCAAAAAGGTATTGTTTTGATTTTTGCAGGCATTTGCAACACAACAAATAAAAAGGGGATAGGAGACCAACAATGAAGGAATTTGGGGTATTGGCAATAGGTCACCTTGGCAACTAGTGTAAATGTATGATGTTATTGTTGTTAGTTTGTTAGGAGGTCCCCATTAGGGGGGGCCTCAAATGTGACCTTGGGTAAATTTTGGTTTTCCTTTTTGGTTTTATTTATTTGTGATTAATTATATTTTTGTTAGTATTGTGAGTCACTTTTATTATTGTTGTTAAGTACTCCATTTAAGTTAATTAGACTTGATTAATTAGTGTATTTTAGGATGTGACAAAAGGGGGTAATTAATGTGAGTTGGTAGTCTTGGTTTGTGTTGGATTTGAAAGAATTTAATTACTTTTGAGTGTGGTGCACTCAACCTTGCATGCAAATTTCGGATTTTGACTTTCAAGCCAATTTTGGAGGCTTGTGGGACAAGTTAAGCTTGTCCCACACCTCTTAAAGTCACCCACCCACTATGCCTATGATGTGAGGGGATTATTTTAGGCCTTTTTGTGTGTTTTAATGGATAAAAAGAGAAATTAATTGCACTTTTCTTACAAGAGTCTTTAATTGTGTCCTTTAGGGGTGTGGGTTTGAGTTGGAGTGTGTAAGAGGGTTTTCATTCCCTCAACCACCAATTTATTGTGCTTTGGAGATTGGGTTTGACCTTGTGATGTGGAATGGAGGAGAAATGATGTGGCATCCTACATGGAGCCACATCACCTCTCTCTCCTCTCTTTTTATTTATTCTAATTTGTTTGAGGAATTGGGGGTTACTTATTTTTATTTTTGGACTCTTGCTTTTGGAGGAGAAATTGCTTTTGGAGTTCTTGTTGGAGTTGGAGATAACTTGTGATTTCTTGGACTTGGAAAGGTTGGAATATTGCTTGTGGATTGGAAACTCTTGCAATGGAAAAGTAGATCTTCACCCTTGTTTTCCTTTTTTATTTTTTTGTGCTCATGTGTGTGAATGATGATTGTTATATGCTTATGGTTGTGGGAAATAGAATGAGTTTTAGGTTGTAGGAGAAAATGGAAATGGGGATAACTTGGAGGGAGGAATAAGAGTGTTATTGGGTATGGGTAAGCACACCAAGTTGGGGGGACAAAAGGGGGTCTTAAGTGGACACATTTTTCTAAAAAATAAAAAACTTCAACTTGTTTGAGTTTTTTGAAATATTTACACTCGAAATTGGAAGATGTTGTGTAGACATGAATCGTAACATTTTAAGTCTATTTTCTAAGATACTAAATTTGATTGAAAATGGATAAGTTTAAGTGGGTCAAATAACTAAAATACCAAATAGTTCTCCTATTTTTGTTGAAAAACATAACTGAGTGACTTTCACGCCCACCACCATTTTTTGAGCACCATTTAGTGTTTTGAAAACCATTTTATAGAAAGATAGTGGGAGCATCTAGTTTGTGTGATAGAATGTTTTTGGTTTTTTTATGAAATATTTATTTTTTTATGATTTTTCAGTACATAAATTTTATGTTTTGAAAAATAACAGAGCTCCAACCGTGCCCCCCCTAACTACCTCAAAAAATATCGAAAATTAGTTTTTTTGAATATGTATAGAATTAGGCCTAGTTTGTGTTAGTATAATTTTTTCAATTTCTATCACCCAAAAAAAGATACACGATGAAACATAGACATATTTAAACTTCAAAAAATAATTATAAAAAGGAATAGTTAGAAATTAAAAATATGGAAACCTTATATTAGTTAGAAAATTTGAAAAATTATATTTTAAAAAGAATAAACTCTTTTCTATGTTGTGGTATAATGTTTTTAAAATGAATCGATTGTTTTATGTTGATTTATCATGGAGGAAGTGGTAATTTTAAATTTTCCTATAAAAACACGTTGTTTGTTGTGTTTGTGCAGAGTCCATGCCTCGGGGTGGGATCCATACTGGAACCCAAGCCTTGAGGCATGGTTTGGAAAAAGTGAAAATGTAAAACTCGTATGCGCTATAACAGTACGCACTATAATCTTTAAGTATGCAATTTTCATTTATTATTATTGATATTTTATTATTTCTTATACATTAAATTTATTTTAGAAAATATAAGAAATTAGTGTTAGTCTGCACCTTGTGGAACTAGTCTCATACTCCATTAGTCATGGTTAAGGAGACATATTTTTATAGTATAATCTGGTCAAGACATAGGTAATTATCGGTATTTCAACATTCAACCTAAATATTTTAGCATTTAAATTCTACAATCAAAACCCTAAACCCTAAACATGAAGCCTAAACCTAAACCCTAAAACCTAAACCATAAACCTTAAACCCTAAATCCTAAGCCCTAAGCCCTAATCCTTAAATATTCAGCCCTTACCCATGAGCCCTAAACCCTAAACCTTGAGCCTTAAGCCCTAAACCCTAAACCCTAAACCATGAACCATGAGCCTTAAATGTTAAACCCTAAACCTTGAAAACTAAATCCTAAACCCTAAACCCTAACCCATAAACCCTAAACCCTAAACACTAAATCATAAACCCTAAACCATTATCCCTAAACCCTAAACCATAAACCCTAAATCCAAAACACTAAACCCTAAACCCTAAACTCGTGACCTAAACCCTTAACGCTCAACCATGAGACATAAACCATAAACCCTAAAATGAAAAATAATAAATCATAAAACTTAAACACTAAATCCTAAACCCTAAAACCTAAAGCTTAAACCCTAGACCCTAAACCCTAATCCCTAAACACTAAACACTAAATCCAGATCCCGAGCTCTAACCCCTAAACCTTAAACCAATAACTCTAAACCATGAATATTAAGCTATAAATCATGAACCATAAACCCTAAACCCTAATTCCTAATTCCTAATCCCTAATCCGTAAACCATAAACCATAAACCTTAAGCCTTGAACCCTACACCCTAATCTTGAGCCCTACACCCTAAACCTTAAACCATTAGCCCTAAGACATAAACCCTTAATCTAGATTCCTGAGCTCTAACATCTAAACCTTAAACTCGTAACATCAAACCCCGAACCCTAAGCCGTAAACCCTAAACCCCCGAGCCTCTAGCTCTAAACCTTAAACCCTAAATGTTAAATCCTAAATTTTCCAAACCCTAAAGCTGAACCATGAACCATTAGCCCTAAATGCTAAACCCTAAACCTTAAATCCTAAATACTAAATCATAAACCCTAAATCTTGACCCCTAAATCCTAAACTCTAAACCCTAAATGTTTAGCCCTAAACCCTAAACCATAAAACCTAAACCCTAATCCCTTAAAAATAAACCATAAACCCTTAACCTTGAACTCTAAGACGTAAACCATTAACACTTAACCTTGAGACCTAAACCCTAAAAAAAATTAATAAATCTTAAACCATGGACACTAAATCCTTAACCTTAAACCTTTAACCCTAAACCCTAAACCCTTAACCTTAAACCCTAAACCTTTAATCCCACGAGTGCTAAGCCATAAACCCTAAACAATAAATCTAAAAGCCTAAGCTCTAACCCCTAAATCTCATATATTTCAGTTGGTCTCATGAGTGAGTTCATCTTTTTAATATCTTAGGACCATATTTCCTAGTCTTGTGCAGAGTACCATCATTAAGTTTGATTTTACAAGTACCTGTTTATGACGGGTAGGAGTTTCCCTCCTTCAAAATATCAATAGATGAAAGACATCAAATTTTGATAAATCTCTTTGAATTTTTTTCCTACGAAGTCGATGAACCCTTTTCAGTTGAATACTCTCTGAGAATACTAATAAGAATGGGTAAGACAAAACATTACAAGTGAGTGAAATACTTTGCATACAATGGGAAAAAGAAGATATTTGTATTGGGTAACATTTATTTGTAACAAATTCTTCTTGGATATCTTTAATTTCCCTCCTTAAAAAATATATGTCGATGAAAGGCATCAAATTGTGATGACTCCCTTTAATGTCTTGCCTACGGAGTAGATGGACCCTTTTTTAGTTGAATACTATTTGTTAATACTTATAAGAATGGGTAAGACATAAAACATTACAGTGAGTGAATGGGTGAGCCTAATCCATGAGCCTTAAACCCTAAGCCCTAAACCCTAACCCCTAACCCCTAACCCCTAAACCCTAAACCATGAGCCTTAAACCCTAAACCCTAAACCCTTTTCCCTAAACCTTGAACCCTAACCTTTAAACCTTAAACCCTAATTCCTAAAACATAAACCATAAACCATAAACCATAAATATTAAACCCTAATCCCTCAACCCTAAACCTTAAACCCCGAGTGTAAAACCCTAAACCCTATACCATAAACCCTCAGCCATAAACCCTAAACTCTAAACCCTAATCCCTAAATCCTAAACCCTAAACCCTAAACCCTAAAATCTAAACCTTGATTCCTAAACCCCATAAACCTTAAACCTTTAGCCCTAAACTCTAAACCCTAAGACCTAAACCCTAGGCCCTCGGCTCTAAGCCCTAAGATAAAACCCTAAACCTTGAACCTCAAACATAAACCCTCAATTCTAAACCCTAAAACTAAACCTTGAGTCCTAAACCCTTAATCCTCAACTCTCATCCCTAAATCCTATACCCTCAACCATGATCCCTACACCCTAAACCCTAAACCTTGAGTTATAAACCCTAAACCCTTAAACCTGATCCCTAAAACCCTAAAACCTAAACCTTGAGCCCTAAACCCTAAACCCTTAACCTCGATCCATAAACCCTAAACTCTAAACCCTAAACCATGAACCCTAAGGCCGACCCCTAAACCCTAAACCCTAAAATCTGAACTATGATCCTTAAACAATAAACCTTAAAGTCTAGAATCTAAACTCAAAGCCCTAAATCCTAAACCCGGTCCCTTAAAACCTAAACCCTAAACCCTCACGCAAAGTAAATTCCTAATAATGTCATTAAGTGTGTTTAAGTGTGTAGGGAATAGTGTCTAAGGTGATCGATCAACTCTTTTAGTTTTGATGAGAGACTACTTCTTCTAAAGGCCTAAAAAGGCATTTTTTTCCATTCTATAGGTAATTCAACACCCTTCAAAACAACCTAAAATGAGCTAGTCATGTCACCGAGGTATCAATGACCATCATATGTGAAGTATTAAGGCATCTTTTATCTCCATAAGAGACATATGAGTGAAAACCTGTATGAGAATCATGAATTTGATTCCATGAAAGGATGCTTTTAGATATAGGAAAAGTGAGGAGACGATATTTATATAGAACACCATGTTTCTAAGAAAGAGCAATCATTTGAGTTCACTTGATGCAATTCACTTGGTACTATTTGTAAAAATCATTCAAAACCTAGAAGTGTTATCACACCTTAAGGAGGAGGCACATTACAATCATCTCATTTTGGGAATATGATAGAATCCCATCCAGGAACAATCCTCTATCTACAAAGTGAGGATCTCTTTTTAGTAAGAAGTAGAAAAGCATCATAGAGTTGATTCATGGTCACTAAAGTGAATTATGGACCATATTTTAAAAATTGGTACCAATTCAAGTAGTGGTAGGGCCAAAATCTAATTTCGAAGGTCAAAAACCTAAACAACGGCTATATGCTTTCCCAAAACAAAGACCAACTACAATATATATGCCCTGAAAGTTTTGAGTCCTTTCTTTAAAATTCTGAAAATGAGTAAATCGACTACATTAGATTTTGAAAAACTATTTTCTAGATTATAACTATTAGAGTCATGGGACCACTTCCATCGGTGTAGAGTGACCCTAATTTCTTATATTTAGTAAAAACATTTATTATTTCTTATACTTAAACATTTATTTTTCTAAGTATAAAACACCCAAATACACATACATTTTCCATACTATACAAAACACGTAAGCGTTTTGACTTCTCTAAAATGTGTATGCGTGCGCATTTTTCCTCCTCTAAAACACGTATGCATTATAGGTTTGGTAATTACCAAAATACAAAAATACGATCGTGTTTTATGAAAACGCGTACACGCTTCGTTTGTTTTCAAGTTTTTGTCTACTTTTTGGCCCCCAAACTTCATGTACTTACCCGTATTTTAGGAGGGAGTTGGGTTGGGATGTTCCACCTTGTTGATACGTAATATTTGTTCTTATCTTGTTTATTTTTAGGGAGGAATAAGAGTGAGGGAGGCATAAGAGTTGTGTTTTCTGTGAGGGATGCATAAGAGTTGTGTTTTCTTTTAGGGAGACATAAGAGTGAGGGAGGCATAAGAGTTGTTATGGATATTGTGATGGAGTTCTTGGAGGATGTAACGCCCACAAAAACAACGTTCTAAGAACACATTGAGTCTTATACGAGTTATCTAGAAAGTTGCGTAATTTTTTTTAAAGTTATAAGGCTACAAGGGTGTCAAAACCTAATGTAGAATAAATTAATCTCCAGTAATAATTACTACATTACAAAGGATGGACCAGGTCTAAGTTAAATGATTAAATATTCTTAATTTATCTCTAAGGTCAATTAATTAAAATCAACTAGGAAGGTGTCATAATTTAATTTACTTGGTTAAATGTTTTTCTCCTTTTTAATTAACATTCAAACCCATAATTAATAAACCTTATAATTAGTTACTTTAGTTACATTACCTTAATAGATTTAATATTCATTTCATTAATTTCTAAAACATACTAGGAACTAAATAAATGAATTTGTACACAAGGGTATTTAAATGGCCCCATTCACCCATTTACACATACCTTTAAAATTATTTAAAACACCAATAATATTCATTTCTACCAAACAATTTTAGGGTTGATCCTCGACCCTTTGATCAATTTAGTTGTGGCTAATAGATCCCAGGGTTCCACAGTAACCCTCAATATCCTTAAGAAATCTTATTAAACCTTTTTCTTTGCCCTAGCCTCCCATTTATTATTTTTTCTTTTGTTAAATTTATAGGTTGGAGAAATGGAAGCCATGGAAGCAAGGAAGGAAGAAGCCATGTATAATTTCACTATAATCAAAATTACTTTAGTCTAGGTTATAGATTTATCATTGTAATGTCTTTCATTTGAAGATTGAAAGGGTTTCCATTCCAAAAATGGAGTTGTGATTTAGTAATATCCATTTTTAGTTCTCTATTTGGGCCAAACCCTACCTCCATTTTAATGTATGAGATTGAGTACATTAAAACATATATTTAAATATTTACATGCTTCAAACAATGAATTTGTTCCCCTTTAGTATGCTAGTGGTCTTGTTTTTTTACATTTAATAGGCTCATATTTTAATTTGGAAATGTTTAAATTTTCGCTGATGTGGATCTCAGTATTATTCCTTAAATCGCTGATGAAACTACCTCCCTACCTAGGTGATGATTCACAAACCGTTGACTTGCCTCGAGCGGTGGTTAAGAGATCTCCACTCTGCATAGGGTGACGATCATGTTCATTAACAATAGAACCTTCATTTCCGAAATTTTCAAAAACAAAATTTACTAGAGTGTTTTAAATGTCATCCTTAGCTTAAATTTATATTCCTAAAGTTTCCAGTTGAAAGGTTTAATCAATTCATTCATTCTAAAGATTTTCTATTTCAATAGTAACAAACAACAACTACAAGATCATTTTCATTTCTTTCAACAAATTTTCTTTCAAGTTCAAAAGTAGAAATGAAACTAAATCTACTTCTAATGTTATTGTTTTTTTCTTACAACAAAATGCAATATTTCAACATAATAATTTACTTAAAATTTATTGCATCTTTCCATTTCCACTACAATCATTTGTTCAAATAACTACTAACAACTTTGTTCCACATTCAAGTTTGTCATGCATACACTATTAGTATTGTTTTTCAACTTCTATGTTCTTTCTTTCTTTTTTAATAATAATTCAAATTCAACAATGATAATGAACTTTCTTTTCCTTGAGCATAGCTCATTTATTTCAATGCAAAGAACTTACTTTCTCACAATACAATTACAACTAAACTTTTAAACATGATTTCCATTTTGATTCATTCCTTTACATACTACAATTTGAGGAGAAAGGAAATTATACAATTCCTCAATGAACTTCCTTCAAAATAATAATACAACTTGGTAAATGAAACTTACAATGCAACATTTCTTTTAAAAATACAATACTACAAGTCTTCCACTAAATTTGGAATTTCAAGAAAGGGTTTCTCACAAGAAAGATTTATTTTGGGACTACAAAAATGCTAAAAATTACAAATCTCTAACAAGAGCCCCACCATGTCTTCACTTGATCACAAAAAAATGGGGGAGAGACAACACTCTCCACCCAACCAATAATCCAATGAGGAGAAGAAGCTATCCTTGTCATTGGCCCGTGAGCCCCAACCACAATGCAATGAAATATGGATCCAACTTATGGTTAAAATACAAAGCTTATACATCACAATACAAATATTTCACAACCATACCAAAAAAAAAAATCAACACAAAATAAAATCACAAGAAGGAAAACCCAAAATATACAAGGCTATAAAATGTAAAGCCAATGGAGCAAGGATCTATGGGGAGATCACTTATGCCTCTTAATGGGAATTAGGTGCTGACCTTAAAACCCTCCAATATACATCTCAAACCTCATACACAAATCTTATGCCTCCCTAAAGATCCTCTTATGAGTCCCACATTCTTTTATGCCTCCCAAAATCTCTTATGTCCCCCCTCATAAAAACCAAGTATGAAATGCAAGAATTTTCTTGTCCATGGTGGGGCACCTAATCCAACTCCCTCCAAAAACATGAAATAAACTCTTATTCCTCCCTACATATAAGATCCCCATAGCCTTCTCTTACACCATACTTAGACAATCTACCCAAGAATCAAGCAAGCATGCCAAAATACTCAATTACATACAGATATAAAATAAAAAAATAAAAACCAAGGGTGTATATCCTACCTTTTCATGATATAGCTTGATCCAAAAGTCACACACCAAGCTCCTTCAAGCCCAATCCAACACCAACAAGATCCAAAAAATCCACAAGCACTCCAAAATCCTCTAACTCCAAAATTACAAGAGCACAAAATGAAATGAAGTAACCCCCAAAAAATAAATGAACTTGCATAAATAGAAAAGGGAGAGAGAAGGGTGAGGTGGCTCCATGTAGGATGCCACATCACTTATCCTCAACTCCACCTCTCAAGTCAAAAATCAACCCTAATGCACAATAAATTTGTGGTTGAGAGGAATGAAAAACCTCTCACACACACAATCTAAACTCACACCCCTAAGGATAAATGTTAAAACCCATGTAAGAAAAGTGCAATAAATGCCACTTTTGTCTTACAAAACACATAATGGGGTCTATTTTTGAACCCCAATCCATAGGTAGGGTTGGTATAAGAAATTAAGAGGTGTGGGACAAGATTATCTTGTCCCACAAGCCTCCAAAATTGGACCTTAAGGCCAAATCCGAATTTCCAAGGTAAGGTAGAGTGTACAACACTCAAGTTACTTACACTCAATCTTAAAAACACATAGTCCAAAAACCAACAACTCTAATAAATGAATTCATTTTTCACATCCCCAAATCACTTAATAGCTTGATTTAATTACTAATAGAAGCACATTAATCAACAAGGGTTAAATAAATTACATCACAAATAAACTACATACTCTATAATAATTAAATAAAAAGGAAAAAGTGCACACAAGCCCATGGTCACAATTGGAGGTCATCCCTCCCATGGGGACCCCCTAACAAAATTAAAACACACAAACCACAACCTAACACAAGTTGCCATGGTGACCTTAGTTGTATCCATTAGTATTCCACTATGGTTGGTCTCCAATCCCCCTTTTGATTGTTGTGATATAATTACCTACAAGACACACGATACCTCCTTCGACTTGCGGATGCATCAAAACATCAAGGATAAAACATACACATATCAATCAATAACCATCCACATATAGTTAATTCATCATCTAGACTAACAATGCTATCATTTGTCTAAAATTTCAACAACATCTCAATTCTATCTTTTATCAATTTCAACAAGATCACAAAATTAGTTCAAAAGCTAAATCCTACTCAATATGATGAGAATTATGAATGTCAGTAATACATATATCAACAACACATCATCATCATCAAATATAATATGTTTCTCTATCTATCTAAGAATCCACACAATCATACTATGAATCACAATCCATCAAAATCAGAATATATCTATCGTCTAACATCATGTTAAACCAAAATGATACAATAATATCTAGGTCTAAAGTCAACAGTAATCAAAATCAACATATAATAAGTGTCGAAGAGTAGCACTTGGGAACTACAAAGGCTCAAAGGTGGACACCCAAACCCTTGGGAGGCATAAGAAGAATCCCCATGTTCCTTTCTCCTTCTTGGCTTGTGTATTAAGCCTTTGTACTTGGGAACTTGCATGTTTAAGTGATCTTGATGTTGTGTTTATTGTGTTAAATTCCTTGTTGAATGTCATTTTGGAAGCCATGTAGAGTTGTCAATGGTTGTTTTATACCCCTCATTGTTTTTGTTTGGGGTTAAGGGGCCAATGAGGAAGAAGGATTCTCTCCCTCATTGGATTATTGGTTGGGTGGAGAGTGTTGCCTACTCCCCCATTTTGTTGTGTGCTTGATTTTTGGTGAAGATGGTGGAGCTCAAGTGAAGAATGATCTTAGTAGCATTTGGAGAAAAGGAGAAAGATCCCTCTTTGTAAAAATTTCACCATGTTGACTCCATTTGAATGGAGGGCTTGTAACTTGCATTTTTAAGAATTTAAATCTCTTGAAAATGTGTTGTAAAATGGTTGATTTGTATCAAGTTTTCAAATGTATGTATATGGAAAAGGGGTAAAGGAAAATTGCATTGTTACTTTGAAAATCCCTCCAACTTGTAAAATCTACTAAGAGTGTTTTGAATGATAGATTTGCATTTTAAATGTGTTAGTTCTTGTGAAGGGAAACTACAAAATTTTGCATTGTTAAATGAAGTAGAAAATTTGAAATTTAATTGAAATGAAAATAAATTTCTTCCAACCTAAGTTTATTTTATTGTCTCCAAAGTGTGTGATTATTTATTTTAAAAAGATTGATGATCATGTTGAAATTATACTTGTTGCTTAAAATGGATTTCCATTTAGTTATTGTGAATGAAAGTAAATGGTTGTTTGTTTCTATTGAAAATAAAACATAGTGAAAATAGTGAAATTTTGGTTACATTTCTTATTAGGTTGAAGGAAAGAATAGAGAATGAGTTTTTGTTATGCAATTTGAGTATGAAACTAGAAATGTTATCAATCTAGAAACCAATGAATGGAAGAAACCTTAGTTCAATTTATTATTGCTTTAAAAACCAACTTAAGTAGAAGAACTGTTGAAAAAATGCATGTTTGGAAGGTTCTATTTTCTAAGAACAAAACTGCCACCCTATACTGAGTGGTTTCAGAACCATTGCCCAACATAGAGGGGCGGCTGATGAACCAGCCTCCAGAAAGGGTGGCGGTCACAAGACCGTCGGCTTGCGTAGGGCGGGGATTTCATCACTTTTGATGGAAAAATAATTTTTTTCGAGAAAAAAACCTAGATTCAAAATTAAATGAAATATAAGCCTAAAACCATTAAAAGGTAATTTCCAACAACTAGAAATGAATTGAAATTAAGTGTTTAAGCTCTCCAATATTTTTATGGCACCCAAATGTGTAAAAATTATTAGATTAAAGGAAATGAGGTTTTTCCCCAATGGTTGAACTCAAAACAAGAAAATGTTTTCATTAAATAACAAAACAAATCCATTGTAGGATCTCTACATTAAACAAATGGGAAATAATACAATAGTATAATCTTTACAACTAAAACCATGAATTTTTTTCCATGGTTTCTCTTCTTTCTCTCATGGCTCCTCCTCCTTCTCCTCTTCAAAACCTGCAAATAAAAAATGAGCAAATAAGCCAAAGGAAAAGAATAAGAACACTCCATAGAGATGATTAGGGTTAGTGTGAAATCCCTAAGATCCAAGGGCCCTCATTGAATCCATCTAAGGGTTGTGATTCAACCCTACAAAAGTTAGGTGAGGTTTAAGTGGGATTACTTTTAAATTAAAAAGTATGTGTAACTTGTGAATGGGGCCTCTCAAGGGGGTGTTAGGAGGTAAGTTAATTTGTGACCTTAATGTTTAGTTGGTGACTTTTAAAATTAAAAGGCCTTTGACTCTTGTATTTAATTAAATCAAATTTACTCAATGGTAATTAGACAACATTTTTATATATTAGGGATTAAATTTATTTGTGATTAATTTAATGGGAGGGTAAGTTTAGACTTAGCCCTAGAATATTAAATAAATAATGCAATAAGGGTATTTTAGCCAATGGCTTGTAAGGGTTAATTAAAAAAATTTGACGAGAACCCTAGAAGGGGATTTAAGCCTGTAATGTTGGATGAAAATAATATTAATTGTTTGTTAATTAAAACGAAGGAATTATTGACCATGAATTAAATTAAATCTAGTTGAAGGTATTCCTATTATAACTGGTTTAAACAAAATAATAATTCCTTAATTTGTTTTCCTAACTAATATTTGGGTTTTGTGTGGGAAATTTGTGGGCATTACATGTATGGTGATATCATTTTCCTAAAATCACAACCAATAATACCCCTTTGGCCTCACAACTGCATGAATAACATTGAGAAATAACACATACACATAAATCAATAGCCATCAACAAAATTAAGCAATTTTATTATCTATAAATCGTATCAAAATAATTTGATTCTACCATTTTACTAACATCCATCGATCAAAAATACTATTGAACATCAAAACATATGAAATGCATCATGAATATAACATGTTAGTATAAAATAAGAACAATGTAAATCAACATATATAGAACTATCCACCGGTGTCATCTAGCATATAATAATCTAAAATGTGAATCACAACATATCAGGGCCTTATCCTTTTACTTCACAAGCTCTGTGTTGCCAAGTACCCTGGTTTTTTGTTCACTCCTAGTGAGCCGCTCATTGCCACCTCCTCTGTTCCCTTTACCACGCCTGCGCCCCTTCCAAGTCTAAATCCAAGAACCCCGTGAAAGATGACATTCCTACTACTGGCCGGATCCTCAGAAGCTCCAAGGATTTGGAGGTTGCCCAAAACCTACTTCACATCAAGCAATCCAGTGCACCGATCGGGCCCTACATCCGGACACTATTAGGCTGGATGCCCTGGAGATTGAGGTTAAACAGATGCAAGACTTTAGTGGTTGAGAAAGAAAAAAGGGAAGAGAAAATTTGAGGAAGAGAGTGACACTGATAAGGAACAGTTCTCTGAGATTTACAAGAAGTTGAGCTCTCTTGATACTAGGCTGGGAAGAGCAAAGGATAGACACGAACATAATTTGGCTATTTTTAAAGCCATAAGTGATTTCTTGGAACAACAGTCCGGAGCATTATGAGGTTAAGTGGGATCCCTGATACTCTATGGGGGAATGAAAAGAGAGGAATATGACCATTTCATAGCTGGATGCTTCAGACTCAATGCACACAACTACTTTGGCACTTTTCACCTCATTGCAGACGATTCAATCTAGAATTGAAAGAGCATCCAAAAAATAATCTATCTTGGGCTAGTGGAATTCGGTTTTGTGGTTGTTTCTGTGCTTTCCTTTTGTTGTATAGTTGCTATTTTTTGCGGTCTAGCTACGGGCTACGTCCTTCTTTTGTTCCTTGTTGTTCCCTAATTTTGGTTACCTTGGGTAACGATGTTTCTTCTGGTTTTTGCTCTTTTGTTGTTGTATTCTCATTGTTATATCTAGCTGGTGAGCCTTCCTTGTAATTGGGTATAGTCCCACCAAAACTATTTACCAATAATAAAAAAAAAACATATCAATAATATAAATGTTTGTATAGTCTATCACCTCGCTAATCAAAATATAATAACCAAAATATTAATGTCTCTAATCAACATGATAATAAAATCATAGTGGAATAATGTCAAAGAGAAGTGGGCATTAAACTTCACAATCAATAGTTACCTTTTTATTTGTAGAACAACACACTAACTAATAATTATGACTATTACTCACCAATGAAACCGCTGCAATGAAATGTATGTATAACATGAAATTCCATGCTTTAATGAACTCCTAACTTCTCCAATTTTTGTAAATTCTCAATAAATTCTTTTGAATAATAATAGATTGATTTGATTGCATTTATATTGATAAAATAATAAATTAACTAGGACACCTATGCATTAACAAAAAAATGAAATTCAATTATGGCTCTATTGATACATAAGGCAACGAAATAATGAACAAAAATAAAAAGATAAGACTAAACCTAATGGTGTGTCCTAACCCAAAAAATGAAAACACTATTTTGTTGAACATGTGAACTCCACATTCTTGGTATACTAATCAAACCAAGAACATGAATTACACATGGTCATAGTAAACAAGTAATGAAACTTCGTATAATTTAGAGAGAAGAAAACTGGAAGAGAAAAGAGTGAAAAAGAAAGATGAAAAAATGATCAATGATCAAATGTCATGACAATAATTATGCCGAAGGCGTGCACATTCAAATTGTTAGTGGGTGAGGGCTAGGCAAACTGACATATTTCAGAAAATCAAGGGCGCATATTAGGTTTTCGTACATACGTTGACATCTTACAGTGGGAACTCGGTTTACGAAGAGTGGTAAGTTGACCCAAGATTTTCCGACCCTTTTCGCGGTAGAAGCTGATGAGACGACGATAGCACCCATGGGCCACCGAACACCCCACAACAATTGTAATTATGAAATCTACAAAGGCCGGCGTTGGACCCACCACAGATTGTCATGGTCCCGCCACACTGGATACATAGGGACACCATATTTATACCTTAAATTTTCTAATGTAAAACGAATGCTCGAGACAATCTTCCTCTGGTTTTCATTGGAATTACAACAAAACAACGATGTAGATCTATTGAAATATGTGGAAGTGAAACTAAAATGTTCCATGTTGCCGATTGATAGTGTGATTTTTAATTTGCTTTTTGTTGTGGGAAACTTAAAGCAAATTTACATGGGTGCTAAATGCAGCGATGCATGAAGTCACGGGATGAAACATATAATATTCATCATGTACCATGTCCAAAACATTTACTTCTCGTGTTACGACCGCCGATGTGGGCTGAAAACTATGTAGAGATACGAGACAGTTTCTTGGGTAGCAAGCTTTCTAGTGTGGAGGGAGGCGGGGCATCATTACTACAATAGTAAGGGAGAGGATCCAATACTTGAACATGGACCAATACATGTGAGGGTAGATGAAAATAAAAATAGCTAGTACATGTCACTTTCCCACTTAAATTTTGAAAAAAATGCACCCTATAGAATATGTCACATCAAACCAATTAACCAATCAAATGATGACAAATAGGTAAAAGAAAATGTATGACTTAACTCTCAAGTAATGGTGCACCTTGAATTTTCTTTGTATTTCAAATTACCAAATTTAAATATTAAAAAAAAGTCCCTTCCACATAATTATTTTTTTAAAAATGAAATATTTATATTGGGAGAGCATGATCTATTAAAGGGTATTTTTTGTTTTCAGTTATATGATGTTTAGGTTTCTATGTGCACTCATAAAGTTAGGGTGCACAAACATTGACTCTCGTCCCTTAAATAGCAGGTGGGAATATGAGATTATCAACATTGAATGACTTTAAATGTATAATATTGGAACTTTTCCAATTTGAATTTATTTTATCATAATGGTATATTGAAAAAATAGAGAAATAGTTGGTAATAAGAAGATAGCAATGTTGAAAAATTAACATGGCAATACATTGGATTAATTACTTATAAATTTATCACTTATTTTTTTAAATTTTTTATTTTGGTTAAGTTTATCATTTATGTGGAGAGGTTGATTATTCCTACACATTATAATAGAAAATGTTTATTTTTCAATTAAGAAAATATATTGTATATTAGGGATGTCTTATATATTAGGGAGATCTTATATATTCCAATCATGTCTCTATCTTAAAATTAAATGTCATCCAAACGAATATTTTGGTGTCATGAAATTAGCAAAATAACAAGCTTGATTGATAAATAAAATCTACCTATGCTCAAACATATTCAATTTATGGTTTTTCTTATTTTGGCCATTTTTAGCGTAAATTGCACTCATGTGGATAATGCGGGAGAAATCGAGATGATATAGTGGAGCGCATATATCAAATGTTATTTGGGAAGGAACATTTTGATCCGTGGAATAGGTGTGGGATATTTAGGGTTTCAATTCCCACCTTTTATTTATGTCTTCACCTTACCTAACAAATTAATGTCGTGCACACAAAATACTTGATGCCATTAAAAAAATAACAAAATTAAAATCTTGATAAACGGATAAAATCTCCCTTTCGGTCCTATGTCCATTCCCTTAAGGGGCTCAATCAATAAGTGTTTCTTCATGAAATCATTTTCTTATATTACTCAAGCTTAGAACTAAAAACCATGCCTATTAAATAAAAATATACCATAGTCTGATTACAAGACAAAATTTAATCGCGCAGTTTCCTTTGACATATTTGTCATGTCATTATTGGACGGTAAAGTTTCAAATTGTTTCCCCCTTTCATTTTTGCCACCCTCTAACCCGTTCTTCTTCACCCCTATTCCTCTGCTATAGTTTCTTTTCCTCAAATTTGACTTGTTCAAAAGATCGCATTCGACATTTCCATCGTACATTTCACATAGGATTGCTAATTCTTAATTTAGACCAGTAATCAATCCTTTTTGGAACCCTTATGACCGCCTCTTCTAATTTTGGTATAATAATTAGACGAGTTCATCCGCTGCCATTGTTGTAACATCTGGGAGACCTTTTTCTTCCTCTGCCCGCTCGCTGTCTTTGCCATCTTTGTTGAATGCTTCACTTCAAAATATCAAAACCATCGAAAAATTGAGATGAATAACAATTTATTATGGGAAAATACTTGGCCACTACGCAACCTACATAATGGCCTGCCTTGATCGATCCGTGTCAGTTGTTGACAGTTTGGTCATACTGTGAGGGGTGGAAGTGTGAAAACGAGTTTTAATAGAAGGACTACGAGTTGCATTTTGCGCCGCATTAGAAAGCTTAATCCCCAAGAAAAGTATGTAAGACAAGGTGGACAAGTAGCCGCCTTTCTCATTACTAAACTTGTCAGCCAGCGCCGTCTTTTAAATGTTTGAATATATATCACTGAGTTCTTTTAAATGTTTGAATCATATGATTAAAAAAATTAACTTCTTTTAATTTAAATTTATATATTTATCAAAAATTCGAACCCCTTTTTTTTTTTTCCTCATTGTTTTTGAAAAGAAGGTTCCGATATAAGAGAATTATTTTCCAAATATAAACAAAAATAAAATTAGAGGGGAGTGTTTTTGGCGAGAAAAAAATCCAACAAATAACCAAAACTTCGTCAAATATAGGTATTTCTGCAAATGTAAGGTAGGTCTTTCATATAATCGTGTCTTTAAACATAATCTTGGCATTTATACTTGCACATGTTCACAAAGAAAGGGATCCTTTTGGGAAAACATATAAGTGTTGTGCAATTGTACCTTAAATAGGTAAATAATTATTTGTAATTACAATATATTTGATTAAATTTAAATTATATGTAAAATAATAAGTTCACTTTAATTGAATTTTCAAAGTAATTAATTCATGTGTAATGTTTTACTATCTATTGTGCCTAAATGTCTAGTACATCTATACATTTGAAATCATGATTGTTTATAAATTATATTAAAAATGCTTGTAGCATAGTGGTGGGTTGCAAGACTTGAAACCACAAGTCTAAAGGTCAAACATTGATGTCTTGAATTATATTTTATTCAAACACGCATGATTTATAATCTCTTCACTCCCACAATATACATTTATAGAACATAATTCGTTGAATATACTCTAATTTTTACTATGAGTATTCATATTCTAGATAAAAGAAGCACAAGTATTATTGGACATCCAAAATTCTCGAGAGCATTTATAACATAAACAAATATTGGTTAGTTTATATTAAATATACTAACAACACTACAATACATAATTTTTCTCTCATGAGCTCGAGAAAAGTCATGATCAAAAATTCATTTCACATTTTCTTTCAAGTTTTTGTGTGTTTCATACATGTGATTTGATAAATAACTTAAGAAAATTTTATAAATGGTACAAACATAGTAAAATGGGGATGGACGTATCCCTCATGCAACTTTGCACAATTCATGTTGACCAGAAAAAATTACTCCCTATTAGTTGATGTTATGTCACCATTTGTTTTGACAAAAAAGGTAACAACACATTACGTTGTTACCTAAAAAGGTTAGAATGTTATATTTTATTACCATTTCTATCAAACCTGGTGTTATTTCTTTGTAAAAAGAGCAAGCACCTTATCTAATAAAAATGAATGTGTGACTAGATGGTGAGGCACATGGATTGTGATGCGAATGTCATGGGGTGAAGGATTAGTGTCAAAATAATTTATTTACGTAGGTTCACAACATTGACTACAATTTTTCGTGATGAATAAGCGCCACGAAAAATTGGTGCCATTATTTTGTGAGGTAGATGGCCACTACCATTAATGTTTGTTCATTCTCTCAATAACTAGTAAGCCTCTATTTATCGAGTTAGAACTTCCACTTGAATAGTCTCAATGGAAGACTAACCCCTATTGAAAATCAATGAGAAATGATTTGATTGATGAGCTTCCTTTTGTAGTGCCCACTCCTCTTCGACACTATTTGCATTATGTTGATATTACTTTTGGACTAATATCTGGACATTTTGATTATGATACATTGATCGAGTAGATGATAGACTATACAAATATTTGGACTATTGACGTGTTGTGATTCAAATTTTGATTATGTTACACTAGATGAAATTTGGTAGGCAGATTCGATATATGTTGGTTTGTACTATTTAGATTTTATACTAACACGTTATGCTTTGGATGTGTTTAGTAGAATTATGATCTCATGAATGTTAGGATTAGATTAATTGATATGTTGATAAATGATGGAGTTACTTAATTTTGGATTATGATTATTGATTTCTATATAGATGTATTATTTATCGATGTCATTGATGCAGCCGTGAGGCCGTAAATGTATTCGGTTTGTGTTTGCAGGGATATTTTATCACATACATTGAAAGGGGATAGGGGACCAACCACGAAAGGATGTCGGGTGTTGAGCAACATGGCCAAATTTGACAACTTGTGTAATGTTTATGTGGTATTTTTGCATGCCTTGTTAGGAGGTTTCCCATGGGGGTGACCTCACATGTGTGGCCATGGGGTGAAATGTTTTCCCTTTCTTTTAATTTGAGTGTGCTTTATTTTTGTTATATGTATTTAATTTTTGAAAGTTGTTGTCACTTTATTAGCAAGTATTATTATGTCTTAATTAGCTAATCCAACTTAATTTATTAACTAAAATAAAGATGTGACAATTGGTTATTTATGAGGGTAGGTGGTCTTTGAAATCTTGTAGTTGTAAGTGGGATTTGTGTTGGTTTTTGTGATTTGTACTCTCCCCAACTTCAAAATTCAGATTTTGACTTCTAGGAGGCATTTTTAGAGACTTGTGGGACAAGTTAAGCTTGTCAACCGCCTCTTAAATTCCCCCAACAACCCCACCTATGGGTTGGAGAGTTAATTTTTGACTTATTTATCCTTTTTGGAGTGTAAAAGAGTGAAAATAATTGCACTTTCCTTCTTACCACAATTAATGTGTCCTTGGAAGGCATGGTGTGCAAGTTTGAGTGTCTTTTGGGTTGTCATAGTCTTACATGTTCATTTATTGTCTTGGGCATGGTGTTTTGACTTATGTGTAGGAATGATGAAGTGGCATCCTACATGGAGCCACCTCATCATCCTCACATTCCATTTCTATTTATTGATGGAATTTGATGGAATTGGGTTACTTGTTCATTTTCTTCCTTTTGCATTTTTGGAATTGGGAGCTTGTTGGAGTTGCTTTTGGAGTTTTCTTGGCTTGGAGGTGTCAAAAAGCTTGTGGAGTGAAGACTCTTGGAAGCTTGATGGAGAGGTAGGACCTCCATCTTTGTTATTTTCTTATTTATTTTTGTAAATGTAAAAAAATGGTGCTTGTTAAATATTGTATGAGTGTTGTGATTGTTTTTTTTGTGGTTGGGTAGTATGCCTTAAGTTGGGTGTGGGAGATTGATTAATGGGATCATTAGGGAATTAAAATTTTTTTGTGAGGCATGCATTTTGGAGGGAAAGTAAAAGGGAGTTTCACCTATGGGGAGTGAAATGGAAATCATGGTCATTTTTGCATACTTGTAAGGGGAGAGATAAGGATATTTTGTTGTTTGTTTTGTGCACTTGGAGGCTTAGGGTAAAACTCCTACTTCACTTGGGAGGAAAAAGGAGGTGGTTACCATATTCCTTTCTCTATTTGGCTGGATATAAAACCTATGTATTGTTTGAGAAAGTTGTGAAATTTGTTGAGTGTGTTCATTTTAGTTGTGTTGAATGTTTTGGAATGTATGTTTTTGTGGAAGCCATGTTTGTTAAAAGTTGTCAATGTTGCTCAAGATCCCTCATTGTTCCTTGGTTGGGGCTCGGGGGCCATTAAGAGGATGGATTCTCCTCTTAATGGATTAAAGGTTGGGCAGAGAGTGTTGCCTATTCCCCCTTCCTTTGTATTGTGATCCTATCTTTGGAAAGATTGAAGAATTGCAAGGTTGAAGTTTCAAGTTGGGAGAAGACATAAAAGAAGACTTGTGTTTGGCCTTGTGGAAAATATCTTTGTTGCATTGATCATATTGTTATTCCCACTTTGAGTGGAAGTTTGTAATATTTTTATGTTTGAAGGAAATTTGTAATACTTCATTTATTCCAAGATTGAAATGAGTTAGTGAATGTAGAAATCTCTCTTGGTTACTTACCTTATTAGAAAGGATTAGCCTTAGTAAAAAAGGATTTGAAGTCTTGCATTGTAAAGGAATGATTTGGAAAATTAGTGGTTTCCATAGTTGTATTGTAATGTTATAATGAAAGGAAAACTTAAGTTGTTTAATTGTCTTGAAATGAAACTCTCCTAAAGTTGTAAGCATTTAAGTTGCAATATATATTTGGAAAAAAAAAAGATGTATTGAAATGAAGTGTGTTGAATTCTTGTTGTTTTTTGAAAAAACATGGAAATTGTGAAATAGAATGTATTGTAGTAATGTTATACTCCATTTTTACATTTTATTGCAAAGAGTAGAATAGAGATTTAGTTGTTGTTTTGTAATTGAAATTAAGAAACTAGATATACTATCACTTTACCAACAAATGAATAGAAAACACCCTCATTAAATTTTTTATTACATTAAAAATGAACTCGAGACAAAAGTATGTGAAAATGATTTTTTTGGTGAAGGTTTTGTGTTCGGTGAATATGACCGCCGCCCTGTGCAGAGCGGTGGTTTCGTAACCGCCACCAAGCTCGGAGCGGTGGTCGGTCAACCACCCCCACGAATGGCGATGGTCGATGAACCGCCCCTAAAGCAAAGGTAATGGTTATAGGACCGCTGGCTCGCTTAGTGCGATGGTTTCATCACTTTTGATGGAAAAATAATTTTTTGTTCGAGAACAATAGAGATTGAAATTTAAGTAAAATGTAAGCTTAAAAATTAATAACTAACTTTCCAAAACTAGGATTCAACTAAATTTAAAGGATCTAGCCTTCCAATCTCTTTTATAACACTCAAATGTGTAAAATGCATGGATTAAAATAAATAGGGTTTCCTATTACTTGATGCAAAAGAACAAGAAATGATTTTATTAATATAACAAAATAATACCCATAGAAGAATCTCTACATTTAACAATGGGTAACATTACAATGGAAATATCCTTGCATCTAAAACCTAGAGAAATTTTGCCATGGTTTCTCCTCCTTTCTCTCATGGCTTCTTTTCTCCTCCTCTTCCCAAAAACTGCAAATAAGAAAAGAAAAAATGAAGTTTTTAAGAAAAATAGGGATTAAAAAGAAGAACATAAGGAAATTTTAGGGCAACATTAATCTAAGGGCTAGGATAGATTCAATCCTATGGCCCAAATTAAACCCTACCTCACTTAAGTGAGAAGGTATTTTGTGGGAATGTAACTTTTAATTAAAAAGAAAGAACATGGGTAATGGGGTGAATGGGGCCACTTAGTGGCTAGGTAAAACAATTAATCTTTTGAGTTAGAAAACAATATAACCTTGGTCCTTGACAACCAAATTAATTAATGAGGCTTAGTAGATGTTTTAAAATGTAAATATAGTTTAGAAAGTAAATTATAATATTTAATTTGTTTATTTTCAAGCTTGTGTAGAAATCCCTAATCAAGAAATTTATTAAGTGTGAAAGTATTTAACCTTGCAAACACTCTTAACAATTTTTGTTATTACCATAAACTTGTCTATTAATTTATTAGTTCTGTTGTTTTAAGGATAGAAATTTTGTGCTGTTACACCTTTCTTCAAAACTCTTCCAAATAAATGACTTCCTTTAAATATGTATAGAACATTGCTTTGAAGCATATGATGGCTCAAACAAGATATCAATTTTTATCCATTGAGAGGTCAAATAAATGTTTTATTTATTGTGTGTGGATATCCTCATCTTTTAAATTTACCATTTAATTTAATAGAAAAATACTCTTTGGGTAATTTAAAGACAATCTTTAGAATTTAGTAGAAAATCAATTATTTTCAATGAATTAAATAGAACCCTAAAAGATTTCGGGAAATAGAATACATTTTTCCAAATTGTACTTTTGATATCATGGTATGTTTGGACCATACACGATGATCCTAGAAAAATGAAAGCTATAAAATTATGATTTTATGGGCCTAGATTTGTCAACTATGGGGCTCTAAAAACCTACTTTGTTTTCTTAAGTTTCACTCTAATCACTAGGAAAATGCACTTCATCTCCTTTTTAATCAGGTAGCTAGATCTAAAACCATATGGAAATTTTATTTTTGGGGTATGGTATATTCCTAGAAATAGACACGCCACCTTAAAATTTATCAAACCCTCAAAATTGTAGCATAATATTTAGAACAACATGCTAATAATTATGATAATTAGTTAGCTAGTGAAACCAATGTAATGAAGTGTATGTCTAACATGAAATTTCATGCTTTAATGAATTCCTCACTTCCTAATAAAATTTATAAATTCTCAATAAATTCATGTTAATAATAATGAATTCATTTGATTGTATTTCAATTAATAAATTAATAAATGAACTAGGAACCTATGTATTAATATAAAATTAAAATTCAATTAGGTCATTATTGTTACACAATGCAACACAAATAATGAATAAAAGTAGAAGGATACAACTAAAAGAAAGGGTGTGTCCTAACCCAAAAAATAAAATCATAATTTTTTTGAACACGTGAACTCAAAATTCTTAATAAACTAATCCAATTACGTCTAATTTTTGTTCCATATATACCAAGAACATGAAGTGCACATGTTTATAGTAATAATAGTAATGAAACTACTAATCAAGAGAGTATAAACACAAAAAGAAAAGAGTGGAGAAGAAATAATAAAGATGAAACGAACTAGATGAATGATCAAATCTTTGTGATAATAATTCTTAATTTGGACAAAAATCAACAAGCACATGATAAATCTATAAATATATGCAATTCAATAATCCATTATTAGACATCTACAATATTTTATAAAAAGGACTTCTCATTAATTTTACCTTAAAACATAATCTCACTTATATTTGGAGATGTAAAGGATCCTTTGATCTAATAACTTCATTAGGTAATATGTGTATATGTAGATGTTTATTAATGGCACCTTACATATTTATTAGTCTTGTTTAATAAACTATATTTGCTAAACATATTTTTTTACTTTTAATTGTTGTGTTAAAATACGTTGTGACATCCCCTATTCTCGATGGTGCATATGCATGAAATGGAGTATTCATTTGAGGTTACAAGATGGAAACATTATGAAGAAAAAAATGGAGACTTAAAGAATTTGGTTGGTTTTAAACCCGAAAGCTCATCTAAGACAATGGGGGTATCCCCTTTGGGAAATCTTGAGGTGGTTCTAGAGGTTAACAATGAGGATAATATGAAGATCCCCTCCAGGATGTCTCATCCCCAAATCAATCCGAACTCCCTTAAAGTTATTGACTTTTGGGAGGGTGAAAATACGAGAGACTATATTAAGGAGACATTTGGGTTCATGGCTAATTTCGATGATGGTTGGGTACATAGTGCACTCCAACATAACTAAGCGGTGGAACCGACTATGTGCAGAGTGTGTTTGTCTATTTGTTGTGTGGATCTACTGTACTGGGTTAATTTTAATTAACCATTCTTGTGGTACTATTTCTCTTTTTGTTCCTTTTTGTATGTTGTCACGATGCATGTTTCGATGTACGGTTTCTAGGAGCCTTCTGTAACACCCACAAAAAATTTCATTCGAAACCCAAACCAAACAAAGGTTATAGAAAAATCAAGGAATAATTTATTTATTTTTAAAGGAACGAAAGAGATAATAAGGTTTACCTTTGGATTCAAACAATCACCACAATAATACTTAAATAATATTATTACATAATGAAAAGGATTTAATCTTGATGGTAAAAACAATAATGATTTATTGAATGCTTGATAAAACAGTGGACAAAGAATATAAAGCATCAAAACAGCTTACATAAGGCGAGGACGGTTAAGGTAACCATATGCAACGTAGGTATGCAACATGTAGGTATGTATTAATTAAGATAAACATACCCCCTTAATACATTGTTCCTACATATATACCCCTAAACAAATCAAACTTCAACTTCACGAGAGGCTTAATGAGAATATCTCGCAACCGAAAATCGGTAGGGTAGTCTTTGGAGCTGAATTTGGTTGTTTAAGACTGTTCACGAATGTAGTGACATTCGAACTCAATATGTTTTGTTCATTCATGAAAAATAGGATTCTTCACAAGCTTTAATACACCTTGATTGTCACGGTGAATGATCGGAGGTTTCTCTTCAAGATTCCCTATATTTTCAAGAATGCGACATAACCAAATTGCTTCACACACATCTCCTCGTGCGGCATGGTATTCAACCTCAGTGGATGAGAGAGCAACAACAGTTTGCTTCTTGCTAATCCATGATATAGGTCCAGATCCGACATGAAAAACATATCCTGAAGTGGATTTCCTGTCATCAATGAGATCTCGTATAGTCCGAAGTCTCAGTATATCCCTATAAGAAGAAGCTGAGTGTTCTTCTGATACTCTAGACCAAATTCAACTGTACCTCAGACATATCTCAACACATGCTTTGCTGTTATCCAATGACATTTCTTCAGCTCCTGCATAAATCTGGTGAGATAGCTCACTGCAAAGCAAAGATCTGGCATGGTATAAGTCAAGTAAATGAGACTCCTGACAAGCTTCCTGTAGTGAGTGTCATCTACCGCAGTGAATCCTAGAATCTAGATAATTGCAAACCTTTTCCGTAGGTGTGGACATTGGTTTATAATTTTACATTCCATACTTCTCCAGAGTGTCTTAGCATATTTCATATGGGAGAAAAGATATGATTCTTCTTACGCCATATCTCTAAGCCAAGACAGTAGTGAAGTAGCCCCAAATCAGTCATGTCGAAGGATTTCTTTAGATCATTCTTTACATCATCCACAAGATTGTCAGAACTTCCTGTGATCACAAGATCATCTATGTACAAAACTAGAATAACAATCTCTATTCCTACCTTCTAGATATACAAATTGTATCGGAGGGGCTATGAGTAAATCCATGCTTTGTAATAGGTGATCATAAATTTTTATATACCATGCCCTAGGTGCTTGTTTGAGTCCATAAAGTGACTTTATCAGATGACATACCTTGTGTGGTTGATGCTCATCTACAAACCCTTTAGGTTGGGCCATGTATACTTCTTCTTTTAGATCACCTGTTCAGAAAAACACTCTTGACATCCATCTGAAGTTTCCATCAATTTTTGCTTGCCAAAGGTGCATGCATAGACAACTCGATGGTTTTGATCTTTGCAAAGTGAGTGTAAAGGTCTCATCATAGTTAATTCCTTCTTCTTTGAGCATAACCCTTTCTGCAACAAGTCGTGCTTTATGTTTGTCGATTGAACCATCTGCCTTATATTTTGTTTTGAAAATCCATTTGTAGCCAATGGATTTCTTACCTAGAGGTAGATCGACAAGTTCCCATGTCCGATTCTGAAGTAGGGAATCATATTCAACATCCATAGCCTATTTCCACTGTGGTTGGTCTAATGCCTCACGAACAAAGTGTCAGGTTCGGTGCTATCAACAACTGAACTCATGAGTGTAAAATTTACCTCATGTCTGGCTTGACTTCGTGTTCTAACTCCCGTAGAAGTGCCTAGAAGTGAGTTCAGGTGTGCATCCCTAATAGTATTCTAGACCCATTTCGGACGTTGGTGTTGCTACTGCTGATGTGAAGATGTGTTTTCTAGTGTGCCTAGATCAACGAACAAGTCTCCACTCATCTCTTCTTCTCTTTGAGAAGAATCATCTTTCCCATCATCTGGATGTGTGAGAAATCTATGTGACGAGGTCGGTACTGGATCTCCATTGTGTGGTAGGGAGTCAAAGGATGACTCATCACACACCACATCTCGACTCTCATAGATTTTCTTCATCTCAGGATCCATGAGATGATATTCCTTTGAGGTAGTACTATACCCCAAGAAAAGACATGGTAGTGTCTTTGGATTGATATATGCAGACAACCGAAAAATCTCAAATGATAGATAGAAGGTTTACGAGGAATCCATACCTCTTTCGGTGTCCTGTTCTGCAAGATCTTCATGGGTGCCTAGTTGAGTAGATACATTCATGTCTGGACTTCTTCGCCAAAACTCGATCCTCCAACTTGGCAAAGTGGAGAGCATACAATGAGCCATCTCCATGATAGTCTTGTTTTGTCACTCGAAATCCCATTCTGTTGGGGCGTGTAGGATGCAAATCGGATGTTCTTTGAATGCCATGCTCCTTTAGGTATGCTAAGAACTTCTTTAATACAAATTCCACCTCTTGATCTAAAGGGAGGAGAAGGAGAGGCTTCCCTGCATACCCTGGTGACTTGTTGGTAAAAGGTTTGGGAATTGGCAAATTCCTCACTCTTCTTCCTGGAGAAAATATACCCACATTTTTTGTGAGCAATCATCAATGATGAGCAGGAAGTATTCAAAACCTTGGAAGCTATTTGGTAGGAGTGCACAGATCGGTGTGTACAACTTGAAGATGCTCCGTAAAATTATAAGAGCTCTATTTGAACGGATCTCTATGTTGTTTTCCCAAAAGAAATCCCGAGTAAATAGGTAAGGAATGGGAGATTGGAGGAAGCCCTCTTACCATTTCCTTGGCACTGAGCTGATGTAGAGCCCCGACAGAAAGATGCCCATATCGAAAGAGCCATAGTGTAGTGGAATCTTCCATTGAAGCAAAGAGAGTAATATTAGATGAAGTGACCACATCCGGTCTGCAAATAGGCGGCCCTTCAAAAATGCTTGAGCAATAACTAAGTCTCCCTAGGAAATGATGCAGGACTTGACTCCTTTCTCAACAAAGAATTCAACTTGCATTCAATGATTAAGAAGCTGATACATAGACAAGAGATCTGAGGTCAAACCTGGAACATATAGTACCTTCGTGAGTGTACATCTTTGTGTCCCAAGAGGAATGATGAAATCACCAATCCCTCGCTGCAATATACTCCTGATTATTAGCGATGGTGATCCAATCTCCAGTGGGCGATCACTCAAGGTATGGAACAACTTCTTATTTCCATTCATGTGTGTTTGCGACACCTAAATCAATCAACTGACACTTTCTGACGGCTGCAAAGTCTACGAGACTAGGACAATGTCCAGATGAGTTATGTTTGGAACCTCTTCATCAGAGGTGGCATCCTGCTGAGCAGCAATATGACCCTTTTACCTTTGATTACGAGCATGCCATTGAGATTTCTTGGAATATTCTTGGCTAGAAGTTCTCTCTTCTTCAGAGTTGACATACTTGTGACCGTTGTAATAACAGTTCACAGTCATGTGCATATCCATGGAGAAAATTTGGCACCATCGATTCACCTTGTTTTTTCTGCTTTTGGGGCTTTTGGGGTGGCATTTGTGGTGGCCGCTGCGAAGGTTACTGCTATGGATGTTGCTTCTGATTCTGGGGGGTTGACTTCCCTTTCGAGGCTTGTTGCTATGCTTTTTCCTCGTGATGAGAGCCTTGTCTTCGAAGGCTTCTTAAACATTTTGAATGGCTTCTTCCTGCTGGAGATAATTCACCAGTTTGGAAAAAATCACCTCCTATTGAGTGATGGTCAACGTGGTGATTAGTGTAAAACCGGGAAGGAAGAGCTCGCAAGGTGAGTGGGACTAGCAACTTGTCGTCCACCGGTTCACTAAGAGCAGAGAGTTCTACGCGTAACTTGGCCACACGCCGTAAGAAGGATTTTACTGATTTTCCATCATGCATACTCATCGTGTGAAGCTTTGTTTGAAGATGCAGCATCGTCATCAGATTCTTGGCTTCATAGACGGTACACAATGTGGTCCATGCCTTAGAGGAAGTGGTTGCTTCCCGAATGTGAGGTTGAACCTCATTAGAAAGGCTCAGAGTGATAAGCATTAATGCTTTTACATCAGCCTTTTCATACTTAGCCAACAAATCAGTGTCTGTGGGACGGGCGTCTGTGCCAGAAATGATCCCTTAAAGATCTTCAAACTGAAGAATTGTCCACATCTTGGTTTTCCATGCGGTGAAATTTGACCCTTTTAGCAACTGGGCATCCGACAACAAAATGCAAGGTGCAGACATTTCCAAAACTCAAAATTGTATTTTATTTATTTATTTTTCAAAAATGGTTACTAAAGGAACCTATCACGAAGATGGGCTCTATAGGATCATGCAGTGAGACGTAGACGCTCTTGTGGGCATTCTACTTCACGTTCATCATCTGCATCATAGCAAGTTCAAGTTTTGCACAAACCGGCGTGCTTGACATTGAACATCGAACCAAAAATACTCCAATTGTCCTTGGTGCACAATCTCGTCAAAGAGAAGATTCCTAGTGTTGCGGAGCTCGTTGACCAAAGAAAAGAATAGTCCAGTGGTGTCTTCATTGTCACTCAATGCCCAAACATTTGGTGCATTGCTCATGGTGCTTTCTGCATCTCGAAATTTGTGACATATGTGATCTGGCCTTGTTTTATTTTCCACACGGTCTTGCATAGTTTGCGAGGCTTTCTTTGAGTTAAGCGTAGGCTTTTGATGATGCCCCATTTCAAACCAAATTTTAGCACGTCCTCTCCTCTAGACAGGGAACAGGTCCATTTGCAAATCTCTTACCTACGCATGGATCTTCCTGGCACCACGCATCAGTCTCCTCTTTCTCCCATACACAGAGCACTCACAAATTCATGCTTCTTTTTCTCACCACGTAGCAATAATTAATGCAGGATTTTGTAGAGTGCAAGTTGAGGATGGAGAAAGTGCACACAATAGTCTCTCGGATGATCTCCATGCTATCAAGTTTGTCCAGCAACTCAGATATCTTCACGCAGAAAACACCAAAATAAAACTTCAGGCTGATTTATTTGCTGCAGATAAATGTCTCTCCCTCAAATGCACATGCTGATGAGCATACTCTGCCAAGCCAAAAACAAGTACACCATGCTCGAGAAAATTCTCCTGCTCTGATACCAATGATGGTAGAAACAATAATGATTTATTGAATGGTTGACAAAACAACGGACAAAGAATATAAAGCATCAAAATAGTTACATAAGGCAGGGACGGTTAAGGTGACTGTATGCAGCGTAGGTATGCAACGTGTAGGTATGTATTAATTAAGCTAAAAAATCTATGGTTAGGTTTAAAATATTTTATTCAATTAATCCTAAATTAATTTTAATACATAGGTTTCTAAGGTTATGCAATAATTTAATAATTAAAGACCAAGTCTAAAACAACCTTTTCATTTACACAAGGCTAATTATTTAATTCTCTAGTATAAAAATATTCTAAACTAATAAGTGAATAGTTTACTTAAATTAATTCCAAATAAAAATCAATAACTTAATTAACTTTCAAACAAAGACAATTTGCCCCATTCAAAAGGAGACACATTTGATCAAATGATGATCTCACCTACTTTCACCTAACATTTTTAGGATATATTTTAGGCCATTGGATGAATCTAATCTAGGAAGTTGGATGGGAGGATTTCAAATCAAACCTAAAAATCTCTAAGGAAGGATTTTATTCATTTACTTTTCTCATTTTATTCATTTCTTTGTTTTTGTTTTGCGGAGTTAAGGGAGGGTGGAAGAGGAGGAAGCCATGGATGAGAAGGAAGAAGCTTGGGGATGGATACACACATTCCCCAATATTATTTATTTTATTTTGTTTTTCCATTCCTATACTACTCTCTTAGGGTTGTAATTTTTTTATTATTCATTTGTTGTAAGCAATATTTAACTCAAAATACCCATTTGGGTATTCTTCATTTTCCAATAAATCCATCTTATTTTATTCCTTTTTCTTCCTAATGTATGTAGATATACACAAATAAAATTTATTTTATATATAAAAATATATTTATATATACACATATACACACTTGTGTGTATATATATATACATATAATTTATATGTATAAATACCCTCATATTTTTATAATAAAAATATACCCAAAAATGGCTATATATATGTGTGTGTGTTTTACTAAGACATGGCCGTGATCAAAGAAAAACGTTGCAGACTGTGTTAAAAGTAGGTTGGCAAATTTTTAAAAATTACAAGTTTTAATGTTGGATGGGGGTTTGACCGCCATCGTAAGGTTTTAATTTAAAAGAAATTGGCGGGTTGGGAAAGGGGCACCACCCCCACCCCACCCATATTAATATGGGTTGGGGTGGGGGCGGTGCCCCCTCCCCCAACCCACTTCCAAAGATAACCTAGGCCAGTTTTCCTATTTACTCAAAAATTTGCGGCCTTATCTAGCCGCTTCAAAAATTTAAGTTTTATCTAATAAAAAGAATCTCCTTTTTTCAATCATTTTGTTTATTGTTAGCAATAATAATAATTATTAATGTTATTAATAATAAATATTAACAATAATCACAACAATAATATTAATTTATATTTTTAATAACTATTTGTTAGTAACAATATTAATAATACTAATATTAGTATATTAGTAATAATAATATATTTGTAATATTAAGACAATTTTGACTTAATTGCAATCTTTTTTTGGAGAATGTTATACTAATATATAAATAGAGAATAATTACAAAAATAAACTTACAAGCTAACTTAACTAAAGTTACATTCTAGTATGAATGTGGACATATAAATGTAATTTTGTTTGTTAAATCTACCAAAATTTAAGTTAAGCCCATTGTGAGTTTTCTTACATAAATTTTGAAACAAAGTGATAATAAAAGAAAATACTTTCATTCAATCTTATGGTTAACTAACATTTATTCAACTAGTTTGATAATGCATTCATAGTTTAGATCCCTCAATTTACTCTTTTGTTTTGAAACAAAATAATCTTCCCATTTCACAAAGCAAGAGTAAACCAACCAAATACTTATTTCCTTCAAAATAAAGTTTATTAACCTTACAATATTTTTAGAAATGAAAGTATGCAATGTTAAAAACAACAATGAAACTACTTAATTAGAAAGAATGCATATCCATTTCAACATGTTCAATCTTTCTACTTTTGTTTTAAAAATGTCATAAATTAGTAGTTTTCCTTCACATTACTAATACATTTGCAATATGCATTTCTCATATGAGACTAGTAAGAAATTTTATGAGATATAAATATTTCCAAAGAGTACAAAAAAATGTTTCTCGAAGCTTACAATTTTACAAATCATCCACTCAAGTGGGAAGTGAAAAGTGGAAATGAAAAATTACAACAAGACTTTCAACAAGCCAAATTTCAAGTCTTTAAAATGCATGCTCTCTCCACAATGGTAGCTCCAACTCTTGCTCTATTAAACTTCACAAAAGGATCACAAAACAAGGAAGGGGAGTAGGTAACTCTCTTTGCGAAAATTAAATCCATGAAGGGAAAAGTCATCCCCTTAATGGCCCCCGAACCCCAACCAATGAACCATGAGGAGCATTGAGCAACAATGAAAACTTCCAACAAGGTGGCTTCACAACGAACATACATACAAGACATTTAACTCAACCAAGATAACATATACAACTAGTTTTCACATTCACAATGACATAAAGGTTTGAAAATCAAACGAAATATAGAATTGGTTATGGGAGACCACCTCATTATGCCTCCCAAGTGCACACAATAATCACACAAAATCCTTATATCTTTCTTGCAATAATGCAACAAAACCATGATTTTCTTTTCTCTCCCCATAGGTAAGACTCCCATTCACACTCCCATAAATTGCATGCCTCACTAAAACTCCCTTTTCCCTCCCCAATGGTCTCATACATGCTTCTCCCACACCCAACTAACACACAAAAATCTTCACAAGACAAACAAACAATTTTACAAGCACAACATTACATACAAATAAGCACAATAACATAGTGACAAAAGTGGATAGCCTACCTCTCCATCAATTTCCACAAAAATTCACAAGCCTCTTCAAAACAAAGCCAAGAAATATTCCAAGCACTCTAAAAAGCTCTAATTCCAAAAGTGCACAAAAAGAGAAAACAACAAGTAACCTCCCCAAAAATCACCAATAAATAGAAATGGAATGTAAAGATGATGAGGTGGCTCCATGTAGGATGCCACTTCATCATTCCTCCATCCCCACACTTAAGTCAACACACCAAGACCAAGAAAATAAATGAACATTCAAAGGACCATGACAACCCACATGGCTCAAAACTTTCACACCATGTTTTCAAAGGACCTAATAAATTGGGGTAGAAAGAAAGTGCAATAATTTTCCTTCTTTTACACTCAAAATAGATAAATAGGTCAAAAATAAGTTTTCCAACCCATAGGTAGGGTTGTTGGGTCAATTTAAGAGGCATGGGACAAGCCTTGCTTGTCTCATAAGCCTCCAAAAAACTCCCTGCCAAGTCAAAATCCGAATTTTGAACTTGGGGTGGAGTAAAAACTCCCAAATCAACATAAATTTAACTTAGACAAGGACTACAAAATATCATCATCACTATTTGTCATATCTCTAATTTGGTTAACTAAAACAAGAAAGGTTAAACATAATTAGCACACATTTACACATGCTAATAAAGTGAAAAAAATCTAAATTGAAATTCACAAAACCAAAATAAAGCACGTACAAAAATTAAAGAAAGGGAAGACAATTCACTCCATGGCCACACATGTGAAATCACCGCCCATGGGAGACCTCAAAACAAGACATGCAAAACACTACACTAAAAAAAAATTACATAAGTTGTCAAATTTGGCCTCATTTCTCAACACTTGACATCCTTTGTGATTGATATCCTATCCCCTTCGATGTATGTGGTAAAAGTACTACACACAACAAAATAGCTCTCTAGCCTTTCGACCATATTAACCACATCGAGACAACATAAAAATGAAATCAATATTCATCATTCAACATTGGCGATTCTATTTTCCATAAATATATCAAAATCTAATCCTAACATCCATGAGATTACAATTTTACTCAAAACATCCCAAAACATAACATGTTAGTATAATATTCACATCATGAAAATCAACATATATCGAGCTATCTAACATCACTATCTAATGCATCATAATAAACCGTAAACATCATAGTCTCAATATTCTAAATATTACTGAAATCTATCATCTACCGATCAATGTCTCATAATCAAAACTTCTTAATATCAGTCCAATAATATCAATATCAAGATGAAAAAGTTGTCGAAGAAGAGTGGGCACTACACCTTCTTCCCTTTTTTACACAATCTAATAAAAATTGTGTTAAACTACCAATCCGATTCATGTATTTTGTGAGTTATCATTATGTTTCCCATTCCTCCTCTCTTCCCCTTTCTTATGTTGAACATTATTTCTAAGTGTTTGAAATTATCTTATGTGAAACATCCTAATGCTCTGTGTTCTTGTTTGAATAATCCTCAAGCTCAATGAGATGTGTGAGGTTTTGCCACACTCTTGAAACTTTTAAGTGGCCTCTTTTTGGCCATGTTGCACCCATATGTTTAAGTCCCATCATTTTATTTAATCATAAATGTAACTCCCTCTAAAAACACCCGCACGAGACCCAAGAACAACCTAGGTTTAGTTAGAAAAATTATGGATTTTTTTTTTTTTTTTTGAAAAGCGTGCCC
>CM031242.1:1029918545-1029963545 GCA_018340775.1 Taxus wallichiana var. yunnanensis
TATGAATCAAATATCATCTAGGAAAATACGATATCATTTACAATTTCTAGCAACATTTCTATTCTACATCTCATCCATGTCAAAATGATCACAACATTAGTTCAATTATCAAAGGTCTACTCAATATGATGAAATATCACATGTTTGAAATATATATATATATATATATATATATATATATATATATATATATATATATATATAACCATGTCAACAACATATCAACATTAATATAAAATGTCTCTAATAATCCACATGCATCATATATGAATCAAAATCAACAAGTCCATGATCTCTAACATCTAACATCATGCCAAATCAAAAACTACAATAATATCCATAAGTATATTCGACAAGTATCATAATCAATACCAAAAAGTTGTGAGAGGAAAGTGGGCAATACATCTCCCTCCTCTTAGACTCGACTTCCTCCTTGTGAGAGGAAATTGGGCACTACATCCCCCTCCTCTTAGACTCAAATTCCTCCTGGAAGTCACTAGAACAGGTGAGGAAATTGAACTCGTAGCAATGTAGCATCCACCCATGTAGCCACAATCTCATCATACCTATGCAACTGCACTCGAACCTGGTCAATCTCTCTACCTCGAAGGCATAGGGTCATGTGCAAAAATGTAGATGGGATTCACCATCACCTACCCCCGATCCTACACCTGCAATGAGGTCTAATCCAACACATGAGAATGATATGTAATATATATCCTAAGTACAGAAACATGAA
Organism: Taxus wallichiana var. yunnanensis; assembly: GCA_018340775.1. Classification (NCBI taxonomy): domain Eukaryota; kingdom Viridiplantae; phylum Streptophyta; class Pinopsida; order Cupressales; family Taxaceae; genus Taxus; species Taxus wallichiana. Next base: position 1,029,919,285 of record CM031242.1, read on the forward strand.
TCACATCATGGACGCGAGACAAGCTAGGTGACAACGCTAGATTGTAGGCCAAACTACCGATACGCTCCGGGATCTTAAAGGGACCCACGAATCTAGGAGCTAACTTAGAACCTTTTCTATAAAGGATAGGGATCTTATATGGCCTAACATGAGGAAACACCTTCGTGCCCACCTGATAACTACGATCTTTCCTATGCTGATCCGTATACTTCTTCTTCCTATCCTGTGCCTCCTCTAATATTTTCCTGATCATAACAACCTATTGCTCCATGTCCTGTAGTAACGCTAGCCCAATAGAAACCCTGTCCTCTAACCTGTCCCAACTAAGAGGTGTCATGTACTCTCTGTCATATAATGCCTGAAAAGGAGCCATGCCTATCAAACTCTAAAAACTATTATTGTACAAAAACCGAACCAAGTATAGGTACACCTCCCATCTCAATTTGGTGATCCATGACATACATCCTAACCATTTCCTCCAAAATATGATTCACCCGCTCAGTCTGTCCATCTGTCTCGAGGGTGATACGTTGTGCTGAATTTGATCTTCATCCCGAGGGCGTGTTGCATGGTAGTCTAGAAGTGGGAATTATACCACGGGTCATGGTCACAAATGATCTTCTACGAGAATCTCATGCAATCTGAAAATCTTTTCAAGATATACCCGTGCCGTACCGCACTAGCTATGTAGGTTGTCTTCTTTGGAGAAAAATGAGCCACTTTAGTCAATTTATCCACATTGATCATGATGGCGTCATGGTGGTATCTCGATGTCAGTAGCCCAATAATAAATTCCATAGAAATGGTGTCCCACTTCCACTCTGGTATAACATGAGGAAAGAGAAGGCCAAATGGATGTTGATGCTCAGACTTCACCTTTTGACACTCTAAACAACATGACACAAACTGATCCACATCTCTCCAAAGTCCCTCTAATGATACAACTGTCTCAAAGTGGTGTGCATATTCTTCACCCCGGGATGGGATGAATAAGGAGCATGATGAGCCTCTGTCAAAATGTCCTACCTCGAGCCTCCATCTCTGAGAACATAAATCCAACCTCTGTGTCGAAGAAGGCCATTCGTATCTAATGAGAATCCATCAAACTTCCCCTTAAGGGGTCTTTGAGACTCAATCATGCCCTGGCACAGGATAGAAAACCGCCGTGAGGAAGCCGCTATAATATCCTACTCCGTAAATCTGTGCCCACTAAAGTGGCCATAACCACATGTCTCCATCTACTCAAGGCATCTATAACCACATTATCCTTCCCCTTCACATGCTTTATCTCCATGTCATACTTACAAAGAAACTCCATCCAATACCAATGACGAGCATTGAGATTGGGCTGTATGAAGTGGTGGCGAAGACTCAAGTGATCAGTCCTAAGTGTAAATATTTGGCCAAGAAGGAAGTGTCTCCATCGTACCAAAGAGTGAACAAATTCGGTAAGCTAAAGATCATGAGTCAGATAGTCAAGATCATAATCCTTGAGTTTGCGAGACTCAAAAGCCACTACTACTCTACCCTCCTGCATCAACACACCTCCAAGTCTTGCCAAAGAAGCATTTGTGCATACGAAGAACTCACCCTGAGGATCTAGTACTACAAGAATAGGCATTGTCATGAGGCATTCCTTTAGTTTCCTTAAGGTCTATTCACATCTATCTAACCAAACAAACTTCTCCTCTTTCCGCTGAAGGAAATGATGGGGCGCAACGTGAGAGAAGTCTAAAAAAATCTCCGTAATATCCCGCTAAACACATGAAGATGCGAACCTTTGTCACACTAGTGGGTGCTTTGGAAAATCCATAATAGCCCGAATCTTGGAAGGATTGACTACCATACCTTCCCCAAAAATTATGTGGCCCAAATATTGCACCTCTGTCTGAAAGAATGCAAACTTCTCCGTGTTCCTATAAGGATGTTGCTCATGAAGACATTAAAGAACATAGAGAAGGTGCTCCTCGTGCTCCTCACGTGTATGTGAGTAAATCATAATGTCATCAAGGAAAATGAGCATGAAGCTATCAAATAATGTCCTGAATACCCCATTCATCAAGATCGTGAACACTGCGGGGGCATTCATAAGACCAAAACGCATTACTGTGAACTAGTAGAGGCCATATCTCATACGGAAGGTGGTCTTATGAATATCAGCCTCCGTGATCATTAGCTTATGATAACCCAACTTAAGATCTATCTTGGAGAAAATTGTGGCCCCCTTCATCTGATCAAATAAGTCATCAATGTGTGGAAGGGAGTAATAATTCTTGATCGTTACTTTGTTCAGTTGGTGGTAATCAACACACAACCGGAGAGATCCATCCTTATTCTTTATAAAAATCACTAGTGCACCCCAAGGGGATACACTAGGATGGATTAGGCATTTCTCTAGAAGGCCCTCAAGCTGCAACTTGAGCTCACAGAGCTTAGGAGTAGTCATCCAATATGGAGCTCATGAGATAGGATCGCACTTTTGCAACAAAATCTAAGTGCAAATATTTCTCACGTGGGGGTGGTAACCCATGTAGCTCCCTAGAAAGACATCTCGAAAACTCTCTCAATATGGGATTATCATCAAGGGATGGCCCACTAGACTCATACTATGATCAAGGTGCACGTTGAGATATGGTTAGTGACAGGATGAGACTAGTGGACCATCCCTTGATGATCATCCCATCTTGAGAGAGTTTTTAGATGTCTTTCCACGGGAGTTATCGGGGTAACCACCCCAACCTGTGATAGATTTTCACATAGATTTGGTTTTGGGAGTAGAGCATATCTCACGATCACCATATCAGATGACTACCTATGAGCTCTATGATCTCAAGTTGCAGCTTGAGGGCCTTTTGGAGAAAGGCCTAATCCATCCTAGTGTATCCCCTTAGGGTGCAATGGTGATTTTTGTAAAGAAGAAGGATAGATCTCTGTGGTTATGTATTGATTACCTCCAACTAAATAAAGTAGAGATCAAGAATCATTACCCCCTTCCACGCATTGACAATTTATTTGATCAGATGAATGGGGCCACAATTTTCTCTAAGATAGATCTTAAAAAAGTTATCATCGGTTGAGGATCACGGAGGAAGATATTCAAAAGACTACCTTCTGTACGAGATATGGCCACTACAAGTTCACAGTAGTGCCTTTTGGTCTGACGAATGCCCACAGTGTTCATGAGCTTGATGAATGGGGTGTTCAGGACATTCTTAGATCACTTTGTGCTCATTTTCCTTGATGAAATTATGATTTACTCATGTACACGTGAGGAGCACAAGGGCATCTTCACCAGGTTCTTCAGTATCTTCATGAGCAGAATCTTTATGGGAACCTGGAGAAGTGTGCATTATTTCAAACAGAGATGTAGTATTTGGGCCACATAATTTTTGGGGAAGGTATCGTAGTCGATCCTTCCAAGATTCGAGCTATTATGGATTGGCTAGCACCCACTAGTGTGACAGAGGTGCGTAGCTTCATGGGTTTAGTAGGATATTACAGGAGATTTGTGTAGGACTTCTCTCACGTTGTGCACCCCATCACTTCCCTTCAGTGGAAAGGGAAGAAGTTTGTATTGTCAAATAGATGTGATCAAAGCCTGTGACATCGAAGGAATGCCTCACAACAACGCCTATTCTTGAAGTGCCAGATCCTTAGGACGAGTTTTTCATATACAAAGATGCTTCTTTGGTGGAATTGGAGGTGTGTTGATGCAAAAGGGCAGAGTAGTGGATTTTGAGTCTCCAAACCCAAGGATTATGAGCTCAATTATCCAACTCATGATCTTGAGCTTGCGGTAGTTTTTCACACCTTGGTATGATGGAGAAACTTCCTTATTGGATGAAGATTTACACTTAGGACTGATCACTTGAGTCTATGCCACCTCTTCACGCAACACAATCTCAACGCTCGTCAAGAGCGTTAGATGGAGTTGCTTTGTGTGTACGACATGGAGATAGAGCATGTGAAGGGGAAGGAAAATGTGGTTGCAGATGCCTTGAGCAGATGGAGACATGTGGTTATGGCCACTTCAGTGGGCACACATTTGCAGAGCCGCATTTTGTAGCATCTTCCTCACGATAGTGTCGACCATTCATCCAAATTAGATATTGAGTCTTACTGCACCCCTTGAGGAGAAGTTTGATGGATTCTCCTAGAGATAGATGGCCTTCTCGTGCACGAGAGGTCGGATTTCTATTCCTAGAGATGGAGGTTTGAGATAGGAAATTTTGACAGATGCTCATCTTACACCCTATTCAGCCCATCATGGGGTGAAGAAGATGTACGCTACCTTGTGGTTGTTGTACCATTAGAGGGGACTTTGGAGAGATGTGGCTCAAATTTTGTCATGTTGTTTAGAGTGTCCGAAGGTGAAGGCCGAGCATCAACATCTAGCTATCCATCTCTTTCCTCATGCCATATCGGAGTGAAAATGGGACACTATTTCAATGGACTCCATAGTTGGGTTACCGACATTGAGATACCACCATGATGCCATCATGGTCACAGTGGATAAATTGATGAAAGTGGCTCATTTTTCTCTAGTGAAGACCACCTATACAGCTAGTGCAATGGCATGGTATATCTTGATGAGATCGTTAAGCTACATGGGATTCCGTAGAAAATCATTTGTGACCGTGATCCTTTGTACACTTCCCACTTACGACTACGTGCAGTGAATGCTCTCACGATGAAGATCAATTTCAGCACAACGTATCACCTTGAAATAGATGGGAAGACTAAGTGGGTAAATCATATTTTCTCACACTGTGTTCATCAATATTGGTGAACATCATGTGTTCTCTTTTACTCTTTTTAGGGTTATATCTTTATCAATGCATGGATAAATCTAAATTATTTAGGATTTATTCTATTATATAAGAGCCATAGAATATTTTTGCTCCATTAAAAGCCCTAGGTTAATTTGATTTGTAAAAACTAAAATATTTTGGTAATTACGTGATGTGTATCCCACATGCTAAATTTTCAAATGTTATATATTAATTATTTTGTTGTAGATCTATAATTTTGGATTTTTCTATATTTTATTACGCCAAAAGAATCTTGAAGTTATTAAATTTGATAGAAGCTTGCCAATTTTGAAATTTCTCATATCAACATCGCATGACTTTTCCAATTATAAATGGACACCGGTACAAACTGTTTGGTTAAGGCATTCCATTCTTACCTACCTCACTGGCGCATTTCATTCACAAATTTTTCCAATGCCTAGTAGTTATTTCTTTTCTAATTCTAATATTTTTGTTTTTCTATGGTCACCGAATCGATCCCTACATTTTCCTTATAGATTATCTCGACACCTTCTCCCGGTGGCTTCTTCACCGGTGTTGGAATATTTTCCCTCTAGGGATGAACAACAAACAAAACAATGACATGTAGTAGTTTCCTCTCAGAGACAATTGAACCTACTTTAGATACAGATCCACATTGATCAATTTTTATATTGTAGTGCCCACTTCCCTTTGACACCTTTTTGTTATTGATTATGATACTGTCGACTATACTTATGGATATTATTGTAGCTTTTGATTTGGCATGATATTAGATGTTAGAGATCATGGAATGTTGTTGATTTCGATTCATATATGATGCATGTGGATTATTAGAGACATTTTATATTGATGGTAATATGTTGTTGACATAGTTATATATATGTATGTATATCGGACATGCGATATTTCATCACACTGAGTAGGGTTTGCTAATTGAACTAATGTTGTAATCATTTTTACATTGATGATATGGATTTTGAAATTGTAAATGATATCCTATTTTCCTAGATGATATTTGATTCGTAAATAAATGATGTGGATTTATATTGTATATTTTATCCTAGATTTTTTTGATGCGGCCATGAGACCAAAGGAGGTGTTATGTATTTTGTAGGTAAACATGTCACAACAGACGTTGGGGGGATTGGAGACCAACCACATTGGAATTCTAGATGAATTCAACAAGGGGCACCATGACAACATATATTTTGTTATATGTATGTGTTTGAATTGTTGTTAGGGGGAAATTTTTACCAAGGGGTTATGTGTTTCTGTATTTTATCTTCCTTTAATTAATTTTTGCATGTGATATTTTAGTGATGTATTTCCGTTTTGATAATCACATGATTTATGTCTAGATTAGAAAATTAATTAGTTTACTAAATTAATTAAGAATGGGTCAAAAGAATTCATTTATTGTATTTTATAGCTCTTTGGTTTATGTCTTTAAGTTGAGTGCTTAAGATCTTGAGTGTTGTACACTCCACCTCCCCTTTGAAATTCGGATTTGTCCTTAAGGGAAAATTTTGGAGGCTTGTGGGACAAGTTAACTCATCCCACACCTCTTAAATTACTATACCAACCATACATATGGGTTGAGAAGTCAAATTAGACCCCATTATGTATTTTGGGAAGACAAATTGTAAGTTTTTATTGCACCTTCTTACATGTAATTACTTTTGGTCCTTAAGGGGTGTGGGCTTGGATTGTGTGTGTAAGTAAAATGTCATTTCTTCAACCACTTATTAATTGTGCTTTGGAGTTTGAAGTTTGACTTGTGAGGTGGAGTTGAGGATGAGTGATGTGGAATCCTACATGGAGCCACCTCACCCTCCTCTCTCCCTTTTCTATTTATTCAAGTTCTTTTTCTTGTTTGGGGGTTACTTCATTCTTTTGTGCTCTTTCATTTTCTTGGAGTTAGAGGATTTTGGAGAGCTTGTGGTCTTGTGGGAGATTGTTGGTGATTTTTGGGTTTGAAGGAGCTTGGAGTTGGACTCTTGGAACAAGCTCTACTATGGAAAGGTAGGATCTTTACTTTTTCTTATGTTATTCCTTTATTTTTTGTTTGTGTGCTTGTTTTTTGTTGAGTGTTTGGAATGCTTGTTGGGTGCTTGGGTAGATTTCCTAAGTGTGGTGTAGGAGGGGACTATGAGGAGAATTCATGTAGGAAGGCATAAGAGGTAATTCATGTTTGGAGGGAGTTTGGGTTGGGTGACCCCATCTTGGACATAAAATGCTTGCATTTCTTACTTGTTCTTGTATGAGGGAGGTAGAAGAGTACGTGGAAGGCATAAGAGGTAATTGAGGGAGGCATAAGAGTATGTAGGGGATTTGAGATTTGTATTGGATGATTTAAGGTGGGAACCCATTTCCCATTGGGAGGCATAAGTGGCCTCCCCATAGGTTCTTGCTCCTTTGGCTTTCATTTTTAAGCCTTGTTTATTTTGGTTGTTTTTCCTTCTTGTGTTGTAGTTGAGTTGAATGTGCTTGGAATGGTTGTGAAATTTTTGGTGTTGTGTTGTGGAAGCTTGTTGTTTCCATGTGTTGGATTCACCTCTCATTGTAATGTGGTTGGGGCTCGGAGGCAATGAGGAGGATGGATTCTCCTCCTCATTGGATATTTTTGTTGGGTGGAGAGTGTTGCCTCTCCCCCCATTTTTTTTGTGGATCAAGAAAATCATGAAGGAGCTCTCTTGTTGGTGTTGTGAAGCTTGGAGATTTTGGTGGAGTCCCTAAGAAAATAATTCTTGTTGATGTATTGCATGTTGAGAGAAACAAAAAAACAAAGGAAGAAAGATTTGTGTTGTAAAGTTAGTTTTGTGAAATGGAAAAGAAAGTTCATTATCTTTGTTTGAAAGTTGTATTGTAGGAAAGGAAAGTTGTCTTCATTGTTGTATTTGTATTATTAGAGATGAGAAGGAAGAAATATTAAAGTTCATATATTACTCAAAGGCATGTAGTGAAGTAAGTTGTATTGATTCATTTTCATGTAGTGGAGGAAATATATTTTAAAACCTTATTTCCAATAGATGGAAATTGCTTAAGTTTTAATTAGTCTTGGAATAGGCCAATGAAGTAATCTAAGTCCTAACTTTAGTATGTTATCCTCATTTAAAAGTTATTGTAAATCTACTACAATTAGTTAAGGGAAATGAAATGAAATTCTCCTTTCCTCCTATATAATGTTCACTAAATGGACTAGAAGAGAAAGTATTAATGCAAGCTTTTAACTTGCCCATACTACTAGCTACATTTCACTTTCATGTTGATAGTAATGCTAATTTCCTAAACCTTATTAATAATAAAACATTGCTAATAGTGAAATTTTTACAAATAAGATAATATAGTAATACCAATATACTATTAATATTAGTATATTCAATATAAAAAAATCTATTGTAAGCCATAGTCAAAAGAAATAATATCAATATTACAATATGATATATATATATATATACATACATACATACATACATACATACATACATACATACATACATACATACATACATACATACATACATACATACATACATACATACATACATACATACATACATACATACATACATACATACATACATACATACATATATATATAAACATATTTATACGTATTGAATAAAACAAGATTTTATTAAGTTTGAAACTTATTCAAAAAAGGTCAGTTATGGTTGGTCGCGGCCTATGCATTAGGGCCTATGATTTAAAGTGGGGTGGGTGGGGTTGACTACCCCACCCCCATTATTTTAATTTATCAAACTCCAAACTATGGGTTTATAACCCACCTAAATCTAAACACCCGCCCCCAAACACCACTAAATACCATATGGAAGTTTTTTTCATGGGTATATTACCCCCAAGCCTTTGCTTAATTGGTGAGTGTGTATTTTTACCAGCCTACCCACAAATGACACACACACACACACACACACACACACACACACACACACACACACACACACACACACATATATATATAACAAGAGACAATATTTTTATTATTGGATTTACAATGTTTTAAATCACTGTATTAATAAGTGATTCGAATTTTTTTGGCTCTTTTTTTAAAAAGAAGAAAAAATATATATATATACCAATACTCATACCTCTATATATACACATATATATAGGAATGAGTATTGGTATATATATATATCCACATACCCGACTGGAATCACTTATCAAAGAGATAGCTATTCAATCAAAATAAAGTAAAACCCACAAGCCCATTTGGGAAAAGCAAAGAAATACGATCTAAATAAAACAAACAAATACATTTTTAAACCCTAAGGAGGGCATCAACAAATAAGAAAAATATTGGAGCTTGTAGGCCACTTCCAAAAGCTTAAGAGTGCCTCCAATGGCTTCCCTTCCTCCTCCTAAAACCTGCAAACCAAAGAAAGAAAATGAACCAAATGAGATGTGAAAGAAACTTTCATAAGGATGCTTTAGGTTAGAATGCCCTTTTTCTCATCAAGGGTCTTAATTGAATCCATCAAAGGGATGGGATTTATCCCTACAAAAAGTAGGAGGAGAGTGGGTGAATAGAAATTAACTTTTTAATTTAAATGGTTTTAATTCAAACATATGGGTTGACCTTTTTAAGGGGGTTACTTGGGGTAGGGAAGTGTTCATTATTCTAACCCCATGTAAAATGAGAACCTTGTTAATTGTTCTAACCTTGTGGAATTAAATACCTTGGATATTTATTTAATTTGACCCCTTTAACCCTCTAAGTTTAAATTTGGAATATTTGACTATAGTAGGAATTTAATTATTTATTAAATTAACACTTAGAGTGAACTAAACCTTGCTTGGACTAAATCTACTCATTAGTTTTAATGCGGGTTTAATATTTGGTTATAATGGGAAAATTTTATTTATTAAATATAATTGACTTTGAAACATTATTGTGACAACTGTAGTTTGAAGCTCTGTATGTGGGCACACTTTTCAAAAAAAATTATTCCATAATTTTTCTAACTAAACCTAGGTTTTTATTGGGTCGTCGTGCGTGGCGTTTTTAGCGGTGTTACATATATAGAAAAATGAGGAGATATTAGGTTTACATATTTATCTCCATGTGAAGGTCTTATTTAACCCATAGTGGTGTTGATTTTATGACATGCTATTAGCGAGAGATCCATTTATCACAGTTCCCCATAACATTATGTTTGTTTATTTAATCTTATCGTCTCCTACAACTATCCAGCTTAATGTTAAATTTACAACATTAATTTGGGTTTCATTGTGGTTAATGCCTTTCGATCTCAAATAGTAAGATTTGAACTTGTATTCTCCCATAGATGGATAAGTATCAATTTTATTCGTGTGATGAAATTTAAGAAAAATTATATTTATTATTATTTTTTTAATTGAAGGACCTCTTATAGAGATTGGCATCTTTATCTATGTTGATGGAGACATATAGTTGATTACAACGTGATGAGTAGTATACATTATATCAAAGTCATCTTTTAGCAATGTATTTATATTGAGGTCATCCTTTAACTAAGCAGTCACGACTGGGGGGAATCCAATCCATCAAAGTCACCTAGGAAATTATCTCGATCCCATCCATTTGACATACATTGTCAAGTATTTAGAGGGATTTATACCCTAAAAGGTTTGGCTACACAATAGCTTTTACACCATCATCCTCACCAATGAGATTACAACCCTTTTGATTCAATTATTAATGTTTTAAAAAGTAGGCAAAGTGAAAATATACCTCAAAGTTTGATATATTATGTTCAATTATAAAAACATAAACTATTTACACCAGAGGCATCTTACTATGTGGCAAGTAGTGGTTAGGAACCATCATTTCTCTGGCAATTTTCCCTTTCTCAATGACATTCCCTTTTCCGATGACCTATAGTGAATATAGGACATTGATATCCTCGTGGAGCATTGACGTTGTTTCACAAAATGTAGCCAACATGTGTCCAATCTAATAGCCTATGCTACTAGCATGAAAGGGCAACTATATGTATAAACCATTGGAATCACCCACTTAACAAAAAAATATGACGCTAAAATATTTTCATCGGTCGTTGTTTTATAATGTAGAGAACATTGTAGAAAGGAAAATAAAGAAAACATCTTCAACTTTATGTAACAATGTTCAAGCCATGCCACGTTATCCAAACATTGAAACTTTTACTTACGTTACAACTATCTCTTAAGAAAACACTATTTTTTATATTATTAATAAATAAAAATGTATTTCTTTTTAACAAATAGCCATGTCACGAAGGACGATTTAATTTTATTGGTATCGTTAATCATCGCATGCATCATATGTTTAATGTTTGGGTCCCACATAAAAATCATGGCAAACATAATTGCAACCATACATTTTGCAAAGATTAATAATTTCATAAGGTCGCGTATTTTCCATGTTTACGCCAAGGACGTCTACAATTTTGGTCAAGGCCTCCCCCTCTCACAATAGACAAGGCGTGAACGACGAAGACTAACTGCAATTACATCATCAACAACACACACACACACACACACACACACATTATATATATATATTTAATCGACTATGGAAATATCCATGGTGACGACGGTCTGCAAATAGTTTTTTAGCAACTTTTTTCACCGACATAAAATAGCCCATCCGTATTTGTCGATCTATGGTTCAACTCACGGATCACCGCAATCGTACTACCAAGATCTCTACAACCGTGTCGTGATCATTGCAACCATACCGCTTCTTTTGAAATTCTTATCAGGAAAAATTGATGTTTGGTAGAAGAAAATGTTATAAATTTTTTTATGTTTAATTCAATCTGTAGTTCGTATTATTCCAACCTAAATCTCATTGGTTCAAGCATTGAAATTAGGTATATGTTTAGTATTTGAAGTCGTATCCTGGTTATATGCATTCTGGCTGATAATTCTCGGTAATAAAATTTGGAATTTGGAAGATATTTCCATAGCTCGTACTCATTTTCTCATCTACCAACGAGGTGAGATCAGTTTTTGCACCAATGTGGCCTTCATCTAGATAAAAATTCACATACATAGGATTTTGTGGAGCCATTCCACCTGTCAACATAGTGATATTTGTGTTTCTATGCATTTGAAGGAGTTATCTTCACGGGCTACACTTAGGGAGATATCTCCACTGGTATGGGCGTTCATCTTCAATATGTAAAGTTGAATAAGTATTTCCATTTCAAGTTTTCATACTACCACGTTGCAAGGAGCTCGTTGTCCAATATGGTTAGATGTATTTTATTTATTGTAAATTTCAATTAGATGAGTCATAAAGACTTATGTATTTAGGTTATGTTTAGTATTTTGTGGTGATCAAATCACATGACTAAGTTTTTAGGCGGTTAATGTGCGCCCTAATAAGTTTATGGCTCACAGGCTAAGAAATTTACAAATTAATTTATGGGATGGATTCACTTTAAGACTTGACTCGATATACCATTTTTTGAAGCCCAAGTCTCACTCTCTTTGTAATAAATGATATTATTATGCCAAAGCCATTTAAAATCAATTTTTTTCTTCAATAAGCAATGACTAGAAGAAAGTTAATCCATCAAAGTCATCCAAGAACCAATACTCGTATTCCAATCTCATAAAGTAGGTTAATTGTGTCCCACCACACTCATATTCTAATTTAGTTGGATGACCAAGATCAGTTGTAACATGTTTTCTTGATATTTTCACTTACCACTTTTCGCAAAAGAACGTAAAATTGAGTATTATGCTACACACCAATTTCTCTTAATCATTTTATTATTTTACTATTTCCTACAAGTCTCTTTTATATAATTACATATCTAATTATTAACTAAATTTAAATTAGTTATTCACCCTATAAGACAACGTATATCGAATTCCTCATTCTCCCAAAGCCCTCCAAAAATTTCCCAAAAGGCGGTTCTCATTGAGATGAAACACTTCTAGTTTCTACAGATTCCCGATGGAGTTGGGAATAATGCCACTGAAATTATTATAAGTGAAAAGAGGCACTCTCACATTCCTCAGACCACCTAAATAGGTGGAAAGTTTTCTCATGACCTTGTTCCCAGAGAATAAAAATAGTTTGATGTTGGTAAGACGAGATAAAATGAGGGATTCAAACTATTGAAATTCTTCCAATGTCCGAGTCAAGTTTTTTGAAGACTAGAAATATCTTCTATGGATTCCAAGATAGATCCAATCATGTAGAGGAATTTCAGCAGAGGGTCATAGTTGTGTACACCTCTTTTCTGTCACAAAAATTAGGTAGCTCGACCCATGATTAAATCACATTCGACACCCGATCTAGGTTTTGCAGCATTGTTTCCCTTCCAACTATTGAGAACTCCTTCAAATCCTTCGTCTCACAGCCTTAAATTTTAACAATGTATCTTTGTCCCCCTTTCAACAAGTTACAGGTGACTATGCATTTCCCACAACAATCACTTCCAAAAACCAACACCACCCAAAACACTATCCTCATCATGCCTCTCCAAGTACTAAACTAAATCTCGCACTTTGTGCTATATGATTTGTGTATTTATATAACCACCACCATTTATAAGAATAAATTTGACCATATGAAAAATTCACGGTCTTCTTCTCATGAAGCTTCTCTCCACCAATGATACGAGTATAATGGAACTCTATACAAACCTCTCTAGCAAGACTTGCCTAAAATTATGGTCACCGAAATAGAATCATTTCGAGATAACAAAGAATAAGGGAGGGAGGCCTTGACTCGTAGAGATTACTTACTTCAATGGAAGATGGTGGCATCGGATGCATCATAATGGTCGACCAATTATTTTACATAAAATATAAAGAACGTCATAACGATTGACTTGGGCATGGGATCTAGTTAGACACGTATCTATCACAATAATGTTTACTTGTTTCTATAGATGCAATATATTCTTATTCAATAACATCGACATTAGGATCATTCTCCACCATATGTACAACTAGCTTTTAACAATGTATTAAAGCTCTTTTCTTTTAAGAATTTCCTTCCTCCATTACGAATGATAATTCAATGTACTTTAGGGATAGGAAAATATTACCTCACTAATGCTAAGAATTGTGTTTCATCACTTTGAATCTGCTCGCCAAAATTGACTACCACCTTCGTGAATTATTTCCCCATTCTAGGACATCTGCGTTTGGAAAAATAATTACCATCCTCATCAGAGACCTTGGGAAACTTCCACCTATATTGGAAATTCATGTGTATGCTAGTAATTCATATGGTTCTAACCTCTTGAAATAATTTTGTACTTTAAGCTCCAACAATTACATCTTCCACCACAAAGGTTTATCTATTGCATAAGTTTGCTTATAGGAATTTCTCCTCAACATCCACAATTCTAGTCAACTATTTAATGACAGAGAAATTTTGATTTCACACACTTACTCAACATGACATCCTTACCTTCCAGGAAGTCCCCATTTATTTTGAACGAATGAGAAAATAAATGAGCACAACCTTTATATGTTGAAAGGATTGAAATCTCCAAATGCCTAATCAATTCTTGATAATGACAAACGCAATGAATCCGGAGATCTAGTTGATGGTAAATTGCAACACAGAGTTCTTCTTTGCAGGAACGAAAAATTCATGATCACATATAATTTATGGGTTTAGATGGGTCTTATCAATGGTGCAACCGACTGTATTTTTGACATTGTTTATGATTCTTCCTCTACTCCGCCCGATCTATTTTTCCTTTTTTCATTTAATTTGATTAATATACTAGAAAAATATGATATTCCAACATCCCTTCCCATTTAAAAATCCCCTTATATCCGGAGAAATCGCAGAAACTACCAAAGTCTGCAAATGTCTTGGGATTTAACTATCCACAATTCTCTACGTCTTACTTTCTTAGTGTCACTATTGATATTGGTAGGACTGAGAGACATGGTCTTACCTTCACAGCTATCTCTATAGTTCCTCCATTATCCAATCTTCATATATTATATCAATTGTACTTTTCCTTTTGTTCTAAACTGCCGAAAACACCTTTACCACACTTTTGCATAAATAAGGAATCAAGGCTACATTAACTTAAATTCTTCCCTACATCTTGAAAAACATCACACTTCCTATAATGCCAAAGCAAAAATGATGTTCTAGGAACACGCTAACACCTAACACTTATCCAAAAATATGACAAATGTTTTGTTTTTTTGGAAGCAAAAGGTAAAAGAGGTTACAAGGGTGTTAACCCTTAGGGTACATTAAATTAACTTACACCACTAAACTCAACTTTACGATTGCTAGGCCAGGTCTAGTTAAATGATTAAATATTAAAATTACTTTACCTCTAAGGTTGATTAATTAAAAGTCAACTAGGAAGGTGCCATAGTTTAATTTACTTGGTTAATTGTTTTCTCTTCTTTAGTTAATGTTAAATCCTAATATGGTTAACCTCATGCTTAATTAATTTATTTTCATTATCCTAAAATCTTAAATTACTTTTATTTAATTCCTAAAACATACTAAGAACTAATAAAGACTTTACACCCCCAAGGAAATTAAATGGTCCCATTCACCCATCTACACATACCCTTAAGGATTTAATTTAAACATTTAAAATACATTTCTACCAAACAAAAGTAGGGTTAATCCTCCACCCTTAGATCAAATCAAATCAATTTGGCCACTAGATCCTAGGGTTCCAAACTAACCCTAAAAATCCTTAAGAATTCTTATTAAAACCTTTCCTTTATTCTATTCTCCTCATTTGGTCTATTTTCTTTTGTTAAAAATGCAGTTGGAGAGGAGGAAGCCATGGGAGCAAGAGAGGAAGAACTATGGAGGATTCTACAAGGAGATCAAGCTTAGATTAGTTTAGTTGTAGTTTTATCATTGTTATTTCTTTCATTCAAGGAATTGGGAAGGGTTTCCTTTACCAATCTAGTTTTATTTCAAGCTATTTGTATTTGGGGTTCTCTATTTGGGGCAAACCCTACCCCCATTAATATAAATGAAAAAGAGTGGTTTTAATTTACCATTTGAAGATTTTATTTCTTAATACCATAATATTTTGCCCTTAATTGATTTCTGGAGGTGTCCTTACACAATTTACATGCTTAAAATTTTAGATATTACAAGTTAGAGATTACATAGGTGTGGATCCAAGAAGTTCTACCATAAGTGACAGAACCACCGCCTAAAGCAGGCCGGTGGTCCTGGGACCGCCACCCTACTTGGGTGACAAACCATGAACTACCACCCTAAAGAGTGGCAGTTTTGAGACTCGCCACCTTGCTTGATAAGTGGTTATGAGATTTCGCTCACAGGGTGGCGGCGGTCGTGATTCTTAGAAAAAAACCTAAAATTCGAGTTTTAACAAAAAAAAGAAAAGGTACTAAAATGCAATCTAAACTTAATGTTATACACGTAAGGTTTCCATTGTAAGAATTAGTTCCATTCGTTCATTTCTGAGTTAAAATTACTCATTTAAAGCATTTTCAAATCCAATAGTAACAATAACAACTATAAGATCTATTCCATTTTGTTCAACTGAATTTCTTTCAATTTGAAGACTAAAAAGGACCTAAATCTACTTTTAATATTGTTATTTTCTTAATACAAAATGCAACAATTCCCTATCTCAAATTTGTTGTCTCTTTCATTTTCACTACAACTCATATATCCAAAATAACTACACAACTTTGTTATACTTTCAAGCTTACTATGCATACATTTTTAACATCTTACAACTTCTATATTTCTTCCTTCTCTTTCACCATAATACAATTTCACAATGAAAGTAACTTTCTTTTCTCATTGAGCATAGTTCATTTCTTTTAAAACAAAGAACATCCTTCCTCACAATACAATAAAAACTTGAAATAAAGAGAACTACTTTCTTTTCTATTTTACAAACTAACTTTACAACACAAATCTTTCTCTCTCTTTTTCAATATACAATACAAATTTCATAACCAACAATTAAATTCAAATCTACTTCACAAGATCAATACAATGTCTTCCACTTAAACCAGGAAATCATAAAGGAATTCAAGCTAAAAATGGAATACAATATTACAAGTTCCTCCACTCTAATCTGGGAATAACATTAAGGAAGTTTTATTACAAGAAGGATTTTTAAGGACTCCAAAAAGAGCTCTAATCTTCACAACACCACCAAGAGATCTCCTTCCTGATTTTCTTGATTCACAAAAAAATAGGGGAGCGGAAACACTCTCCACCCAAAAAAATATCAAATGAGGAGGAGAAGCCATCCTCCTCATTGGCCCCAAGCCCCAACCACATGGCAACAACAAGCTTCCACATCACAAACCAAGTATTTCACAACCATTTCAAACACACTCAACTCAAATTACAACTCAAGAAGAAGGAAAAAAAAATAAACAAGGCTTGAAAATGAAAGCCAACGGAGCAAGAACCTATGGGAGGCCACTTATACTTCCCAATGGGAAATGGGTGCTCACCTTAAAACATCCAATACAAATTGCAAATCCCTGCATAATCTTATGCATAATCTTATGCCTCCCACATACTTTTATGTTTTCCGCATTCTCTTATGCCTCCCTCATACAAGAATAAGTAAGAAATGAAAGCATTCCTTGTCTAAAGTGGGGCACCCAGCCCAAACTCCTCCAAAACATCAAATAAATCTTATGCCTCCCTAAATGAATTCTCCCCACAGTCCCCTCGTACACCACACATAGGAAATATACCAAAGCACCCATCAAGCATTCTAATCACTCAACAAAAAAAAAAACACACAAACACAAAATAAAGTAATAACATAAGCAAAAGTAAAGCTCCTACCTTTCCATACTAGAGCTTGTTCCAAGTGTTAATCTCCAATCTCCTTCAAACCCAAGGAATCACCAACAAGCTCCCACAAATACAAACAATCTCTCAAAAATCCTCTAACTCCCAAAAATGCAAGAGCACAAAAATAATAAAGTAACCCCAAACAAGAAAAAGAACTTCAATAAATAGAAAAGGGAGAGATTAGGATGATGTGGCTCCAAGTAGGATGCCACCTTATTTCTTCTCCACTCCACAACACCCTAGTCAACCCCATAATCCAAAACACAATTAATTAGTGTTGAAGAAATGAAATTTTACTTACACACACAATCTAAGCCCACACCTCCTAAGGAAAAAATTAACTACAAGAAAGAAAGTGCAATAAATATTTTACCTTTTTATCTTCCCAAAACACCTAATGGGGTCTAATTTTGACCCCCCAATCCATAGGTAGGGTTGGTATAGCAATTTAAGAGGTGTGGGACAATTTTAACTTGTCCCACAAGCCTCCAAAATTGGTCCCTAAGGCCAAATTCGAATTTCCATGAAGGGGTAGAGTGTACAACACTCAAGATCCCAAGCACTCAACTTACAACACAAAATCTAAGAGAAATTTACTCTAATAAATGAATTCCTTTGGTCACATCTATAATTAGTTTAGAAAAGATTAAATTAGCTTTAATTATGACACTACAACCCATTAATAATAAAAAGGAAAATATACACACCAAATTCCAAATAATTAATACAATGAATTATATCACTAAAAATTACATACTAACATAAATTAAAGGAAAACTAAATAAAATACAATACAAAACCCCTTGGTCACAATTTCCCACTAACAATAATTCAAACACACACATAAATACACGTTTTCATGGTGACCCTTGTTGAATTCACCTAGAATTCCAAGGTGGTTGGTGTCTAATCCACCCGTTGATTGTTAAAAATATATTTATTTGCAAAACACATAATACATCCTTTGACCTTGTGGCCACATTAAAACATCCAAGATAAAATATGTAATATAAATCCATAATCATCTATATATAAATCAAAAAAACATATAGGAAAGTAATGAGATCATTTCAAATTTCTAAAACATCTTGGTTCCACATTTCAGCAATATCAACACATGATCATAATGTTAGTTCAATTGTCTAGTGTACTCAATATGACAAAATATCACATGTCATAAATATACATATAATCATGTTGAATACATGTAAAAAAAAAAACAAACGAAATCTCTAATAATCCACACGCATCATATATGAATTGAAACCAACAACACTCCATTATCTCTAACATCTAACATCATGCTAAATCAAAAGCTTCAATAATATCCATAAGTATAGTCAACAAAGATGGAAATCAATAAAAAAGGTGTCAAAGGAAAGTGGGCACTACATCCCCCTCCCCATATACTCAAATTCCTCTTGGAAGTCACCTGGAATAGGTGTGGAAATTGAACTCGTAGCAATGTATCTTCCTCCCACGTAGCCAGCAGTGTATCATCATATCTATACCACTGGACCCAAACCTAGTCAATCTCTCTCATCCTCAAAGGCCCATGGTCGTGTGCTCTATAAATCGTACATGTGCTCCACCATTACCCACCCCTTATCCTGCACCTATAATGTGGTCCAATCTAATACATGGAAAGGATCAAAAATATATCTCCTAAGCATAATAACATGAAACACATCATGGACGTGAGACAAGCTAGGTGCCAATGCTAGATGATAGGCCAAGGGATGGATGTGCTCCAAGATCTCAAAAGGACCCAAAAACCTAGGAGCAAGCTTAGAACCTTTTTCGTAATGGATACGGCTCTTATGCGGTCTCACATGAAGAAACACTTTCGTGCCCACATCATAACTACGATATGTCCTATGCTAATCCACATACTTCTTCTGCCTATCCTGTGCCTCCTGCAACCTTTGCCTAATCAAGATAACATGTTGCTCCATATCCTACAATAAGGCTGTCCCAAGAGAAACCCTATCATCTAACCTATCCCAACTCAGAGGTGTCATGCACTCCCTACCATACAATTCTTGAAAAGGAGCCATGCCTATCAAACTCTGGAAACTATTATTGTAGGAAAAATCCATCAAGTACAAATACTTCTTCCATCTCGATCGGTGATGCAGACCGTACATCCTAAGCATGTCGCCTAAGATCGATTCACCCACTCGAGCCTTTCCATCTATCTTAGCGTGATATGTTGTGCTGAAATTGATCTTCATCCTGAGAGCATGTTGCATGGTAGCCCAGAAGTAGGAGGTGTACAAAGGATCGCGGGTCCCAAATGATCTTCCATAGAATCCCATGCAATTTGAAAATCTCATCAAGATATACCCATGCCACAACTCTAGCTGTGTAGGTGGTCTTCACTAAAGAAAAATGAGTCACTTTCATCAATTTATCCACTATTACGATGATGGGATCGTAGTGGTATCTCGATGTCGGTAGCCCAACAATGAAGTCCATGAAAATGGTGTTCCACTTCCACTCCGGTATAGCATGAGAAAATGAAGGCCACTGGATGTTGATGCTCGGCCTTCACCTTCTGAAACTCTAAACAATGTGACACAAACTGAGCCATGTCTCTACTAAGTCCTCTCTAATGGTACAATTATCTTAAGGTGGCGTGCATCTTCTTCACCCCGGGATGGGATGAATATGGTGCATAATGAGCCTCGAGCCAAAATTTCTAGTCTCAAGCCTCCATCTCTAGGAACATAAATCTAACCTCTCGTGCTTGAGAAGGCCATCTATCTCTAGGGAGAATCTATAAAAATTCCCCTCAAGGGGTTTCTGAGACTCGATCTCTGCTCTAGCTGCAAGGTAGAAGCCGTAACAAAATATGGCTCAGTAAATCTGTGCCCACTGAAGTGGCCATAACAACATGTATTCATCTACTGAAGGCATCTGCAGCCACATTCTCCTTCCCCTTCACCTTCTCTATCTCCATGTCATACTCACAAAGCAACTCCATCCAATGCCACTGACAAGCATTGAGATTGGGCTGCGTGAAGAGGTGGTGAAGACTCAAGTGATCAGTTTTGAGTGTAAATCTTTGGCCAAGAAGGAAGTTTCTCCATCATACCAAGGTGTGAACAACTCCTGTAACCTCAAGATCATGATTTGGATAATTGAGCTCATAATCCTTGAGTTTGTGAGACTCAAAAGCCACTACTCTATCCTCTTACATCAACACACCTCAAAGTTCTACCAAAGAAGCATCTGTGCATATGAGGAACTCACCCTAAGGATTTTGTACTACAAGAATATGTGATGTCATGAGGTATTCCTTCAGTGTCATAAAGGCCTGCTCACATCTATCTGACCAAACAAACTTCTTCCCTTTCCACTGAAGGGAAGTGATGGATGCGCAACCTGAGAGAAGTTCTGAATAAATCTCCTATAATATCCTCGCTAATCCCATGAAGTCGGGCACCTTTGTCATACTATAGGGTGAATACTAATCCATAATAGCTCGAATCTTGGAAGGATCGACTGCGATACCTTCCCCGAGAAATGATATGGCCTAAATACTACACCTATTTTTGAAAGAATGCACACTTCTTTATGTTCTTGTAAAGATGCTTCTCATGAAGGAACCGAAGAACCTAGAGAAGGTGCTCCTCGTGCTCCTCATGCGTATGTGAGTAAATCATACTATCATCAATAAATATGAGCATGAAGTAATCCAAGAATATCTTGAACACTCCATTCATCAATCTCATGAACACGACGGGGGAATTCATTCAAACCAAAAGGCACTACGGTCAACTCGTAGTGGCCATATCTTATATGGAAGGTAGTCTTATGAATATCTTCCTCCCGATCCTCATTTGATGATAACCTGACTTAAGATCTATCTTGGAGAAAATAGTGGCCCCTTCATCCGATCAAATAAATTGTCAATGTGTGGAAGGGGGTAATGATTCTTGATCGTTACTTGTTCAACTGGTAGTAATCAATACACACCACAAAGATCTGTCCTTATTTAAAAAATCACCGGTGCACCCTAAGGGGATACACTAGGATGGATCATGTATTTCTCCAGAAGGCCCTCAAGCTGCAAATTGAGCTTGCAAAGCTCAGAGGTAGTCATCCGATACGGTGCTCGTGAGATAGGCTCTGCACCCACAACCAAATCTATGTGAAAATTTATCTCAAATGGGGCTGGTAACCCTGGTAGCTCCTGGAAAGACATTGGAAAAATCTCTCAAGATGGGATGATCATTAAGGGATGGTCCACTAGACTCATCCTCTGATCTGTCACTAACCGTAACAACATACATCTGACAACCTCATCGCACACACTGCTTAAGCTACATAGCAGAGATGGTGTAAATAGAAATGGGCCTCCTAACCCATGCTATCACTAACTCAACTCCTAGATCATCTGTACATGATATAGTCTTATGGTAATAGTCCACTTTGGCTCTGTGTGTGACAACTAGTCCATGCCCAAGATGACTCCATAAGAACCCAGAGGAAGGATGTGAAGATCCAAGGTAGTGGTGAAGGGTCCCAAATCCACTACACACTCCTTTACTAAGGAGTCTACATAAATTTTGGCTCTAGAAGCCATTTCAACATCCCAACTAAGACCCTGACTAACTGCCACTAGCCTATAACGTTGTACTAGGGATGGTGCAAAAAAAGAATCTCGATGAACTATAATCAAACAAAATGGAGGTAGGAATACCATCAATGCACCATCATAGATGCCCGACGAAGGTCATGAAACTCATATATCCTCTACCGAATGAACCTCCGAGAGAAGTACCGCTCGAACCACTCCTCAAATAACTCCCTGTAATGGTCTCGAATCAACATGGAGCTTCTACTCCTCGGTCCTCCATAAGAAGCCTCCGCTCATCCTCGTAAGATGGATCAAAACATGAGCTTTTTGTGTTGCTAGTATAAGGGTAGAGCTTGAACACCCGCTCAAGCTCACCAACAAGGCCTCCGCCCGAAATCCACTTCAGATCTCTAGAATCGTGTGATGGTCATAGATTCAGGATCTCCCTAATATAATATGAAACTATTGTCTTGAGACCCCAAGGCCTCTCTCGCATGCTCATCTCTAGGTCTAGGGTTTTGAGACCTATCCCTATGTCTTTGAATCCTGTCTCCTTGTCCCCTTTGTGGTGACTCTACTCTAGCCGAGTCCATAAGGAAGTTCTCTTCCCTATACTCCTCGCTATGTTGAGGGGATGCATGGGCTTCCACTGATGGCTCTATGTCATGTCTAGCAAGTCATCCTCCTAAGGACCCTCCGCGTATAATGGCTTTCACGTCCGAAGCATCTATAAAATATGAGGCATAATGGTTGTTACAAACTTTGCTATGGAGGTGGTATATCTAGGTCTATGTGAAAATACCCCTCGTCTAATCCTCGTATCTTGCACAAACCATGATGAGAGTTAGTTCATTGTTCTAGGTCTTGTTTTAGTTTTCTATGTTTTCTATATTATACAATTATCATACAGTGTGGTTTTCTAGGTTAACAAAATAATTTTGTACTAGGTTAAAAGTTAATGTCTCATGTTTTCTAGTGTGCCCAAGGGTCCAAGCTTTGAACTCATGGCTCTGATACCAATTATAATTCCAACAAAAATGACATTATAGGAACATGCTAACACCTAACACATATCCGAAAATTGCGACAATTTTTTTTTTGGAAGCTTAAGGTAAAAGAGGTTACAAGGGTTTTAACCCTTAGGGCACATTAAATTAACTTACACCACTAAACTCAACTTTACGATTTATAGGACAAGTCTAGTTAAATTATTAAATATTAAAACTACCTTACCTCTAAGGTCGATTAATTAAAATTCAACTATGAAGGTGTCATAGTTTAATTTACTTGGTTAATTGTTTTCTGCTTTAGTTGATGTTAAATCCTAATATGGTTAAGCTCATGCTTAATTAATTTAGTTTCATTATCCTAAAAGCTTAAATTCCTTTTATTGAATTCCTAAAACATACTAAGAACTAATAAATAATTTACACCCTAAGGCAATTAAATGCTCCCATTCACCCATCTACACATACCCTTAAGGATTTAATTTACACATTTAAAATACATTTCTACAAAAAAGTAGGGTTAATCCTCCACCCTTATATCAAACCAAATCAATTTTGGCCACTAGATCCTAGGGTTCCAAACTAACCCTAAAAATCCTTAAGCATTCTTATTAAAACCTTTCCTTTATTCTATTCTCCTCATTTGGTCTATTTTCTTTTGTTAAAAATGCAGGTTGGAGAGGAGGAAGCCATGGGAGCAAGAGAGGAAAAACTATGGAGGATTCTACAAGGAGATCAAGCTTATATTATTTTAGTTATATTTTCTTCATTGTTACATATTTCATTCGAGGAAGTGGGAAGGGTTTCCTTTACCAATCTGATTTTTTTCAAGCTATTTGTATTTGGGTTCTCTATTTGGGGTAAACCCTAACCCCATTAATATAAATGAAAAGAGTGGTTTTAATTTACCCTTTGAAGATTTTATTTCTTAAAACCATAATATTTTTCCTTGATTGATTGTTGGAGGTGTCCTTACACAATTTACATGCTTAAAATTTTAGTTATTACAAGTTAGAGATTACACAAGGCGTGGATCCAAGAAGTTATTCCATAAGTGACAGAACTGCCACCTAGTGCAGCCTGGTGTTCCTGGGACTGCCGCGCCTACTGGGTGACAAACCATGAACCGCCACCCTATAGAGCGGTAGTTTTGAGACTGCCACCTTGCTTGAGCAGTGATTACAAGACCGCCACTCTGCATAGGGCGATGGTCCTATTTCTTAGAAACAAAACCATAAATTCTGAGTTTTCTAAAAAACAAAAGTTGATAAAAGGTACTAAAATGCATTCTGACCTTAATTTTATACATGTAAGGTTTCCATTTGTAATATTTAGTTCCATTCGTTCATTTCTTAGTTAAAATTACTCATTTAAAGCATTTTCAAATCCAATAGTAACAAATACAACTAGAAGATCTATTCCATTTTGTTCAACTGGATTTCTTTCAATTTCAAGACTAAAAAGGACCTAAATCTAATTCTAATATTGTTATTTTCTTAATACAAAATGCAACAATTCACCTGTCTCAAATTTGTTGTCATTTTCATTTTTACTACAACTCATATATCCAATATAACTCACAACTTTGTTATACTTTCAAGCTTACCATGCATACATTTTTAACATCTTACAAATTCTATATTTCTTCCTTCTCTTTTATGATAATACAATTTCACAATGAAAGTAACTTTCTTTTCCCATTGAGCATGGTTCATTTCTTTTAAAACAAATAACTTCCTTTCACACAATACGATCAAAACATGAAATAAAGAGAACTACTTTGTTTTCTATTTCACAAACTAACTTTACAACACAAATCTTTCTTTATTTTTTTTTCAATATACAATACATATTTCATAACCAAAATTTGAATGCAACTCTTCTTCACAAGATCAATACAATGTCCTCCACTTAAAGTGGGGAATCATACAAGAATACAAGCTAAAAATGGAATACAATAATACAAGTTCCTCTACTCTAAGTGAGAATAACATTAAGGAAGTTTTATTACAAGAAGGATTTTATTAAGGACTCCAACAAGAGCTCCAAGCTTCTTAACACCAATAAGAGATCTCCTTCATGATTTTCTTGATTCGCCCATGCAACCTCTCCAAAATATCTAATGAGGAGGAGAAGCCATCCTCCTCATTGGCGCCCGAGCCCAACCACATTACAATGAGAGGTGATTCCAACACATGGAAACAAAAAATTTCCACATCACAAACAAAGTATTTCATAACCATTCCAAACACACTTAACTCAAATTACAACACAAGAAGGAATAACAACAAAATAAACAAGGCTTAAAAATTAAATCCAAAGGAGAAAGAACCTATGGGGAGGCCACTTATGCCTCCCAATGGGAAATGGGTGCCCACCTTAAAACCTCCAATACATATCTGAAATCCTCTACATACTGTTATACCACCCTCAAGTACCTCTTATTCCTCCCACATACTCTTATGCCTCCCACATTCTCTTATGCCTCCCTCATACAAGAACAATTAAGAAATGCAAGCATTCCTTGTCCAAGGTGGGGCACCCAACCCAAAATCCCTCCAAAACATTAAATTACTCTTATGCCTCCTTACATTAATTCTCCCGATAGTCCCCTCCTATACCACAATTGGGAAATCTACCCATGCACCCAACAAGCATTCCAAACACTCAATAAAAAAGCACACAAACACACAAAATAAAGGAATAACATAAGAAAAAGTAAAGCTCCTACCTTTCCGTAGTAGATCTTGTTCCAAGAGTAAATCTCAAGCTCCTTCAAACCCAAGAAATCACCAAAATTTCTCACAAATACCACAAGCTCTCTAAAATCCTTTAACTCCTAAAAATGCAAGAGCACAAAATAATTAACCAACCCCCAAACAAGTAAAAAAATTCAATAAATAGAAAAGGGAGAGAGGCGGATGATGTGGCTCCAAGTAGGATTCCACCTAATTTCCTCTCCACTTCACATCACCCTCGTCATCCCCATACTCCAAGCACAATTAATAATTGGTCGAAGAAATGACATTTTACTTACACACACAATCTAAGCCCACACCTACTAAGGACAAAATTAACTACAAGAAAGAAAGTACAATAAAATTTTTACCTTTTTATCTTCCCAAAACACCTAATGGGGTCTAATTTTGACCCCCCAACCCATAGGTAGGGTTGGTATAGCAATTTAAGAGGTGTGGGACAAGTTTAACTTGTCCCACAAGCCTCCAAAATTGGCCCCTAAGGCCAAATTCAAATTTCCATGAAGGGGTAGAGTGTACAACACTCAAGATCCCGAGAACTCAACTTACAACACAAAATCCAAGATAAATCTACTCTAATAAATGAATTCCTTTAGTCACATCTATAATTAGTTTAGGAAAAGATTAAATTAGCTTTAATTAAGAAACTACAAACCATTAATATTAAAGAAGAAAATACATGCACCAAATTCCAAAAAATTAATACAATGAATTACATCACAAAAATCACTTAGTAACATCAATTAAAGGAAAATTAAATAAAAGACAATAAATAACCCTGGTCACAATTTCCCCCTATCAATATTTCAAAACACACAAAAATACTTTTGCCATGGTGACCCTTGTTGAATTCACCTAGAATTCCAATGTGGTTGGTCTCCAATCCCCCCATTGTTTGTTGTGAATATATTTACCTACAAAACACATAATACCTCCTTCGGCCTCGTGGCCATATTAAAACATGCAAGATAAAATATGTAATATAAATCCATAATCATCTATATATGAATCAAAAAAACATCTAGGAAAGTAACGAGATCATTTCAAATTTCTAACAACATCTTGGTTCCACATTTCATCAATATCAACATGATCATAATATTAGTTCAATTGTCTAGGTCTACTCAATATGACGAAATATCGCATGTCATAAATATACATATAATCATGTCGACAACATATTAAAAAAATCAATATAAAATGTCTCTAATAATCCACACGCATCATATATGAATCGAAATCAACAACACTCCAATATCTCGTAACATCTAACATCATGCTAAATAAAAAACCTTCAATAATATCAATAAGTATAGTTGACATTATCGAAATAAATAACAAAAAAAGGTGTCGAAGGAAAGTGGGCACTACACTTTCCTTCCACTCCCTCCCAAACTTCCTATTATGTCTTCCACTACTCCTCCTACCCTTATCTTTACCTATCAATATTTCCATTCTCGTATTCGCCTTACTCTTACCCTCGTACTCACCTTACATTATGTTTTGTTATTATTAAAAATTATCTTTCTACTATAATTTTGGTCCCCTTTTTGGTTAATTCGTATACCTCTCCCCTTTGACGCTCACATCACACCGCCAATGCGTCGATTTCTAGTTATGCTTTTCTAGAGTTCATTGTGCTCTATTTTGTTGATCCCAAGCCCTAGGTCACATGTTTAATATTTTTGAAAATATTCCAAACCCTAGTATGCAATGTGATTTCGGTAGTATGTGTTATGGAAATTTTAGTGGAAATTTCATGTCATAAAAATATTACAAATGGATTATTATTGGATTATAATTAAATATGAATGCAAAGAGTATATAAATATTTTATGAGAAATGTCAATGACATTAACTTAACACATGTTCCATATCAATAATTGCAACCTATTATTTTGATTGCACCATTTTTCATTTGGAGAATTGATTTAGTTGGAAAAATTAACTCTCCATCATCAAAATTTAAAAATATCTTAATTTTGGATACCAAATATTTTTAAAACTTGGTGGAACTATTCACATATAGTATACCATGAGTGGGGAAATTTTTAGATATCTAATTGCATATAGTATTTATTGGTTTGGACTCTATCTTATATTATCACAAATAATGGTTCATCTTTCAATTTTACATATGTTATTTACATTTTATAGAATCTTCATTATTGATATTTTTCTAGCATCATCATGATCTATGTAGACCATAAAAATAGAAGGACAATTTATACTATGACATATCACCAAAGGGTTCCCTTGAATGCTCACTAGAGACACATCAAGAATGCCAAGCCTTTCTTACGTTAGTATCTTTTGGAATTCAAAAACAGTTCAACATATCCATTAATAAATCTCAAGCTTTAACATAACATACATAAGTAATTATATGTAGGCTATTAATACTATAAATAAATAAATTGATGTAGTTCTCTTAGACATATAATGCATTAAGATCATATTATAGTCTTGTTTTATTGATCGGGTAAGGGTAAGGATTTTGAAACGCTCCTCTCAACTTTAATTACAATATCAAATATATACAGTTGATATAAAAATGATTAAATTTGAATTGATATTAGATAAATATCAAACTTGTTTATTTATACATGTGTTGCATTTAGAGGACACACGAAAAAGGAAGGAGGTAGAAAGTCAAGAGGCCATGTGTAGAATATATAACACATAGGAGAGCAATGGAATATGCCAACTTCCTCCCCTTATTTCATTGCTTTTACAAGGTACCCCTAAAACATCATCATCTTCATCTTATGATTTTGGTACTTCTTCTTTTGAGTCATCATCTTGTTGAGTCACAATGTGTCTTTTATACTTCTTTGTGGTGAGGACATCAGATGGATTTATTTGAATCACTATGACCAGATGTGATCTCGTTTCCTAAGTTGTGAATAAAGAGGTTGCCTTGGTATGCTCATGCAGTGTGACGCGGATGCTCTTGTGGGAGTTCTATCTCACGTTCTTCATCATGGCCTTCCTTGAGCTTGCCACAAATCCTCTCCTTTTGGTACCGCACATCAAACATGACTCAGTCATGCAATCTTTTATGAACTATGTCCTCAAATATGTAAGTTTCAGAGACTTTTAACAACTCAAATTAGAAACCGATGCACTCTTGGGCTTGACTTTAACCTCTCAAAGGTTACACGTTCCTATAGTGGATTTCAGTACTGCTAACTTCTTCGGGCATGATTCTCATGTTGAAGTTTCAGATCTTGATTGCAAGTTAAAGTGGCAGTTTGGTTTTCTTTTTTCTATTTTTTGGGAGGAAATCATGGTTATGGATAAAACTAGCATTGTCTTATTAATAAACTAGAGTTGTTATTAATAAACGAGAGTTGTTATTTTTCTAAGCATGTGATATTTAGGTTGCTTTTGGTTGAAGAAATATTTTATAAGAATGTGATATTTAGGTTTCTTGTGGTTGAAGAAAACATTTACAAAGAGGTACACAAGTTATATATATGTGCAAGGATTTACTCTTTGTAGTATGAAAAAGAGATAATTTTACTATAATCCCCATGAATGAATAAAGGATAATGATGGATTGTTTTTGGTTGATGTAGGCCAAATTGGGTGAACCAATTTAAATATTTGATTTATCTTGTGATTGCATGCTTCTTTATTTCTATTTTTATTGCTCATTTGTATTTCAATCTTAACAACCGGTATCGAGTAGGATTTATTCGGCAAGAAAAGCTCACAGGAGGGTTTCTTGTTTTAGTGTGAGTAATGGCATAAGATAACAAGTTTAGGGTTGAGAAGTTTAATTAACAAAACTTTCAACTATGAAAGATGCAAGCGGGGACTACCTATATCAAAAGGATCTTTATCTACCTTTTAAAGGAAAACATATGAAGCCATCAACTATGATAGATGGAGAGTAATACACTTTTTATTGGAAGGCAATGGGAACCATAAGATTGTGTCCTGGAAGTAATGGTAGCTTTAGATATTTCTAAGGAAAATATAATGGTAGAATTGATGACAACATTGGGTAAATTGTATGAACAATCCTTAGTCTCTAATAAGGTATTTCTCATGAAAGGTTTGTTTAATATGAAGATGTCCTAAGGTGGTTGAATAAATGATCATTTAAGTGAATTCAACATGGTTAATAGTAAATTAAGCTCCGTATGAGTAAGTTTTGATGATGAAGTTAGGGATCATTTGATTTTGTGCTATTTGCATGAAAGTTGGAATACTTTGGTTATGAATAACAAGTAATTTTTTTCTAGTTCAAACACTTTAAATTTTGATGATGTTATTGGTGTGCTTCTTAGTGAAGAGATGAGAAGAAAATCACGATGAGTCATCCGGTAATGCTCTTGTGAGTGTAGACAAAAGGGGAAGACATAAGGAAAAATAAAAACTCCCTGCATTAATCGTGGAAGGTCTACAAAGGGCATATGTAAATCTAGAATGAGGATGGTACGTAGAAATTCTGGAAATGTAGGACATGCAAACAAATATTATTGGTCTTTAAAATCGTGGAAAGATCAAGAAGAAGGGAAAAAAAGAGGCAAATGTAGCAGGTGATGTGTCGTAAGATGCTCTTATTATTTCTTTGGATAATAAATTAGAAAATTGGGCTTTAGATTATGGTTCTTCATTTCATGTAAATCCTAATAGATAATATTTTTAAGATTATGTTCAAAGGAATTTCGGGCATGTATATATTGCTGATGATGAGCCATGTAACATTATTAAAAAGATAATTTTTCAAGTTAAATTGCATAATGGTAACACTTAGGTGTTGAAAAATGTTAGGCATGTTCCTAGCCTAAGGAGGAACCTAATTTCTGCGCAGGAAATTAGGAGATGAGGTTGTATGGTTACACTTATAGAAAATTCTTGGAAAATTACTAATGGTAATCTTGTGGTTGCAAGAAGTAAGAAATCGGGTACTTCACATTTATTAACTATTAAACCTGATCCCTCTTCCATTTTAGATACTACATGTATGAGACACAACTTTATGGCACCACATACTTGTCGATTTGAGTGAGAAGGGGTTGAATATTTTACATTGACAGGGAAATTTGTGAGATTTGAAAACCATAAACCCGGAATTTTGTGAGCATTGTGTGTATGGGAAACAAAAGCATGTGAGATTTCTCGGGTTAGATCAACCAAGTAAGGAGAAAAAGATAGAGATTATTAATATGGATGTATGGGAACCGACTCAAGTATCTTATCTTGGTGGTTCATAATATTATGTTAATTTTATTTATGATGCTACCAGGAAGGTTTGGATTTCTTGTATAAAGAATAAATATGATGTATTTGATACTTTCAAGAAGTGGAAAGCTTTGGTTGAGAATGAATATTTTTTGAAGTTGAAGTGTCTCAAATTAGATAATGGTGTATACTACTATAACAATGAATTTAATAAATTTTGTTCACATAATGGAATTCATAGGGTGAATACTATAGTGCCCAATCCTCTTCGAAACTTATTATATGTTGATTTTGATTCTGTTTACTATAGATTTGGATGTTATTCTATATTTTTGGTTTAGCATGATGTTAGATGATGGAGATATTCTAACTATTGATGGAATTTGATTCATAGTTTGATATGTGTGGCTTCTTAGAGATGTTGAGAGATATTTTATATTGATGATGATGATGTGTTATTGGCATATATATTATTGACATTCATAACTCTCATCATGTTGACTATGATATAACTTTTGAAATAATCTTGTAATCTTGTTGATATTGATAAAAGATAGAATTGAGATGTTGTTGAAATTCTAGATAAATGATAACATTGGTTAGTTGAGATGATGACTTAGTTATATGAGGAAGTTTATTGATTGATATGCGTATATTTTATCCTTGATGTTTTTGATGCAACCACGAAGGCAAAGAGGTATTGTGTGATTTTGCAGATGATTATATCACAACAATCAAAAAGGGGAATTTAGGACCAACCACAATAGAATACTAGGTGGATAGAACGAAGGTCACCATGGCAACTTGTGTTGTGTTTTATGTGTTTTAATTTGTTGGGGGTCCTCATCGGGGATGACATCTAATTTTACCATGGGTTATGTGTGTAATTCTTTCCCTTATATTTTATTTATCGTAGAGTATGTGATTTATTTTTTGATGTAATTCATTTAATCATTGTTGATTAATGTGATTTTATTAAGTAATTTAATCATGTTATTAAGTTATTTAGGGTATGTGACAAAATGGAGTCATTTATTAGAGTTTTTGGTCTTTTGGGCTATGTGATTTTGATTGAGTTTAAGTGACTTTGAGTGTTGTACACTCTACCTTACCCTGAAATTTCTTATTTGGGCTTAAGGGCCATTTTTGGAGGCTTTTAGGACAAGCTAAGCTTGTCCCACACCTCTTAATTTCATATACCAACCCTACCTATGGATTAGGGGGTCAAACATAGAGCCCATTACGTGTTTTGTAAGACAAAAAGTAATATTTATTGCACTATTCTTATATGGGTTTTAATTTTGTCCTAAGAGGGTGTGGGTTTGGATTGTGTGTGTAAGAGGCTTGTCATTCCTCTCAACCACAAATTTATTGTGCATTGGGGTTGAGGTTTGACTTGTGATGTGGAGTTGAAGATAAGTGATGTGGCATCCTACATGGATCCACCTCACCATCCTCTCCTTTTTATATATATGCAAGTTTAATTGTTTGTTTGGAGGTTACTTCATTTCATTTTGTGCTCTTGTATTTTTGGAGTTGGAGGATTTTGGAGTGCTTGTTGAAGTTTTGGAGCTTGTTGGAGTTGGATTGAGCTTGAAGGATCTTGGAGGGTGATCCATTGATCAATTTATACCATGGAAAGGTAGGAACTACACCCTTGTTTTATTTGTTTTCTCTTATATGTGTATATTTGTATGTTATTAAATGTTTTGGTATACTTGTTGGCTTCTTGGGTAGAATTCCTAAGTATGGTGTAGGAGAATTCTGTGGGGATTTTATATGTAGGGAGGCCTAACAGTTTATTTCTTATTTTGGAGGAGTTGGGTTGGGTGCTCCACCTTGGATAAGAAAATGTTTGCATTTGTTACTTGGTTCCTAGAGGGAGACGTAAGAGTTTGCAGGAGACATAAGAGAATGTGGGATGCATAAGAGGATCTTGAGGGAGCCATAAGAGTTGTGTAGGGGATTGAAGATGTATATTGGAGGGTTTTAAGGTGGGAAGATAATCCCATTGGGAGGCATAAGTTATCTCCCCATAGATTCTTGCTCCATTGGCTTTGCATTTTCAAGCCTTGTGTATTTTGATAAGTTGCATTCTTGTGATTGTATCTTGTGTTGAATTTGTTTGATATGGTTGTGAATTGTTTTTTTGTGATGTGTAAGCATTGTGTAGTTTAATGAGTTGGATCCATATTTTATTGAATTTTTGTTGGGGCACAAGGGCCAATGAGGAGGATAACTTCTTCTCCTCATTTGATTATGGTTGGGTGGGGAGTGTTGCTCTCTCCCCATTTTTGTTGTTGTGATCCAGTGAAGACATGGTGGAGCTCCCTATCAAAATTTAGTACTTGGAGCACTTGTAGAAGACTAAGAAATCCTT
This sequence comes from Taxus wallichiana var. yunnanensis, assembly GCA_018340775.1. NCBI lineage: Eukaryota > Viridiplantae > Streptophyta > Pinopsida > Cupressales > Taxaceae > Taxus > Taxus wallichiana. The sequence continues at coordinate 1,029,952,810 of CM031242.1, forward strand.
CTTTGTGAGAAAACCCTTTTGTAATTCCCACTTAGGTGGAAGACTAGTAGTATTGTATTTGAAAGAAAAGTTGTATTGTATATTTTGTTCATTAAGTTGTAATACATTGTTGAAAAGGAAACTCTTTGCATTGTAAGAGAATGAGTCATGCTCAAAAGAAAAAGGAAAGTTCATTGTTATTGTAAGTGTTTGTATTTTTGTAAAAATGAAGGAAGAACATAGAAGTGTAAAACATTAATAATGTATTCTTAGCAAATCTAAATGTGGAATAAAGTTGTTTGTAGTTACTTGAACAAATGGTTGTAGTAGAAATGGAAAGATCAAATAAATTTTAAATGAGTTATTATGTTGAAAAATTACATTTTTTTGTGGAAAGGAAAACAATAATATTAGGAATAGGTTAAGCTTCTTTCTTACTCTTGAACTTGAAAGAAAATTTGTTGAAAGAAAATAAAAATGTTCTTGTAGTTGTGTTTCTTGTTACTATAGAAATAGAAAATATTTAAATGTAGTAATTTTAAGCATGGAATGAATAAATGGTTAAACCATTCAACTAGAGACTTTAGGAACATAAATTCAACTAAAGATAAACCGTAAAAACACTCCAGTAAAACTTGTTTTTCGAAAAGTTGTGAAATTGATGGTTTTTTTTTCAAAGAACATGACCGCCACCCTATGCAGAGCGGCAGTCTCTGAACCACCGCTCAGGAAAGGTGGCGGTATGTGAATTATCACTTAGGTAGGGTCTTGGTCCCAACACGCTAATGCTTTAGATGGATGTTTCATCACCGAGTGTGGAAAAATACAAATCCACATCTGTGCAAATTTAAAATCAATTTAATTAAAAATTTAAGCCTACAAATTTGAAGAGGAAATTCTTAATGTACACTTCAATTCAACACTAAATAAACCATTATTATCATTTCTGAATGGTTATAATCATAAACCTGATTGTTGTATTCTATTCAGCATGCAAATAAAAGGTGCAGACATTAGGATCTTTATTGTGTTTTTCTTATTATTATTACCTTGACTATATCTCGCATCACTGTGGACCTTGATAGGAAATTAAGAATAAGACAACTAGCTAGAATGGTTGCATTGTCATGAATTTGATTGTGATATCATTACTCTTGCATATTGTGTTGTTATAATTAATCAAACACTATCACCGAACACATAGACATCATTGCATTGTACATGTAAATAGAAATAGACGAACGATAGTAACAAATTGTCATATGGAAATCAAAGGAGAGACTTCTCTAATCGAATTGACTAATTTATTATAGACTTTCATTACGGAAGGAAATGGTGCATTGTCAGTGTAGATATATGTTGATATTTCAAATTATTTTCGTATTGATTTTTATTATGATGTTCAAAGTTATTCTATAATTTCTTTGATATTTGAGAATTGGTGAAACTGTGAACAAATGAAATTAGTTCTTAAATTAGATGATACAGTTGGTTTATGATCTTAGTTCCAAATTGATGTATGAGTAGAATCGAAACGTTGAAAATTGGAGTAATTTTTGAATTATTTGGTCGTAGCAATAGTAGTTATGATGTTTGTCATTGAAATTGATATGTAGATATAAGCATTTTTATTAGTTCGATATCACTAATATGGCCACAAGGAAAGAAACGTATTGTGTGATTTTGTAGGTAAATATTTTACAACAATAAATTATGGGGGTAGGAGACAAAAAGGTAGGAATGTGGGGTATTGGCAATCTGGTCACCATGGCAACTTGTGTTATGCTATGTGTGTTTTGTTGTTGTTAGGGGGTCCCCATGGGGGGGATTACCTCCAATTGTGACCAAGGGGTTTGTGTTTTTTTCCTTTTTATATCTCCTTTATTTTATTTTAGTATGTGAATTTTAGTGATGTAATTTCCTTGTATTATTTATTTAGATTTTGGTTTATATTCCATTTTATCTTTAATGAGCTTATTTTTCTTATTTGAGTTAATTTAATCTTGTTCTAAACTAATTATGAATGGGTCAAAAGTTTTCATTTATTAGACTAGATGGCTCTTGGATTTTGTGTTGTAAGTTGAGTGCTTGGGATCTTGAGTGTTGTACACTCTACCCCTTCATGGAAATTCGAATTTGGCCTTAGGGGCCAATTTTGAATACTTGTGGGACAAGTTAAAATTTTCTGACACCTCTTAAATTGCTATGCCAACAATACCTATGGATTGGGAGGTTAAAAAAAAACCCATTATGTGTTTTGTAAGTCAAAAAGTGAAATTTATTGCACTTTTCTTACACGGGTCTTTAATTTTGTCCTTAGGGGGTGTGGGCTTGGTTTGTGTGTGTAAGTAAATTGTCATTTCACTCACCCACCAATTTATTATGCATTGGGGTTGAGGTTGACTTGTAATGTGGAGTTGAGTATGAGTGATGTGGCATCCTACATGGAGCCATCTCACCCTCCTATTTCCTTCTCCTTTATATGCATGTTTAATTGTTTTTGGAGGGCTTACTTACTCATTTATTTTTGGGGAATGCTTGTAATTTTGGAGAACTTGCTTGACAATGGTATTTGAGATTGGAACTAATGGTTCTTGGTTAGGCTTTTGGAAGGCTTAGAACTAGTTTGTGCTTGATCCTCTTCATTTGGAAGGTAGATCTTCACTCTTGTAATTAATTTGTTATTTTGGTTGTGATCATATGTGTAGTTGATTTTTTTATATTGTATATGATGGTGGGAAATAGATTTGATCCTTAGGTTGTGGGAGAAGTTTAAATGGGGGTAAAAATTGAGTGAGGCATAAGAGAAATGTTATTGGGATTTTAGGAGGGAGTTGGGTTGGAATGTCCACGTTGTTGATAAATATGTTTGTATTTATCTTGTTATTTTCTTGAGGAGGCATAAGAGTGGGTTGATTTTTTGAGGGACACATAAGAGTTTTTGTGTATTGCGATGGAATTTTTGAGGCCTATAGGTGGACACCCAAGCCTTTGGGGGCCATAAGAAGAACCCCATGTTCGTTTCACCTCCATGGCTTTAGTATGAAGTCTTTGTGTTTGATATTTGTTGCTTTGTTGCAAATTTGGTATTGTGTTATTACATTGATTGTCTTGATTGATTGTGTATGTGGAAGTCATTTTGAGTTGCCATGGTTGTCTAAATAACCCCATTTTTTCCTTGTTGGGCTTGGGGCCAATGAGGGAGAAGACTTGTCTCTCTCTCATTGGATATTTTGGTTGGGTGAAGAGTGTTGCCTACTCCCCCAGTTTTTTTGTGTCCATGGCTTGATGAAGATGGGAAGCAATGGAGGAATTTCTCTTGTTGGAGGAAGACATGTAAATTCACATCTTGTGTTATTATGTTTCTTCTACTTGTAAATTGTATCAATAGTTTATTGAATGTAATCTCATTCATTCTTGGAAATGGCTTATTATGACTTGTATTCCTTTATCAACATGGGAACCTTGTAACCATTTAGAAATGCAAATAAATATCCTCTAAGTATGAATGTCTTTTAAGTTGAATGAAAATGGAGTGTTGCTTATTTTAGCACTAGTGGAAATCCAGTTTGGAGGAGTTAAACTTCATTTGGGTATGTTTAATATTCTCTCATTTAAATGATGTATAAGAGGGAATATATGGAATTGATTTTATAGTATAATTTCCCCCTTGTTGCAATAGGATTTGAATTAAGAAAATGGATGAACCACAATTGATTTTACCTTTAAAATTGTTTTATAACGAAAAGGAGTGTGATAGATTATTAAGTTTGAAAAATACACAATTGGCCACTATTATAATTGCTTGGGTGTGTTTAAATCTTATTCATAAAATCCTACATTTGCAATGTCTAATCCTCTCTCTTTTTGTAATCCCCTAATTACAATGGGAAAATAAATGAATAAGTATATGTATAGATTAAAGCTATATAATTGTTACACTTTTATTACTTCCAAATTCTATAATAGAATTATATTAATACTATTATTAGAGATTTATATATCTATGCATCAAAAAGAAAATTTAGCTTTAAACCCTAAATGCTCAAAGGCTTAGTGGATTTAAAGGTAATTATAAAAAAAGAGGAGGTTTGTTAGCCTTATGGCCGCGGCCATTCCTTTGCACAATATTTGTTAAATAAGAATATGGTTGGGAGGAGGGGCACCGAACCCACCCCCAACCCATATTTTGTTATATGGGGTGGTGTTGGGGTCGTTGCCTTTACCATAATTCCAAACCCTTCCCTCATTTTCTTTGTTAATCGATTTACTTTAACTTGCGAGCGGCCTTAATATTGACCATTAATAATTATTTCAGCTCATCTTTTTACAATCGGCCTATGTCGATTTTTACGTGACATGTGACTACTTTTAATCTCTCACTCAATATATACATACATACATATATACATACATATATAGTTAATATGGGATGTTATACTTCCTAGTAAAATAAAAACAAAATAAAACTGTATAAATATATATTTCGGTGTTGGAATACCCCCCAAATTTTTAGGTATTTAAGATGGAATAAAATAAATAAATAAATAAATATTTTTCTCATACTATTTCTATGGGGTTTGGTACTACCCAAATGGGTATACTCACAAAGTATACACCTTGAATCTGCAAGTAAAATACTTCTAATGAATAAATACAAAAGAGAAAACAATACCCACAAAGGGAAAATGAATGGATCCATGTTTTAAGCACGAAGTTTCTTCGAGGAGAGATTCCATGCCTCCAATTACCTCCATGGTTTTACCTTCTCCTCCCTTCTCCCTTACCCTACAATTGAATCCATAAAAAATGAGAGAATAGGTCTGAAAAGAATATATGAAAACCCATAAGGATTTCAATGGTTGATTTAACAAAACTAAGTCTAAGGATTTAAAAAAAGATTAGATCTAAGGGTGTAGGATGAACCCTACATTACTTAAGTGCTGGGGTATTTTAAGTGTGAATGTAATAAACAAAAGATATGTGTGTATTGTTAATGGGGCCTAAGGGGTTAGAATGAGTTGAGCACTTGCCCCATTAGAATAATGAACTTATTATAAATTACATGTATTTAACAAAGCAAGGTTATTATCCTAGTATGATTTAATATAAGTTTGTTTTGTACCTTAAATAGGATTAATGGAGTTACGTTTTTTTTAAAAGCTAATGAAGATTATTTAAATAAAATTTTAGAAAACTTGTTGGCGAAAGAATTAAAACGTAATATTAATTTTGAAAATTGAGGTAGTCTTAATTAATCAATAATTGTTTTCCATTTCCAATTAATAGTTTAAAATTTTTCGTAATCTACATTTTATTAAAATATGAGCTAAGGCCTTGGAACCTTTCAAAAAAATTATTCCATAATTTTTCCTGTCTCACTATCGGGTTTCTCATGAGTTCTTATGGGAAAAATGTGGGTGTTACACTGGGTATCGAGCTATGGTTTTAGTGCGTGGACCCTAGGCCAACTTTGAAACCCGTAAACTAGTTAACAGAATTTGAACTGCCATAATTAAAATAATAATAATATAGTAAAGTGGTTTGAATTATTGTACTCTTCTAGTGGCGTTTTGTTGAACCCGAGTAACTATAAATGTTGAACACTAGTGATTGAATTTTTTGGTGAGCTTCTTGTGTATCAGAAATTCGGTTCCCATGCTAATATTTTGTTTAATGAGTCCTAACTCTTTCTTTGGTCATATAATGCGATAAACCATTTGAGGATCTTCCTCGTTGGAATGATAAATTGTATGGTGTGATTGTGTTCATTAGGGGGTCGGGAAGAGTAAATTATAAGTGGTTTAGTAAATGTCTAAAGCTCCCCTCCTTCCTTCAAGTATTTAGATGAGTTAGCTTTGGTTTCCGCTTTAGTGAATTAATCCCGTGTTAGTAAGTGGATATTAGGTCTTGGTGTCACATTTGATCCACTTTATGTATGTGTTATTAGAACGGAGCTTGAGGTATAGTACCCCTATTAGTGGCCATGAAGGGCTGCAAAGTGATTGTGATGTTGACTTTCTATATTTTATATTTGTAAACTTGTGTTATTTTATCAAGGACCAAGCATCTTATTTTATGATTGGATTGAGAAGCTTTGAGGCTCTTTTAGTTATTTATATTTTGTGAGAATTTTCAAACATTGCAATGCAACTACTTAGCCACTTTCCTTGATTGCCAATATTTCTTGGATTTTACTTTGATTGGTGACTCAGAGCTCATTTATCTGTTGGCTACTTAGCTAAATGTTACGTGATTCTTTCTTACATGTTGTTGAGTTGGTTCTACGCTGTTTGTATTGTGATATTTATTCATATGGGGTACACACCCAGGTGCCCAGAATGTCTTCTTAGGTGCTTTAAGTTATGCCTTGGTTTTGGAAAGATGAAATCTTGAGTGTATCTATGATCTTGGAGAGTTCGTTGTGTAGTGTGGTCTAATTTGAAAGTTTCATGGTGGCGGTGGATCTCTTACAACCTGGTAATATCTTTTATCCTCATCAGAGTAGATGTGTTTGGTTATGGGCTTATGGACTATGTTAGGATGGGATTGAATCTTGGTTGATTGTATATTTTAAGTGGATAAGTGTTTGTTAGGTAGTGATGTTCCATGATGGCATGCTAAGTTTTACCATGTTTTCCTTATTCATTATAAAAAGTATTGACTTGTGGATTGTATGTATCTTGGTAATTATGATTAGATTTAAGCCCATTTGGGCAATGTGTTTAATTAAGTGTGCTTGTTTTGCTCTTATTTACCTATAAATAAGTCTACCCTTGTCTTAAATTTTAAAATTGTTATAAATACCCCTGTATAACCTATTAATCATTGGATTACATGGAGACACTTATGGATGCTTTCGGGTATTTTAGACCTTACTCTTAAAATGTTAGTTTTGTATATCTTAATATTTTAATCTCAGTGGTGCTTATATTGTGCTTCTTCTTTTAAAACTACAACTCTTGGTCGTAAATTCCATGTTTGGTAGATTAGTTGGTTGTCCTATTGCAATTGTTACCTTCTAATGGGAATGTGGTGTCCTTCGAGTAAAATTGTCCTCGTCATTTTTTTGCTTTGATTGGTGGTATCTTGTGGAAATATGAGTGTTTATTTGAAAACTTTCCTTGTCTTATTATATGAGTAAAATATTTGATCCTAAACAAAAAACATTGTTAATCCTTGTAAATTCCTCAAAGTAAAAATATCCCTCTTTAATGGGTCTTTTCATGTAACTTATTTTGAGACTCGTGGAGACCCACTAGGAGTGTTTAATGATGCTTGTATTTTCTTAGTTAAACCCTTAAAATCTTGGTGTGAATCATGTTGGTGGATTTATTCCCAATTCTTACAAAATTAATGATGTGTTTTCTATGTTGAATGTCTCTTGTTCCTTTAGAATTGAAAATGTGATGTGTTGATTTATCTCTCTCTCCCATAAAAGTAATAATGTGATATGTTTGAATCTTCCTTCTCATTAAGATATATTTGGTAAAATGATTGATTGATCTTGATAAAAATTAATTGAGGGACTTGGACTTTGAAACTTAACAAATAAAATAAAACACAGAAAAAAGGAAATGGTTCCTTGTAATAATCTTGGTAGAATAATAGAAGAAATAAGACTATGTGGAAAGAAAATAGAAATGAAACATTTTCCATCTACCTTCCCTAGGAATAAAATAAATATTTTTACCGCCTATATAGAATGGCATGATATCATGCCAACCCTAGTGGTGCTACTCATAACACAAAATGTGATGTCATAATAGAAGGAAGTTTTAATTAAGAAAAGTCATAAGGATTGTGCTTACCAAGAAAAATATAACTTTTGACTTAAAAAATTGATTTATAAAATGAATAAGATTTATGTATTAAGTGCTATGTATAGTTAAACCTTTAGTTCTGCCACCTACCCAAAATTTTGAAACACCTTGTTGTTAGTGATGTGTTCTAATTGCATAGTACTCCCTTGTTCATAGTTGTATGTCCTTTTTCCCTTGTAGGAGCTTGGGTCATCCTACCCTTGTTGCCTCATAGCTAGACGATTGTGAGTTGTGGCATTTTAGGATTGGGTCTTATCTCTTGTTATTTAAGAAAAGAAGCCTCCATGTGTGCTGATTTAGTCCTTGGTGACCTAGGTTATTGTAATTTTAAGGCAACATATGTTAAGGATATGAAACAATTTTGGGAAGTCCTCTTTTCTCCTCTTTTTCTTATGACACCTTGTTGATGTTTTCCCCTTTTTCCATTGGGAAAGGAAAGTACAATTTGTTTTCGTAAGTTGTTACTCATTTTGATATGATCCACCTTTGGATTGTAGTTGGATCCCCCTTGTTACTTGTTCTTCTCCCTAGCTACCTTGAGTGCTCTTTGGTGTTACGATTTATGCATGTGCTCTCTTTATGGTTATTCCGAGCTTGAGTAGGAAGTAAGATAAATGAATCCCATTGTGTCATAGTGAATGGTGCTCCTTGTATTGATATGTTAGTTGCTAGTGGAGATATTTGCTAAACGTTTGACGTCTCTAAATTTTGTTAGTGTGGTGTGTTTGATTTTTTAAAAAGTGTAAAATCATATTATAGGAAACCTTGTGGTCATGAATTTGCTTAGTATTACCATGAAAAGTTAATTGTACCCTCTCGAGTTATAAAAGTGCTTCTCATGAATAGTTTTCTTGATTGTAAATGTTTTTCTAATTTAAGGGTCCTTCCTTCTTGTTAAACCTCATCTTGTGTGATCTCAAAATTGTGAGACCTTTGAGTAGACATGTTTCTCGTACAAAATTTTTGGTCATGGTTGATTCTATTAGCCTCGTCTAAACAATGAACTTTGAAAGCGTAACTTAACCTTAGTGGAAACCTTAACTTTTGTTATTGTAGTATGTTGTATTCCATGGGAAACTAGGTGGTCATTCTCAAACTCACAAAATTCTCCCTGTTATTCCTCTACTTGGTGGTTATTCTTGAGACTCCTTTGACCTCTTCATGTTATAATGTTATGTGTTGTATCTTGGTTGATCACGTAAAGTTACTCTTTAGAATTAAATGTTGCAACCTTGCATGAAGAAAGTTTAGAACTCATCCCTTACAATCTTCCTTCTTCTTGTTGAATTGCATTGGACCAAACTTGGGTTCTGTAGACCCACACTTGTTTGAAGCAAAACAATTCCACAAAGGGTTTCATCCATTTTTTTGTATAGTTTCCTACCTCTTTCTCTGGGAATTTAAGGAGGAAGTCAAGTCTAAGGGGAGGGGGATGTAATTTCCACTTCCCTTTGACACTAAATCAACCATGATTATCTTTTCCGGGACGGTTATAATCGTAAACTCGATTGCTATATTCTAGTAAGCATGCAAATAAAAGGTGTAGACATCATGATCTCTATTATGTTTTGGTTACTATTATTACCTTGATTGTATGTCATACTCTGGAACTTGATAGAAAATTAAGGATAAGAAAACTAAATAGAATGATTGTGTTGTCGTAAATTTGATTGTGATATCATTACTCTTCTATATTGTGTTGTTAAAGTTAATCAAACATTGTCACCGAACACGTAGACATCATTGCATTGTACATGTATATATATATATATAGACAAATGATAGTTAGACATTGTGATATGGAAATCGAAGGATAGACTTATCTAATTGAAATGACTAATTTTTGATATACTTTCAAGACGGAAGGAAATGGTGTGTTGTCGGTGAAGATAAATGTTGATATTTCAAATTATTTTCGTATTGATTTGTATTTTTGTTGAAGTTGTTGTAATTTCTTTAATATTGGAGAATTAGAAAAATTTGAATGAGTGAAAGTAGTGCTTAAATTAGATGATACAGTTGGTTTATGATCTTAGTTGCAAATTGATGTATGAGTAGAATCAAAACGTTGAAAATTGGAGTAATTGTTTAATTAGTTGGTCTTAGCAATAGTAATTATGACATTTGACATTGAAATTGATATGTACATATAAGAATTTTTATTAGTTCGATATCACTATTATGGCCACGGGCATAAGAAAGGTATTTCGTGATTTTGCGGGTGAACATTTCACACCAATAAACTACAGGGGGTAGGATAACAACAACGAAGGAATGTGGGGTATTGTCAACTGGTCACCATGGCAACTTGTGTTATGTTGTGTGTGTCTTATTTTTGTTAGGGGGTCCCCATGGGGGGGATTACCTCCAATTGTGACCAAGGGGTTTGTGTGTTTTTTTCCTTTTTATATCTCCTTTATTTGATTTTAGTATGTGAATTTTAGTGATGTAATTTCCTTGTATTAATTATTTAGATTTTGGTTTATATTTCCTTTTATCTTTAATGAGCTTAGTTGTATTATTTGAGTTAATTTAATCTTGTTGTAAACTAATTATGAATGGGTCAATATTTTTCATTTATTAGACTAGATGGCCCTTAGATTTTGTGTTGTAATTTTAGTGCTTGGGATATTGAGTGTTGTACACTATATCCCTTCATGGAAATTCGAATTTTTCCTTAGGGGCAAATTTTGAAGGCTTGTGGGATGAGTTAAACTTGTCCCACACCTCTTAAATTGAAATTCCAACCCTACCTATGAATTGGGGGGTCAAAAATACACCCCATTATGTGTTTTGTAAGTCAAAAAGTGACATTTATTACACTTATCTTACATGGGTCTTTTAGTTTTTACTTAGGGGATGTGGGCTTGTTTTGTGTGTGTAAGTAAATTTTCATTTCACTCACCCACCAATTTATTGTGCATTAGGGTTGAG